>VZRI01006427.1:11951-194118 GCA_013397515.1 Upupa epops | reverse complement strand
CGCAGCCGCGGCCCCCGGTTGAGGGGGCGGAGACCCGGGAGCCCCCTGGCCGCCGAGGCAAACTTTTGCGAGGCAGGGGGGGAGTGAGGGCGCACACGGCGGGGGCAGGAGAGCGGTACTTGCGTCCCCCACCCCGGCTTCTTCTCCGAACGCAAAAGCGCTCCCCTCCTTCGCAAAAATAAAAAATAAAGAAAAAATTAACAAAAAGAGAAAGAATTCAAAAAAAAAGGGGGTGAGATTCGGGCTGGAGGTTGGGAAGATTGAAGCCGCTGGAGCGTTGCTGCGAGCGGACTCCCGGAGCAGCGGCAGCGCGATCCGCCGCGGAGCTGCGCCTGTGCCGGTCGCCTCGGCGAGGCTGGAGGTGGTGGGCAGAGCAGCAGCCGGCGTGGGGATGGAGTGTCCAGGCGGTTCCGTGCGTGCCTGTGTGCCGCGCTGTGTGTGCGGGTGCATGCGGGTGCTGCACTGGGTGCGAGTGCCTGTATTTACGGGGTCCAGGGAAACCTCAGCTCCGCGCAGCGCTGGAGCAGCCTCCTGAGCCAGGCAGGGAGAAATCCTGGAGACAGACGAGGCGAAGGAGAGCCACAGGCGCGCACACACACACTCTCTCATACAGAAACGTGCTACACATTGCATCGCCGAAATACAGGAGCAGAAAGCAAATCCTGGAGTGGATCGCTGTTTGCCGGCGGAAGGAAGGAAAAGCACCCAGCTCTCTGTGAACTTTCCTCCTCACCAAGAATCCAGCTGCTCCTAGTCCCCAAATTACAAATTGCCTGTCAGTAAGAAGTCAGCAAGGAAGGTCTTCATTAGCGTCGCTCTCTGTAATGCGGAGTTTGGAATAAGACCCATAAATACTTCTTTTTTCCTCCGTAAATACCTAAGCTGCAGAGCTATAATAATGATGAATCCATTATCTAAATGAGAGAATGTAGAATCCTCCTGGCTGGAAAGGCTCTCCAGGATCAAGTCCAGCCCTCATCCCAACATGTCCCTAACTCGTAGACCATGGCCTCAAGTGCTCTATCCACTCATTTTTTAAACCCCTCCAGGGATGGTGTACCTCCCACTCCCTGGGCAGCCTGTTCCAGTGCCCACTCACTCTCTCAGGAGAGAACTTCTTCCTAAGACCCATTCTAAACCTCCTCCCCTGATGCAACTTGAGGCTGTTTTCTCCTGTCCTATCATTAGTAATTTGGGAGAAGAGACCAGCAGCAGCCTCACTGCAACCTCCTTTCAGGTAGCTGTAGAGAGCAATAAGGTCTCCTCTCAGCCTCCTCTGCTCTAGACTAAACAACCCCAGTTCCCTCAGCCACTCTTCAGAGCCAACCAAGTAAGAATGTTTCTGTGCATCACTCCTAGAAGAGCGAGTTCAAATCCAGAAGGGCAGTCCTTGGCCAGGTTAATTCATGCCATCCTAGGACAGGAGAACAGGGCACAAACCCATAAATTCCCTCCTCCAGGTGAGTGTTCACAAAGCACTGAATGGGGGAAGTGAAGAAAATTCCTGCAAAGCTAATTCAGTCTCTGCTGAAGGGAGAAAGATATATATTCTGTTCTGAGGTATTTGATAGTCAAATCCAAAGTTGCAGTTTGAAGTTATATATTGCAGTGCTTTTTACGAGTACTGCAGAGAAGTGTGGTGTTTTGTCAAAAGTATAGAGAAAGAGATGCCAGGCCCAGGCTGGAATGAAGAGGCTTAAAGGAAGGGGTGAAAGAACATCAGCTTGGGGATCCACTTATCATCGAGGAGCCACGGAACAGTATCATGCCACTATCACAGTTTAGGATGCGTTCAAATTAGATGGAAATAATTAGCTGCCCCACAACCTTCCCCTAACATCAGTGTCTCTAGTGGACAGGAACCAAACCCCAGTGAGATCAGACTGGAATATAAGGGTTTGAGAGGGAGATTAGCAAAAGAAGAGGTTTCTTCCTTTCTCCTGGGCCACAAGCCCCTTAAAGCTCCATGGATTCTATCTTTTAAGGTTTAATTATGTATGACAAGTCTTGCTAGCACTGTTTTAGGGGGAGTAGTTGGTGAATAGGTACTGAACAGCATCAAGAGCATCACCCAGCTTTGTCTCCTGCAGGACATGATGGAAGTCACTGCTTTAGCAACCCAGCAACAAAGAACTGTACCTGTTACTAGCTGGCTACAAACAGTAAATAGTACTTGTAGTGACCCCGTAGTGACCAAAGGTCAGGCCTGCTCTGTGTATTTACTGTGTGGAGTTGTTTTGACAGGTCTGTATGTTGATACCTCACTCTGCCTAAGATACATAGAGTTCACCCCAGGAGACAATCAGGAGAGTGTTATGGTGAATGTTACACAGACCTTGTTTCTTCTGGATTGCTACAGCTTTACACTGTGGTCAAAGAGATTGATTGTATCTGGGCAAGAACAGCCCCAGGGACCAGTCTAGGTTGGGGACTGAGCTGTTGGAGAGCAGTGGGGGAGAAAGGGTGGACAGCAATATGCTCTTGTGGCCAAGAAAGCCAACAACATTCTTGGGTTGATTAGAAGGGGGGTGGTTAGTAGATAGTGAGGGGTTCTCCTTCCACTTTACTCTGCCCTGATGAGGCCGCATCTGGGCCCCTCAATTCCAGAAGGACACAGAACTGCTTGAGGTAGTCCAGCACAGAGCCACAAAGATGATGGAGTGGAACATCTCCTTGATGAGGAAAGGCTGAAGGAGTTTGGTCTCTTTAGTTTGGAAAAAAAAGGAGACTGAGGGGTGACCCCATTAATGTTTGTAAATATGGAAAGGTTGGGAGTCAGGAGGAAGGAGCCAGGCTCTGCTCAGTGGCATCCAGTGATAGGACAAGTGGCAATAGGTGTCAGCTGGAACATAGAAGGTTCCACATAAATATGAGAAGAAACTTCTTCCCAGTGAGGGTGACAGAGCACTGGAACAGGCTGTCCAGGGAGGCTGTGGAGTCTCCTTCTCTGGAGACGTTTAAAACCAGCCTGGACATGTTCCTGTTCAACTGGATGTAGGAGCTCCTGCTCTGGCAGGGAGATTGGATTGGATGATCTTTCAAGGTCCTTTCCACTCCCGAACATTCTGTGAATCTGGGATTCTGTGAACTGAACACATATTAATCATGAGAAATTCCCCCACAATCGAATCCTCTTCGATATTTCTTCCAGCCACGGGAACATCATTTGACAGAAATTCAAACATGCAAATGAGAGTAGCAGCAACCTGATGTGCAGTGAGGGAATCATAATAAAATAGCTAAAGAGATTCTGTGCTTAACTCAGGAGGACAACTAGGTAAATCCTTCTTTTAAATAAAAATTTTATGTTTGTTAGGAAAAATAAATGGGGCTCATTCACTCCTGTAATTTTTGCATGCAGTTCGTACCATGATGACTCTGACATAAGGCAGTGAAACCATGACATGAGCTTTATATAACATGAGAACCTGCTTTCCATCAGGCTCATTTTCTCCTTTAATCCTGCCTGTGACATAAATGACCTAGAGAGTTACAAGTGTAGTAGTCCCACATGTTGAAGGAAAACTTCCTCTCCCAAGAGCTCACATTGAAGCACAGACATTTCTACTGCTTCAACACAGCTGCTGCTTACTGCACGGGAGAACCAGCGTGTGTTCTCAGGACATATGTACTTAATTGTGGACAAAGGGAGGAGCCCCAAAGAAAGCCCAGGTTGCTCTAATCCACTGATTTTATCAATCCCTTAGAAACATAGCACCTCCTCCACAAAGAAGAGAAGGGTCCTAGTTATTGGAGACTCGTTCCTGAAAAGGAATGAGGGCCCAATATGCAGAGCTGACCCTCAGCACAGGGAAGTCTGCAGTCTGCCTGGAGCCTGGATCAGGGATGTCACTAGGATGCTCCCTATCCTGGTGAGATCAGGTGACTATTGCCCACTGCTGATCTTCCAGACGGGTGGGGAGGAGGCTGTGTTCCATGGCCCGAGGGGAATGAAGAGGGACTACAGGGCCTTGGGACATCTGGTAAAAGAGCCTGGGGCACAAACACTACTTCCACTTTGGGGTGAGGATACAGACTGGAATAGAAGCACTCAGTCCATTAGTATCTGGCTACGAGACTGGTGTTGCAGGCAGGGCTTTGGATTCTTTGATAATGACCGGTTCTGTAAGACAGCAGATCTGACAGGTCCACATGGGACAGGTTTATCCCAGAGGGGAAAAAGGGTTCTGGGGCAGGAATGGGCAGGGCTCACTCAGAGGGCTTTAAAGTAGATTGGAAGGGGGATGGGTTCGAAGTTGGTGGGTGGGTACTAGTGGGACAGAGCTCTGGTCTTAATGAAAAGCAGGTGGTCTCTTGCTGTCCCAGCTCGCTCCCTAAAGTGCCTGCACACCAATGCACGCAGCATGGGGAATAAGCAGGAGGCGTTAGAAGTCTGTGTCCGTTCAGGTGGTTATGATTTGGGGGCAAGGATCAGTATTGGGACCAGTCCTCTTCAATCTATTCATTAGTGACTTGAATGAGGGAGTCAGGTGCACTGTTGGCAAGTTTGCTGACGGCACACAGCTGGGTGGTGTCACGACCCCCCAGCAGACTGGGCTGCCGTTCAGCGAGACCTGGACAGGCTGGAGAGCTGGGCAGGGAGAAATGGGATGAGGTACCACAAGGGTCAGGGGAGAGTCTGGCATCTGGGCAAGATGCTTAGAGATCTGTTTGTGGGGTGATAAGGATATGGGTAGGGTTAAAGGTTTGATTTGATGATCTGATAGATCTTTTCCAACCTACATGGTTCTGTGATTCTGTGATCTTGAGCTCCGAACAACTGAAGGACATGGTGGAAATACACACGAGTATGGCTTTTAAAGGTTATAATGAGTAGTATGTGGACATGAAGTAGAGATTGGGCAATAAAGTTTTGTGCTTTTTCCATATTTTTGAGTTATTTCACTGTAGAAACAGGATACATGATGTAACATTGAAGGTACATTGATTTATTATCAGGTGTCATAAAAAGACTCCCATTGATGTCATGGGTATTAAAGGGACTGCTTAGACAAAAGCATCCTTCATCTGACTTGACAAGAAAGCTTTGGCAAATGTCAAAACGTTCTATAACTCTGCTCCCCCAAAAAGAAGCAGCTGACTTCTGATTCACCATTACATCTATGTGCTTCGCAGATTTGCAGTTTCCACATAATGGATTTCTAGCAGGAAGATTTTATGGGTTGAGGCAATAATCGGTGAGACTCTCAGATATCTAATAGAATTATGGTTGGTGAGGTGGCTCTGATGTTTCAGTTAGTTCTGCAGGTGTAGCACTGCTTTTGTGTAGTTTGCCTCTGTCTGCGTCGTCAAGTCCTCAAACTCTGCTGAAGTTGTAGCTCTGGACTTCATCTTTTGGGGAGATCCATCCCCACAGAGGTTTCTGAAGTGTTTCTTGAGTACAGAACACATTGTTGATACGGGACCAAGCCCCCCACTCTGCAGGCTCTGTGTCCCAACAAGGACATTTGAACATGCTCCTTTTCCTGCAGAACCACATGGACATATAGGGAGAAATTACAGAGGGGCGTGTTCTTTCTCTACAGCTTCTGCTCTAGGTGGACTTGTGTCAAAGCCCAGGCATTAGTTAATCCATGGTGATGAGGTACCGGTATGAGAATGAAGCTATGAGTCTCTCCCAAAAAAGCAATCCTAAGTCCAGTTCAATGAATGTGGATATCGCAGCGCCAAAGGCTCCCACTTAACTGTTATTTTCCTGCTGTGTCTGGAGCCTTCACAGAAAAACTTCCTTCACACAGCACAGACTCCTCTTTCTTACCTTTCTCTGATCTTTTGTTTTTTTACTTCCTTCACACTGTACCGTATTTGCTGTAAAATTAATGCAAAGCCCAGCTCTTCCCAAAAAGTAAGCTCTAGAGACACAGGTGTGAAGAGCTCCTCTTGCTCTTGAAGTTGCATTCAAAAATAGAATTATCAGTGCAGCTGCTAGTTACGTCCTGCTAGAAGAAGGTCTTTAGATTTGCAGCCAAGAAAACAGACCCACTAACTAGACAGAATAATGAAATACTACTCTCTTTCTTTCCTCAGAAAATTTTCTAAGACAGAAGGTAGAAAACTGTTCTATGATAATATATGCTTGGATAGGCATAATGTAGGAGGGGTAGACACCCATAAAAAAGGTTTGCAAGTGGTAATCAGTGATATCATATTAATTATAAGCTGTAGGGGTTGCTCTTGAAATCTGCAGGCTATGCTATTTTGGGCAAGGAGCGGCATTTTATTTCAGCTGTTCATTTCATGAAACCTTTTGTGAACGAATGTATAGCAACTGAACAGATAAGTCAAGCTGCCTGATCTGGCCACTAGGATCTTGGATAGAACCAGTGCTGCTTTTCAGTGAGAACTACAGCAAACTGTTCAGGGCTGTCATTCAGAATAGGGTAAAGAAATCTATCCATCTATCTATCCATCCATCTATCTATCCATCTATCTAGGAAGGTCCCTTCCCTAACACCGTGATTCTGTGAAAAGCACTCTAACAGCCCCAAAGAAGCAGTACATAATAATTAAAATGCTATTCCTTGGTCACTGTAAGATTTCCACAAATATAGAATCATAGAATCCTTAGGGATCAGAAGGGACCTCAAAAGATCATCCAGTCCAATCCCCCTGCCACAGCAGGATCACCCAGACCAAGTCGCACAGGAACACAGCCAGGAGGGGCTGGAACATCTCCAGAGGAGACTCCACAGCCCCCCTGGGCAGCCTCTGCCAGTGCTCTGACACCCTCCCTGTGAAGAAGGTTCTTCTCATATTTGTGTGGAACCTCCTCTGTTCCAGGTGACACTCATTTCCCCTCATCCTATTGTTGGATGACTTCTAAGTGACTGCTCTGTGGATCAGGCAGGATTTGGCATTATTCTAGCTCTTTCAAGACAAATACCTTTTTTACATAAAACCAAAGTTACGCAGATCTGGGTCATTTTCAAACATACATTTTTATGAATCCACTCCTCTCTAGTTAATCCACGGATAAGATGCAACATCTGTTCTGGTTCATAACTGTCCAAGAAGATTACCTTAAGGATTCCTAAAAATGGCAATGCATCTCTTTTTATCCTTGTCTGCCTGAATCATCTTGCTAGCATTAAAATGAAACAAAACAGAAAGGAGCTTGAAATAAAAAGTCAAACAAAAATGCTTCTTTCCAAACAGCATTTTGAGTGCAGATTGATATTTTGAGAAATATTGGTTGCTTTTAGGAGACACCAAACAAGGGGGTGCATGGGAGCAGCAGTAGAGAGCTGAAAAATATTCAAAATGTAATAGATTGTCGATAGAAAACTGGCTTTAACATGTTATAATATGATGAGGGAGAGTAACAATAGGATGAGGGTCATGGTTTGAAGCTAGAAAAGGGCAGATTAAGGTGTGAGGAAGAAGTTCTTTAATCTGAGGGTGGTGGATCCTTGGAACAGGCTGCCTAGAGAGGTGGTAGAGGCTCCATCCCTGGGGACATTCAAGGTCAGGCTGGGTGGGGCTCTGAGCAAAATCCCAGAATCACTGGTTTGTTGAGGCTGGAAAAGCCCTCTGAGCTCATCCAGCCCAGCCTGTGAACTAAGAGACAGGAAACTTTGACAGAGAAGCTGGATTAAATGGCAACAGGTGTTTTGCTTCACATGGGGACAGAGGTTCTGCCTCAGGGAGGAAAGCTTCACAGCAGCAGCACAGTGTAGGAGGCAGACTACTTAGAGATGCCTCCTGAGAGGAAGACAGAACTATCTTGGAGAGAGATGTTGCCAGTCTCAACAGGTTTCCCAGCCTCTGTGGATGGACTTCTGCCATTACTGGACTTTACACAGTGGCCAGTGAGTTTGATGAATGGTTGATTTGGATAATCTTTGCCTGTATTACGTATGTTCTCATTGTCCCTCAGGTTCCTATCTAGATATTTCTGGTAAGATGCTGTCTGCCTTGCCTCTATGATCATGAGTTGTGTAGTAAGTTGTGCAAACTTAGCACTACAATATGCAGAATCCAATGGTCATCTGTGCTTTCTCCTTATGGCTGTGTTACAGCCTTGTCAAAACAAAGGTGTAATATGCTGGTCTATTTTCATAACGAATGGGAACCTAATGAATCACACAAGCTGCAGCATTCAGAACAAATAGAGAACCTACGAGTCTTGGTATGGAAGAGATTTTATTGCAGAGTATGGCATGCTCAGCTTGTCAGCTTTCTTGGGTGTTTTAGTTTTCTAAACCACAGTATCCTTAGGAATACCAATAGTTCAGAGGGAGCTTGCAATGATGCCAGTGTTTCAGTGTGCACACACGTGTACTGGAAGGCTGAGAAGAGAAAGGGCAAGGTCTCAGGTAAATAGATGCAAGAAACCTCTGGTGAGGTCAGGCACAATTATGTTTCATTGTTCTTGGCACTTTGAGTAGAATAATGTCATTGCCTTCTTGTCATAGGGCAGGCATGGCATATCTGATCATCAGGATATTGTGTAGAATGTAAAATCATTGATTATGTGGTCTCTTTTCTCATGGTGGTTTAATACAGATTTACATGGAGAGACTAGAAAATAGCTGAGAACTGATAAATACGGAGTCAACTTTCGGCTCTGGAGTAACCTGAGCATCCAGCTGCTCCAGATGACGGATTATCTCTATAAATCTGCCACTTTTTGTACTTTCCATTGTAGTTCAGGCCACTCTTGGAGAAGGAATAACCTGCTAGGGTCACCCTTTGGACAAAGCCAGCATGACAATTCAGATGTTACTGATTGTGACATCTAGCACAAAAGATAATCTAAATATAAAGTAAATGCTTCTCTTTTGGGGTCTGGAAACAAAAATACCACTTTCTAAATTGAATTCAATGAATTTAGACCTCCAACAGGAAATAACACAGAGACCCCATAAACGTGTTTGCCTGGGAAGTCCTTTGTAAAGCTCCTCTTTACAACCACTCTCTGCAAAGGTTACAGAGACTGTAAAAAACCCACTCTCTTCCTCTTCCATAGCCAGTTCACAGGAATCCCTATATTCCACCAGATCAGTGGCTGGACAAATACAGCATCTCCCCTCCGCCAGTATGTTCTGCTTCACAAGAAAACAGGTACTTCCTTCCATTCCTCCTTTCCAGTAAGTCCCCTGACTTGCTACTGAGTGGTGTTCCATGGGAGGGAGTGTTTTTTTCAGTCCCAGAAGTAGTTTCTACTTTGATTCAACACAGCTATGTCCATTTGACCTTTAAATGGCAAAACTGCTAAGATTTTATTAATATCAGTGTAAAAGTCTGAGGGTTTTTTATCCTCAGGACATTAAATTCCACACATTTAATTGAATAAAAGGATCACTCCTCCTAGGAAGAAGAAAGCTCACAGAACCTCTCCAATGTTTACTTGCCCAGTGCTCAGTTAAACACCTTTCTGCTGCAGCCTTATGTTCATGTTCAACAAGCAGCAAAGTCATGCTTAGGGGGAAAAATTATTTGACGTTGAGAAGTGTTCCCCACTTCCTTCAGGACACTTCTCTGCAGATATTAAACAAGAAAGCCTTGTACTCTTTTAACAATAGTCGTGTTCGGGGAGTTCTGCTGATTTACAAGTTTGAAAGAGAAAAATCAAGTCTGGGTATTGATCTGTCCTTATTCAATTCTTTGTTGGTTAATCTAGTGGCAGCTGGCTTTTCCTGTACTGCTTCGTAGTTCCCAGCACTACCTTTAACTCTTCTGTGAAAGTTCCTTACTGTGTGGAAGCCTCCCCCCCTCAACCTTCAGACAGTAGCTGTCTTTAATTATGAATTTTGTATTTGTTAAGTAGCTCAGATGCTTTATTTTTATATCCAGGATCACAGCTTTCAGGAGAATGGCTCTTTCTCTGAGGACTATTTTCATTACCCCCGCATGAACCCTTTGCCAAGAAGGTTCAGCGTCCCTTTCTCTGGTATTTTTCACTTCTGGCAGCAAAATTAACATCACTATAATCATATGGCCATCTCCTTTATTCCTGGAAGTCTTAATGTTAGGAACATTAATGTTCAGAACAGCGCTAGGAGTGGGAAAGGCAACAGTTTATTTGCAGAAGGCAAGAAAAAAATCCATCAGATGCTTTCTTTCCCCTCCTGCAAGTTTTTCTTTGCAGTTGCATCCACAGCAACTACAAAACTATGACCCTTAAAAATACAGCAGTGCTAATGCAGGTAAAACACAGGAACCTAGTAGATAAAGGTGTATTTGTGTAGGATCCAGCAATATGCCTGCTCTATATGTGTGACTTGTTCCCCAGCGCCTCAAAACGAGCACCTGACCTCGCTGACCAGCTGATTCTAGACAACCTTCAAGGCAGCTTTGGCTGAACCTGATAAGCTGCAGGTAATTGACTGAAACGGTTTTGCTATCTGATAACGTCTTCGGGTGGTGTCTCTGTGGAGACTGGGAGCTTGTGCCCTGCCACCCTTGGAAGAGATAGGGTGGTGAGGTAAGAAAGAGCTTGGAAATGAGTGGCTGGGGAATCACTTGCAGTCTCAAGTCTCTGAAGAGAACTTTCTCTGCCAAGTCAGAGTACCAAGTCAGCTATCAAAGCCTTTAGAATGAACAGAAGCAGCCAGAAGGAGGAGTCTCAGCAGTAGGTGCATGGGGGTCGCATTCACCAGCTTCCAATTATCCGGGACCTCAGGTTGTGTAGGAGGAAAATTAGAGAGGCAAAAGCCCAACTTGAACTCAGGGTGGGCATTGCTGTTGAGGATAATAGGAAGAGCTTTGACAAATATATCAATGGGAAAAAGAGGGGATTCCCGTGGGACTTTTGTCTATGAAGGTGGCTGAATAGGCTGAAGGACCTTCAGAAGACTATTTTTGCCATTCTCTGTGATTGTTGGAAAACCCTTTGAATTCTAATCTTTTAGTATTGCTCTTTTCTTAGTGGTGGGACCAGATAACTTTCTGAGGTCCCTTCTAACATATTCTATGACTCTGTGACCTCAGTGCAATGTGCTGATTTTGGGGTGAGAAGTAAAGTTATACAAAGGAAACCCCTAAAGGTTCCTGAAAAGAACTGGACACCAAGCTAAATCTTTCTCAGATCTCAGTGCTAGGAGTTATGAGCGTGACTCCACAGACTGCAATCCCTCCTTTCCTGCTGCTTGTCCAAATGGAATGATGAACCTGTCTTCGGAGGACCAAAACTAGGATGTACTTTACAACTGAGTTGAACAGCAGCTCTGTGATATCTACATTGATCATGCAGTCTTCTCTTCCCAAATGTTCTCATTGGCTGCTTTTGGCTTTAGTGGATGTGCAGTGATTGGACTCACCTCAGCAAAAGAATAAGCTTTAGCTCATTCCCTTTCTACGTGTATTTAACAATCACTTTGTTCTGTCTGGATTCCTGCTTGTTTTCAAGCTAAATCTTGTATAAATCCTCAAAACCCAAATACCTACAGAACAGACATCCAACAAAACTCACAGTTCCCAGAGTGTCTTCAGAGACCTTCTCAGAAACCGTGGCTACCTAAATGTCATTTGAAGAGAGCTTTGGCACATAAGCTGTGCAGATCCTTCTGTAAAGTCTGATGTTCTTTTTTATAGGGGAGAGGTACAAAACAGCCTTTTGATGCTTTTCCTACATCATGTGCTTATTTTTTTAATACCGAGCTCAAAAAACTAAGCAAAGCTCTCCCAAAGTCCGTGAGTTGAAAAGCAGTATTAGATGGCTCTCTCATTACTAGAATGGTTGTGTTTGATACCTTCACACGTACTGACCCTGTTTCTGACTTGCTAGATGCAGTCGGTTTGCATGTGTTGAAGGGACTATACTGAAGGCTGAATAATCAGCGCAGCCTTGTGCAGTAGACTGCACTGAGACACATTTAGACTATCCATGTGCAGACTTCCTTTGTCTGGAGTTCAGGTTAGATTTACTGGAGTCTCATGACTCTAGCCACTGAAAAATTCCTGATCAATAGACAGACAAATCAACTAGGGTAACTAATAACATGCCAAAAACATGTTGCCAAGCAATAGGTAGTGCTAGAACAATTGTCAGGCTAGATATTTAACTAGAGCATAGAATAAAATATGTGAAGGAAAAAAGTGAAGAAAAGCCCCAGTTCCCTGTTATTACCAGTTTTCTCATTTCTCTTAGTCTGTGAAGTCCTTCAGCTTATTTAGAATCAGTGTCAAAACAGCAAAAAAGCAGTCCTTATTTCTGGTAAGGAAAAGGAGTCAAGCCCCAAGTACCCAGTGTTCCAGCCCAAGAATTTCAAGGAACCCCTGAAGTTGTGTTTGTCTGCATCATAGTGATTCCTCTCTCTGCATCTGCTCAAGAACATAGTCTGCATGTGAGCTAAAAACTCCTTACAACCATGTCAGAAGTCTGGGGCAGAGCTTTACCGCATGCAATCATTCTGTAAGCTACAAGTCAGAACATCAGCTGACTACTAAACCACGCACATTTTTCTAAAACAGAAGAATTAAGCAGGAAACTCAATAATTGAAGTCCTGGGACAGGGGGCAAGTAAGACACATGCAAATATTTAGCTGAAGAGCAGATTTCCATACCCCATGTGCAATCTATGCGTTGCATGAACTTCTCACTGTTATCAGCTTGTAATCAGGTTGGCACTGGCATTTTGAAATGCAGTGTGACTGCTGGAGTGAAAGAGATCAGGATGAGGAACACGCAGGGCACAGTTTTGGCTGTGGTGAGTAAGAAAGGTTTCACTCACTAATTCTATTGTCATCCCAAATTCAGCCCTGAATTACCTATGCAAAGCTTCTAGAAATAAGTTGGTGTGCTCTCATAAAAGCAGCAGATCATCTCACTGTGAAAAGCACAAGGTATTTCATGTTTTCCAAAGTCTAGGTGGAAGCAGGCACTGATAACATAAGAGATCTGCTCTACACTTGCAGAGACAGAGAATACAGCATTGCTTTAAAGATAATTAATGACATGTTGAACGCTGAAAATGGGTGTGCAACTGTCTTTATAGAAGCAATACTCATCTCAAGGAAGTTTATGCTTAAGTTGCTAGCTTAAACTTATCAGTGATAGATAGATTTTTGGTAAAGAATGCCAGGTTATCTTGAATTTATGGGATAAAAGAGGTATTTATCACACTCTTATCCTGCTTGATAAAAATAACAAAACAACTACTTGGAAGAGATCCCTGACTATCAATAGCAATGGTGCCATCCCATGCTTTGAAAGGAGATTTACAGGGGAAATTTACTTCTCTAAAATGATGTTTTACATTTAGCATTTTCAAGTAGGTATTCTGAATGCTCTGTATTCTGACCTGATTTTTAGGCATGTGTTACACAGATTTATTATTAAATTTATAGCCAATAAAGAAGTCAAAACTTAAGACAAATATCCTTTTTTTCTCTCCCTGAAAATCGTTGACGATCGATTGCAATTTCTATGAGAAGAAACAAAAGAGTTTACCCTAAAAATATCATTGCTCATCTTTAATACTGGGGAGTTTGGGTTTATTTGGTTATTGTTTGGGCTTCTTTCCCTCAAGCTTTGCAAAAAGGGAGGGGGAATAAAGAAAACTCAGGCTTAAGGACTTCACTTAACAGGAGGTATTGGATTGTGGCTTTGTAAAGAAGAGGGGGTTTTGTTGAACAGTCAGGATAGCAGTTTTGTGTATCAATTGAAAATCAAAGCAAAGATTTGATCCCTGTCTGCAATGAAAGCATTCGGTCACTCCCTACAAGTGCTTTGAGCAATGAGACCACCTGGAGCGTTCAGCTACCATAACAGTATAATCTGGAATGATGCCAGCTTCAAATTAGTGTGCATTAGTGATTTGTCTGTCAAATAATCACCCAGTAAGGGACACAATAAATACTTAAACATTTTATTTACTGTATGTAGCTCTTTTTCTAAGAAACATACCTGAGATTAACTCCCTTGGTGCTTTATTTAATTGTTTGTTAAAAATTCACCGCTCAGTTCTGCTGGGTTGGTTACAGGTAAAGAAGACAACAGCCTAAAATATTGATGGGAAATAATCACCAGATTTTATCAATAAACTTTCAGTCCACACCTGTATTTCTTCACTGTATCTGCAATTTTATTGATCACATTTCTCTGTTTATTGCAGAGGCTGTGATGAAGGATTCAGGCAGCAAAGGTGACCAATATTAATCAGACCTTGCCTCTCCTGACACTGATCACTGGGAAAGTATTCGCAGTGTGAAATAGCCACCAGAGCTGTGCCTGGAACATACAGCTCTGGAGGTATTAGTTTAGCAGCAGGAGAGATGTTCTACACCTGGCACATCCTGGCCAAAGTAAAAAGCACCTGATAATTTTACAAGACATTCTAAAGGATCTTGGATAATTAAGCTCAAGGGGGAGAATGATGCTTACAAAGTCTCTAAATACAAAGACAGTGATCTCAGATCAAATGATCGTTAGCAAAACATCAGTGACCTATTCTGTGACCCCGCATATTTCTACTTTACCTCATTTCTTTAGCCACTAAATGCATCTTAATCTCCAAAAGGGCAAATCCAGGATGCTAGCGATTGTAGCTGATGAGTGAAGACAGGCATTTGCAGATAAAAGACTCCAGAAAATATAAAACTGAAAGCTGTTTTTGTCAGTGTTGGTTATCACATCTGCTACTTTGGGAAGAAAAGACCAACCATAACACAGGTGGATCTGCTATTCCTCCTGGGTGCCACTCCTTTCCATATTAGTCTTTTCTCCTTTCTGACTTTCCTATACAGAGGGTTGTGTGAACCATAAACTGCAGAGCACACACACAAGTTTCATCCACAGAAAATTAAAGAGAGCTTTTCTATTTAGAAAGAAAAAAACCTCTTGTAACACTAATGGGTTTGAAGTCACCCAAGATGCTATTTGTCACTAAAGACTAAGCTGATGGAATAAAATGTTGACAGAATAATAACTATTAATTTAAATATCACAATGAAATGAATATTCACAGAGAGCAATCAAAACCTGTGTGATCTGCTCCAGGAGAACCTGCTCTAGCAGGTAGGTTGGATGAGGTGACCTCCAGAGGTCCCTTCCAAGGACTTCCACTCTATGAAACATAAGCAAAGTACATTAACACTAATGTTAACACCCCTTTTATTAAAAGAAACAGACTTCAGAAGAACAAGAAGAGTGCAGTTCTCCAACATTGGTAACAACTTTGTTGTTTTCTAACCGTGAAGGGTAATTTATTACAATGCTTGAGCCAGATATTTACAAACATCTTATGTAATGAAGCTGTAATTGGGAATAAATTACTCTTGCTGGAACACCATCTGCAATTCTGGCATTGTTAAAGGCTTGAGGAGCTACATTAACAAAAATCCTCATAACAGAAGATTTAAGAAGCTCCTTTTCTTCAGTTTGCCTGCAAGAAAGTTAATCCAGAGCAAATGACAGACTAGCTGTATCCATGTAGGGAAGTACTTCTATTCTATTGCTCAAAGACATTGCAAAGCACTGTACTAGGGGCACACGAGCTGGATAAATCTAAAACAGAGCATAGATTCTTTCTTTGACAATGATGTTATTTAATCCACAGAAAATGACACATTAGTGATGTGTGTTTAAAAATATAATGTCATTTATAGACTGGATTCAGAGATTATTAGATGGGATCTTAGGAATTTATGAGACTAAGCGTTGATATTTAAGCTTGTGTAATATTTTTAAGCATTGATTTCATTCAAACCACCAGAGAACTTCTTTACAAGAAGAAAACATAATTCATCAGAAACTTGATTTATCGGGTTGAATGCAAAATCTTTCTCTTTCCCTCATGCCTCACCTGGCAGTGAGGTCTTCTTCTGCGTTCAGAGAGCAGGTGAGAGCATCAGTGACTAGAAACCAGCAGCATAAGGCTCTCAGCATTGCACTTTGTACCTGTTCAATACAGCATGATACTCAGTGATTGTTATGCAAAAGAAAAACCAGCTCAGTGTCCTTTCTCTGGGTGACAGAGTATGGTTTATTGTGGGAGGTGTCCTACTTTTTACTGTTTTTTTAGAAGCAGGAATTTTATTCTCATCATACTGTGTACACATTGTACAGCACTTGGACAAACTCTGCTAGCCACGGCTTTTTAGATGTGCAAGTCTTTTTGATGCGTCTCTCTTTTATCCTTCCTGAGGATGTCATTACACAGCTATCTCTGCCTCAAGGTGAAGATTAACAGAGGGAGTTGTCATTACTTCTAGCCCATTTGCTTCCGTGCCCTTTCTGCTTTGTGAATCAGCGGCACAACTTGCCCTCGCTGCTGATGTCCTTCTCCAGTTCCATAATATCATGAAATGCAAAACGCCCCCAAATTTGACTGCTCTTTAGGGAAGGAAGTGTTGACAATCCAACAACACAGGAGCAAGGAAAAAGACTAGTAAGATAGGAAAGGGAGCAGGGCTGCATTCTATTTTCCTACCCATTAAATGCCAGACAAGGGGGCATGCGTGCAGTGCAGCGTATGCATTGTAGTTTGTATAGGCTGGGTTGCCACGTGTAACCAGCAACTTGCTCTGAATCCTCTTTTGTCATCAAATACCAAGCAGAACAAAACCATGATAGACAGTAACTATTATAATGGGAGAGGGGATAACTCCTCTTCCTGCCCACGGCTCTGTAGCACACTTGACACAGTCCTGCCTTGGGTGGTCTGGCGAAGGGAGCTCCTGACACGGTTGCCTGACCTCCCTAACCTGTTCCCCACAGGGCAGTGTCTGTCCCTGATGTAACCTCAGTGGCTGCAGCTTGTGCTATGAGATTGCGTTCATACATCACGCATTCATGTACTGACATCTGCAGAGTTAATGATAGTAGGTTAAAAGAGCAAGTACTTATTCCTTACAAAAGAGTTACCAGATTAATCAGGTGATGGAACAGAGTTTTAATTAGATCCAGTAGCTGAGCAGAAGCATAGTAATCAGTGGATTAAAAACATCTAGGAAATAGTCGTTTGAAGTCACTGGTAATCTGAAATCAGAGAAGTTTATATACAAACTCATCGTTCATATACATACTCATCAGTATCCTAAACAGTACTGCTTCCCTTATATCTGCAGGTGAAAGGCAGATTTGAACCACCCAGTCAGCCTTGTGAGACTACCTTTTCAGACTATACTATGAATCTTTGAGACTGGGATTTCTTTATCCTGTTTCTTACTATTTTGTGGTCAAGTATGTGGCCAGTGAAACAAAACCAGAGAGTAGTCACTCATCTGATCCAGTCTGACCTGATAAAATTGTGACTTGACTATTGCTGTTTCAGTCAGTAACAAAACAGGAAAGAAAACACTCACTGGGCAGTGTGGAATGGGAAAATACATCAGCATGGTATGTACATGACAATGTAGAGAAGGAAACCCTTGAGAGAAACACCAGTAACTCTTTCTTGCTGTAATTGAACAGTATTTCAGTTCAATTTACTTTACACCCATGCATTCTGTTCTCCTTGTGGTCTGGGGTTCTAAGGGCTGCCCCTTGCTGACACACAATACAGTGTGGATTTGGTTAACCTGACTGTGGGGATTTAAAAGATATAACTAGAGTACTCGGGAATATTTCCTTTTACTAACAGTTCTGAAATGATGTTGTAAATGGGGAGATGGAGTATTAATCAAGCAACACTGAAAAATGTGAGCTGACCTTAATAAAAACAAGTAGGTGAAGTTTTAAATTAGTTTAATGAAGAGAAATTTAATATTAGCTGATTCAGATAATTTACCATTCAAGCTTATTTTGCTAATGGAGAGGGAGCATAAAAAAAGGGCTGTGATATAGCACAATAGTTTAGTATAATTTCATCATTTTCTCCAACCCCCTTTAGCAAATTACATATTTTCAAATGAAATTCCATTTTGCATTCACACAACAACATTAAAACAGCAGTGCAGGAACTCTGAGGCTATTGGTGACCTACTTGCATAAGGCAGCTTCTGTAAAAACACACAGGGTTTGTACTGAGTGAAACCTAAGACTTGATTTTTCATTGGATAAGTGGGAAATCCGGGAAGACAGCGCTGTTATTTTTCATGCTTATAATTGCAAGCATACATTATTAAATCACTATGAAATCATCTCATTATGCCAGGTAAGCTGCTCAAACTTCGTAAAGCCAACACCCCGATGATTTCGCTCTAGAGCTCACCATTCACTGGTGCTGTTAAACGTGCAGCTTCCTCAGCAGACACCAAGGTCTTCAAGAATTATTTGTCAACAACAGTGCACAACGGGGCTCATGTCCAAGGACATGTATGCACACACGTCACACCTTGCATACATGAGATCATCAAGCTGAGTAAACAAGACTGAGTGTTAGGAAGCCCTTCCTAATGGAAAGGGTGACCAAACACTGGTCCAGCCCTCCCATCCTGCCACTAGTTGCCTGGAAGAAGAGCCTAACCTCCACCTGACTACAGCCTCCCTTCAGGAGGTTAGTTGTAGAGAGGAAGAAGGTCCTCACTGAGTCTCTTCTAGGCTAAACACCCCAGCTCCCCCAGCCTCTCCTCATCAGACTTTCTCTCCAGTGCCTTCCCCATTCTTGTTGCAGCTCTGGACCTGCTGCAGCTCCTCAGTCTCTTTCTTGAAGTGAGGGGCCCAGAACTGCCCTCCAGTACTCAAGATGAGGCCTTCCCAGTACCCAGTACAGGGGGAGAATGATGTCCCTAGTCCTGCTGGCCACACTATTGCTGATCCAAGCCAGGATGCCATTGGCTTTTTGTGCCACTTGGGCACCCTGCTGGCTCCTGTTCCTCTGGTTGTCAAGCAGTACTCTGAGGTCCCTCTCTTCCAGGCTGCTCTCCAGCCACTCATCCCCCAGAGTGTAGTTGCAGGGGGTTCTTGTGACCAGTGTAGGAACTGTGTGTTTCTTTCCTTTGGCCCTCTCATTTTAGCACATAATGTATGAAAGCACTGAAACCCAAACCCTGCAATCCAGTAAAGTATGACTAAAGCGACGCTTAAAAAGAGCAGGGGGAAATGAATCTTACCGAGGCTGAATCTGGTTCTGCCCTGTTAGTATTTGACTGTATATTATTCATCTTCATATTTTATGAACGTTTTGGCCTCAAACTTTGTCTTTTTCATGTAGTGCAGGCTGAAACTTTACAGAAGCACTTAAAACAGGAATAAAAGGTGGCAGACCAATAAGCAAGCTGAGGTAACACTTCAGAGAGAGTCTGTACAACACATAAACCTTAAAAACTATCTGCTGCATGAAAAACAATTGCACGCATCTCAGAATCCCTCCTACACTTTTTTTCTTAATAAACAAATCTATAGCCATTCTAAAACAAGTAATTTTAGATGTTGTAATTCAACATTAAACTAAATGAAAAATCGCTAGTAATTTTTACTGAGAAGATAAGACAATAGTTTCTGAGTAAACACGAGGTACTCTGCAATGCTACATGGAAAAACGCCCTGATTAGCTAGCAAACTGGTTCACTTGTAATGTAATTGCCAAGAGCTGATTGTTCTTCCATCACCTCCTCCCTGTTTGTGCATCAGTCCATCCGCCAGAATGCAGCATTCCTATTTATTCAGGGATCTGTTCCCACTGAAATCTAATTTTCTCATCTTTTGAAAAAAAAAACCAACAGCAATATTTCATTTTCAGCTGAAGAGGTGCACTGGTGTCAACTGATATCCAGTTTATAGGGGCTTGTGTTTGGGGCTGTTGTTCCTTTAGTCACTTTCTTAAAGGTCATTACTAGGTTCCTCGTTGGCAGACTATCCTTGAGTCAGTGTTTGAGGCAGGTGCCCCCCCTTTGAGACTCCCTTTTCCTATTAAAAAATCCACCAGGCTGTGGTGATGACACAGCTGTCTGAAACAAACTCAGGGTGTAGCTGGGGTACCCCAGGAAGAGCTTCTAAATTCCAAAGACTGGGATGGATGCACATGCAGGTGTCCTGGTTGCAGAGACAGGCTAAAGAGAGGTTCTCTTTCATTCCATTTAACAGTCAGACCTCCAGGTGCTGTATTACCTCTGAATACTCCTTGAATTCATCATTCCCAGAAATGGAGGTCTATCCCCTCCAAGGCCTGTTCTCTCCTCTGCCAGAGAGGAAATCAGAAGGAGGAAATCCTATTATAGTTAAGAGGAAAAAGTCTACTTCATAAAATAAAACCAATTATAAAATTCAATGTTGAATGGTGTGACAGGCCTACAGATAGCCAATGGCTACCTGCACGTGAAATCCCAATGCTTGTACAATTACTGGTTCCTTCGGAAACTCAAATTAAGCAAAAAAACCCCACAAACACCTTCACCCCTTAGGATCCAGATCCTGGCAACCACATTTGCGAGTGTGCACTGAAAGCCTTAAGGGAGCTGATGAGGGACCAAGTGGACGTGGCCGTGACGCGCTTTCACTTTCCAGTAGTCGTTTACAAAATTAGCAAAGCATTCAATCTCAAAATAAAAAGCCTGGATTCTATTTGCTGCTCAGATACAATTAAATCAGAGCCTCAGCTCCCGACAGACACATTGATTGCCTTGCTTTCTGGCCCCTGGAACCTTTTGTCCTTTGACACGTGCCGGTGTGGCCTCATTGCATGGAAAGGAAAGGTGTTCCTGTCTTGATGCTCTAGTAGTAGCCTTAAGACGTAGGTTTATGTCTCCTTACTCAAGGGCAAGGAATACACACCCTCTACCTCTATTTGGTGAAGTAGTAGATATATTCACCCTCAATGTTTTAAAAGGAAAATCATTTTCCTATAGTAAGTCCTGAGCCCTAGACACATTTAAACAACACTTTATTGGGATGCAAAGTGCTGCTGCAAAGCAACCTTGACGGTGAAACCATCTGACGTAGACAAAGTTGTGGCCAGCTGCAAACGCTTGTAGGGATAGCCATCTGTTAGTGCTGCACCTGGGCATCTACAAATCTGCCTTATAATGACGTAGGAGCACAGCCCTTCTTGGAGCTGGTCCACACTTGGTTTATCTACTCAACTGTTCCTAGTCTTGCACCTGAAATGTTTGTCAAATGCATTGAGCACAGAGGTCAATGTTCTGTTTGATCATCACAAGTTCGTTTTACACTGCTCCAGTGTTGCCAGCGCAGCAGATTTGCTGGGCTATGTAAATTGTGACACAAAAGCTTATCAGAATGGTATCTAAAATCCAATGAGAGTTTGTCAGATATGCAGAAATAAAGAGTTAACAGGTTTTACAAATTCAACTGTTTCTTTGGGAATAATCTGCATACAAAGAAGAAACTAAAATCTGAAAGCACTGTGGAATTACTAGCCCATTCAGTCATGCTAGAGGCAGTGGTAAGAAGAGCTGGGTGATCACTGGTAGCCATTTACTGCGAGTCATTTTTTTGCTCAGTTTCGTGACAACTAAGGAATCTAATGAAAAGATTCCAGTTCCTCCATTCTGAGGAAAGATCCTTCTGTTAGAAAAGCACCTGCAGAAGCATCTATCGACAGTACCAGGAAACCATGCCTGTAGAAATTGAAGAAGAGTTGAAGACTCAGAGGGAATTTTCTAAGGAATATTGCAAATTTTATTACAAAGGTGGCTCTGTGTTTGGTGAGAGTGGAGATCACAGGCTGAATTAAGAACCTGAGCCTGTTTTAGTTTGGAAATAATCTGTTAACTGCCATCAGGAAGAGTGTCTTTGGTGATGTTTGGGTGGTTCAACCTGGAAAAGAAAAGGCTCTGGGAACACCTTAT
Source organism: Upupa epops (assembly GCA_013397515.1). Lineage (NCBI taxonomy): Eukaryota > Metazoa > Chordata > Aves > Bucerotiformes > Upupidae > Upupa > Upupa epops. The sequence continues at coordinate 172,464 of VZRI01006427.1, read as the reverse complement.
CGAGCCCCTTCAGTACTTAAAGGGACTTGTAAGAAAGATGGGGACAAGGGGACAGGACAAGGGGAAATGGTTTGAAACCTGAGAGGTCTTTGGAGCTCAAACTTCTCTTTTTCCCCAGCAGACCGTGTTTGCAGCTTGCTCAAGGGGCTGAATGCAAGGCAAATTTAAGCTTGAGCACAGAAGGCTAAAAAGCAGAGTAGTCATAGTGACAGAATATGAGAAGAATTGAACTATGGTTTCTTGGCAGGTTAAGGTCACACAAATCGTGTCTGGCACTCTCTTTCTACCTCTTTGCTCAATCCCTTGTGCTCGTGTGGCCAGACAATGAATTGATTCAGGGAGCTGATTTGGCTTAACACTTTCATTTTTGATTTGGATTTTGATTTTGACTGGCCGCTCACAAACTCAGATGGCAAAGTTCCCAAGGATGAAGTTTTTCTCTGTCATGACTACCAAAATGTTTCTCTGGACAGAAGGATCTGTTTATTGTGTTGCTTTTTTTTGAAAGGTATTTTTGAGGCAACAGACCTAGGGAAATGAAAGGACCCACTTTGACATCTGAAGGTAAATTGTTAAAATACCAATATATGGAATTCTGTGCAGCTAATTAACTTTTACAGCCAATATATAGGCAATTAACTTTTTCACATTTACCATATGTTTATCTTCCTGCAGGGAGTATTTCCAGTAGGAAATCATAATGGGAGATAGTTCTGCATTTTATATGGGAATAAGGTCTGCGGATGATAGCTACAAAGTCTTGCGTAGCTCATGGTAGCTTCAAAAGAGACTGCTGCTGAAATTTGAGAACTGAAAGGTAGGAATCCAGCAATTAATTTCACGGTTTGGTGGTGCTTGTTTCCATAACTGGCTAACTATGAGTGGTCCTTTGTCTTTCTTCCTGACAGCAACCCCAAAGCAGTCAGTATCAGCAGTAATCAAAAAGAACAGGTCATCACCTTAGACAAGACGTTAGCTGAATAAATTATTGTCACCCAGTGGCACAGGGCGTCTCCAAGCTGTCTGGTGGTTTCTCTTGGGAATAATCATGTATTACACTCTAACAGAGTAACTGTGCAGTTCCAGGTCAATTCTCAGCCTGTGCTGTTGCAGTGAGGGCCTCTGTTCAAGCTTTGATGAGAAGATGTGTCCCCTAAAAGCTGCTGTTGTAAACAAACCATGGCAAATTTTTCAGCTCTAGACGGTAGCAGTAGTACCAGCTGGTGCTCCAAAAGCCTTTCTCTCTTCCCTGTCACCAGAGAGAAGCATTACAGTCATCTTGCAAGTGTCTAAACCCTATTACACAGACAAACTTGGCTGGAATTTCAAAATGTGGCCTTGAAATTATAAACCAAAAATACATAAAGGAAGGCATTGGCCAACTCCAAAGTCTGTGATTGCTTTTGCCCTGTTTGCTAGAGTTGCTCCCTAGTTTATTTTGCACTCCTGGACTCTCTCCAAAAGAACCATTAGAGCACACTGAAGCTTGGTTTATTGCACCTTTTCTGCAAAAGCTGGTCCTCCAATGGCAACCCCGGGGACCAGGGACTACAGATGCACCAAACTCTTGCCCACACAGACCACTGGACAATCCTGGGCTCCTGGGTCTCACAGCAGGGGTGTAGCCCACCTGAGTGGGTCACTGGTGTGACTGTGCTTAGGTGAAGGAAAAACACTGCTGTATTTTGTCAGCCAAAAGAGCCCTTGCTGTTGTAACAGTCAGATTAGAAGGAGACAGAGTTGCTTGGGTGTTGGAGCAGTCAAATTCTCAGATCAGAGTAAACAGAAGGAAAAGATGGGATGAGGAGGGATTAACTGCTGTTGTGGTGGATTGGCAGTTGTTTATCACTGTCTAGAGTTGAATAGTTTCTCTCATAACTAAAGAAGAGTTTCCAGAAGAGGTGTGGCAGTGTTTGCCCAGGGGGCTCTTTTTAATATGTTTTTCTAATTTATTCCAATAAATATATAAATATACATTGTGTTCTTTGATTAACAATGATGTTTGGGATTAACGGTGATACTGGAGAAACCTCTGATGAGGTAAGGCTCAGGCAGCTGGGCTTGTTTAGCCTGGAGAAGAGGAGACTCAAGAAGGACCTTTTCCTTCTCTACAGTTCCATGAAGGGAAGTTGTAGACAGGTGGGGGTCGGGCTCTTCTTGCTAGCAACTAGTGATAGGATGAGCGGTCAGAGCCTGAAGCTGCACCAGGAGAGGTTTAGATTGGATTTTAGGAACTACTTCCTCACAGAAAGGGTCATCAGACCCTGGAATGGACTGCCCAGGGCAGTGGGGGAGTCCCCATCACTGGAGGTGTTTAAGGGCAGCCTGGATGTGGCTCTTACTGCCATGGTCTAGGTGATTGTGGTGATGTCAGGTCACGGTTTGTACTTGATCTCAGAGGTCTTCTCCAGACTCAACAAGTCTGTGGCTCTGTGATTCATCCTGGAATAATAATGGTGGAATATTTATTTGGAGAGCTGAGGAGAAGTAGGAAGGATTATCTTCATTGTGTCTGGCTTAATTTTTATTATAGAACTGAACAGTATCATTTCAAATATAATTTAATGTCTCTGGAAGGCATGCAAAAGGAGCCTGGGAAAAGACACAACTTTTAGAAGAAAAATGAAGTGTAAATCTGGTTCAGGGCGTGGATTAATGTAAGGCAGAATGTATGGCCACAGGGCTGACTGGACTGTCCTAGGGATCAAACGCCATTCAGGACTGTAGTTAAGCAGCTGAAGCTACATCTACAAGGCTCAAGAGAGATTACAGATAAGTAATGTCTGGTTTATGGTTTTAGTTAGGGACATATTTATTTATAATGCAGCACTCTTGTTTGATGTTCCTGTCTACATTTAATTCTATTTCTGATAGCATTGTTACTGTTACTCTTCCAAGCCCTGCTTGTTTTTCCTTTTCTAGTCATAAATAATAAATATTTTTTGAGGTTCTGCTTAGAGATAAATATTTTCATTTGGTCAGTATCAATTTTACTTAAAGCTACAGGAATTACCTACAGAGGTTGCAATAAAGTACTGTTATCTTTAAAAAGTAGTTATTGCTACCATAACAAAAAGTATTTAAAATAATATATGTTTCTAATAGAGGTGACAGTGCTAACAGATGTAGCTTAATCATTCAGCTATGATGGGAAAACTCCAGACTTCTTTGTGTAGTTGGTTGATGCCAGTTTACTAGACAATACCCTTTTCAAATGAGATATGAAGACAGGTTGCATTTTAATGGAGGGATGCTGGGAGTAGGATGCTATACGTTAAAAACTGTTTTAAATGTACTAGTCTGGTAGAAAAAGAAAGAGACTGCATTATGGAGCGAGGAAGGGGAGCTGTGGAAATGAGACTAAAAGGTAACTGGGTCATTTGTATGAATACATTCTTTAAACAAGGGGCTACTTAAAGTACTAGGAGTACATACATTCTAGAGTATTTATGAAAAAGAGTGGTACTTGCCCTCAGCAGCCTAAAACCAACCTGTTCAATAAGGCTGAATAACCCTAAGGCAATATTTCCCTCATTGTTTTGTCTAAGTATCTGAAAGTTAGGTGTCTACATTGGAAGTAGCCATCCCAAATTATTTTTGGTGATGATGGAAAGAAACAGGCACCTTCAGATTAATCTGGGCTGTCTCAGGTATCTATGCTACAGTGAGCTACATAGTTCTTTGGAGCTCTCTTTCTCTCTGCCATCAATAATAAATGATGATGACAGACTTAAATGACATTTTGGGTGCATGTAGTCAGCTGTGAACAATACATCTCCCTGCACATCTCCCATATTTATAAAATAAAGACCTGTGTGTGTGCCTATCTCATCCTTCAAAATGGGATATTTTCCCTCTTGAAATACATTTCTGCTTTCAGCCCTTCCAAAACTGGTTGTGCCACAAAGCACAGAGGAACAGCAGTGTGAATAAAGAGCTTTACCTGGACTCAGAAGAGATAGCCTTTTGGTCTTCTATCAGCCAGATAAAAGAAATAGAAGTTGAAAAAGTAGAGAAATCATCTGTTAGAATAGGAGAAGCTGAGCAGGAAATAACCGATATCTTGAGGGAATATAAAATAATACATATTTATAAAATATTTATACAAATATAGCCAGAATTTTGTTTGGCCACCTCACAAGGCTAAGAATATTTTTGAATATAAGTGTTTTGTTTAACTTTACATTATTATTAACATTTCTAGTCTTTACTATTATATGTTATTGATATTGTTTAGTATTAGAGTACTAATGTGAACGACACATAATAGTGATATTATTAATAGTGAATCAGTTTAGAAGTTAATTTAATACCCTTTCACTTGTACACCTTTTCAAGGTCTTCTTTCCTTAGCTCACAGCATGGTACTGGTCACAGGTACTGGTTGCATGTAGTTTGAGTTTTCTCTCTCTATGCTCTTCTGTTTTGCCATGTAGAAAGAAGAGACAATACAGATGGCCTGAATCATGCTATTAACCTACTACCCACCTGAAACATATCTGCAACCCTTTCAGGCCAACGCAGTGATGCTTTGATTGCTTTAATATATGCTTTCATACTACCACAGGGATGACTCTCATTCATCTCTCTGAGGGCATAAGTGAGATGTGATGCACTGAGAATGCTCAGTGGACTTGGCACAGCAAATTGCTACTGTTGTGAACCAAACCCATACCCTGTCCCAAGCAACAGGAGCCACAGTTGCTTAACTGTTTGGAAAAACTCCAGTGTTTAGGTAAATATCTTCCAAGCAGCTCAGGATCCTACTCTCCTGCCAAAGTTGGTAATTAAAACCCATGTCTTTCTCCTTCTTCTCTATGCCATTCCTTTTCTCTTTGCCTCTGTGAGGTTTTGGGGAGACACTGCTAACCATTCAGTTACTTGCTTGATCCCAGGGAGATTCTTTCAGAACTGCAACACCTGCAAAGGATCTGGGTGCTGCTCTTCTGTCTCGCTTCAATCAGAATAGGTTATCATTACAATCTCACTAGTATCATGCTTTGTTTGGTGAACACAAGGCACTGACAGCCTATGGTGTGTGACACTGCGAGCTCCCTTCTTCCCCTGTGAAACATACGGATTTTAGGTTCCGAATGAACACAGAGCCCTTCAGGACAGATTCCCCTTGCAACACCGTGTATGGTGCTTTCATTTCCCTCTTTGATATCACTTCCCTGGGACACAGTTCTATAATATATTTAAATGGCAGTAAAAATTATTTCAAAATGTTATTTAGGAGCCATAGCTTATAGCAAAAAATTCAGCCAGCTCTTGGAACTCTCAGGAGAGACTGACGTCTGCTGTAGGGCACAGCATTAGGAAGGATGAATCACTTCCATCTTCCCATTTATCAAGGCTCATAGCCATGACAGGCTGAAGGAGAACAAACAGTAGTAAAAGAATACTTCACTCCTGGATTAAAAGAGCATTTTGAGTCTGTGTTATCAATGCCTAAGCCTACCCAAACTGCCTTTGCCCTGCTCTTTTGTCACATAGTGAGGAAGCACCATCCCTGGTCTGTGGCTCTAGACTGGGCTTGTTTTCATGTCATGTCAGCTTTAAAGCGTGGTGTCTGTTTAGACATTTGAGTCTTTTACAAACTAATCTCAGAACTGAATGCCCTAACTGTCTGTAAATCTTCGACTTTGTAAGTGAGGAAGACAAGTTTAAATACTGCTGAAACGAGATACCAATGAATACTAATGAAATGAATGTTGTTTGGTCCTACCCAGTGCAAACAGACCAAGCAATCAAATTTCAAAATAAAATTCTACTAGCTGTTGACATGGGATAGGATTTTACATACTGCTGCAGCCTGAAGTCTCTGGAACCATTCAATTGCTGGGCAAGGGAATACCCTGTACCCTTAAAAGTGTGGATCCACACTTTGTATGAACCCTAAGCAACATTCCACAAAGCACAGTCTGTAGCTGCAGGGGGTTCTTGTGACCAGTGTAGAATTATCACATGAAAAAATGCTGTAGGTAAACACAACTTAATTATTATGTTGTCTGTCACACAGATAACCCCCTCAAAGGAGCACATATTGCTTTTACAAGACCTTTTAACAGTCTCGTATGATGAATGTGATTTTGATTTGGTCTGTTATCCTGCTTTGTTTTGAGACGATACTTTACAGTTTAATTCTATTAACGCAGCAAGTTAGAGAATGATGTTCTGCATCCACACGGTGAATTATTCATTGCATTTCAAATATTAAGTTGCCATCAAATGCTTTCTGATCTGCATTACATAAAGCCAAGCTGAATCTCTAATGTCTGGACTGCCTGTGTAATGAAGAACCTCTCAGACAGCATTCAATCAAAATACACTTGAAAGTAGACAGTATTTTGGTAAGCATCAGGAGTACTCCATAGTTTTGCTATGCCTGGGTTTGTTGTCTAAGCAGGAAGAATCCTGAGAGATCACCTCATCTCCTTTTCTTAGAAGCATCTGTTCAAGAACAAAGGCTTTGATTTTAAAGCTATTCCAATTACATAATTTAGTGAGCTTCTAGGGCTGCTGTTACTCGTAAACTAATTAATGTCTTACAGATCTCTCATTTTGGAGACAAATCTGAGACACAGGTCTATTTTTTTCTCGCTGTTCTGTGTAGGAAATGTGAGGCAGTGTTCAAAAATCAAAATGCCTCTGTAACATGGCCCTAGATTGCAGTCAGAAAGAGTGGCTCCTGTGTTCTCCCATGACTTTTAAAAAGGTGAAAATACATGAAGATAAATAAGGAAGTGAAGTAAAAGATTGAAGGAGTCTAAGTCAGAAGAGGGATGACCATTGTTTCAGCACATCAACTGATTTATTGCATGATCTTTTAGCAAACGTTCTGTTCTTCACACTTCAGTTTTGGTTTAACATTTAAATGGCCTGATCTCTGGCTCCGTATCTCAGGTTTATGGGCACAAATAAGGGAAGACAACATTTGGATCGTTCAGATGCGTCTGATGCTTCTGTGTCCTTGGAGGTCTGTAAGAGAACTTGCACCAAGCAGTGAAGTTATGCCTCATGAGCTGTTTCCACGGCCGGTTTTGTGTCCTTCAGCATTCAGAAACCCCACGGTCCTCAAGGTAACGCTGTAATTTCCAGTTTTTAAGAGCTTTCAATATGTGATTCTGCAAAAAGTCACTAGGTGGCATGTGGCAATGGAGGAGAAGGAAGTTAGTACTGGGAACCTCTGGTGAGAGCAGCTGGCACTGGGTGCCCTGGAATGAACACGTTAGGACTAGTGCATCCCATCCACCCATGCTTTTTTCTCACTTGTTGGACAACAGACTGCAGTTATTGCTCAACATGCAGCTCAGAGACCACAGCTGACAGTCGCTTAACATGCTCTACTCATGAAATGTGGACAAGTATTTCCTTTTAATAACCTTATGAAAAATGATGTACTAATTGTTGTCAAAATTGAGTCTTCTCCTCCTAAAGGCAAATTATTATGGGTAGATATGAAATGTAAAGTTGTAGCCTACTCCTCAAAAGGGTTTATTTTCTTTTTTTCTGAGGACAGTTCTGGGTCCCTCACTTCAAGAAAGATTGAGGGGCCAGAGGAGGTCCAGAGCAGCAAAGATGCTGGGGAAGATACTGGAGGGAAAGGCTGANAGCAAAGAGGCTGGGGAAGATACTGGAGGGAAAGGCTGATGAGGAGAGGCTGTGGGTTGTTTAGCCTTGAGAAGAGACTCAAGGGGGGACCTTCTCCCTCTCTACAGCTCCCTGAAGGTAGGTTGTAGTCAGGTGGAGGTCAGGCTCTTCTCCCAGGCAACTAGTACCAGGATGAGAGAATGGGGACTGAAGCTGATGGGGGAGGGTTAGGTTGGATGTTAGAAAGCCCTTCCTCATGGGAGGGGTGATCAGACCCTGGAATGGACTGCCCAGGACAGTGGTGGAGTCCCCACCCCTGGAGATGTTTAAGAAAAGTCTGGCTGTGGCCCTTAGTGTCCTGGTCTGGCTGATGTTAGCTCATAGGCTGGACTGAATGAGCTCCACCCTCAATAATTCTGTCTGCTTCTTGGTAAGAGCATAACTAAAGTATACAGAAAACAGGGTAAAAGCTAACACGATGTTGGTAGCATGGGAGAGGGAAAAGAAGGAGATTGCAGCATTCTAGTTCTTCTATGGCCACTTTATTCTGAGTCGGTTACGATTCAAAAATCATCTTGTTATTCCAAGTGTTTAACTTATAATGAAGTAAATGTTCTCTCTTTTGAGATAATTTTAGTGCAGATTCAGGAGGTCATTTAAGGTTAAACAAGAGATTCATAAAATATAGTCCTGCTCTGCCTATGCTGTGGCATAAATTACCCCTATGTCTGTGATTTTTACTCTGTGTGTAGTTATTCCTGCTCTTACTTGAGCTGGTAGGTTTCTTTCTGAACCTGACCTTGATGAACTGCCCTGAGTTTTTATTATATACTATGTCCCAGCTTTGGAGACAGAGAAAATTAAATTTATCTTTAATAAGGTGATCTGTCTTATCAGACATTGATTATCTCCTTAAACTAGTATTTAATCACTCTTAATAGAACTTCAAAGTATCTTCATAATGCAGCGAAGAGTAAGAATTGTGAAGGGAGGGAAAAGACAGAAAAGAGATGTGTTTGGCTGTCACTGGAAACGTTCTATCGAGAACTAGCAATGTAATTTAGCATTCAAGTAAGTGAATTAGGATGTCTGCATTTGATTAGTTTTCCAGACTGTCTTCTTAGACAATGAATCTGATTCAAGACGCTTATTTATCTCCATTAACTCTAAAGAGAGCATTGCAAACTAGTTCAATTGTAGTTGTCCAAAGTTACATGAGGTAACCATGAGGACAAATGGTTTCACTGCTGAGGAAAGCTTATCTGTCGGTAGATGCTCAGCAACAGGGACAGCCTAAACAGAACTTGTTTGGCTATTGCTTAGGATGAGAAATATTGTTCCTACTTTTGGATGTCTAAACCCAAGCTTTTAAAATGAATTTGGTTCACCCGGTTTTGAGATTTGTATCACAACAAGTTGAATCGTGGCTTGGAGATGTGAACAGGGAGATTGATCCCATTGTTGTCTTCCCTTATAATAATGCTGTAGCTTGATGGCCCCTAAGCGGTTGCTTGAAAGTGAATTACCTTCATGTCAGTCCTGATTGACTCCCATTGTATGACAACTGGTACCCTAGAGAACACCAAAGAGATGACTTCTGTTGTCAAACATAGTTCAGTATACACTGAAATACAACCAAAGTACTTCTTGTGTGTATTTCCAAGTGTTTCCAGCGTGTGACCCGTTGGATTTGTAATGTTTGTTGCATCAGCTCAACATTTATTCAGCTTTGCTGACACAGTGCTCAGGTTTTACTATTTGTACTTTATTTTGTGCTCATAAATTCTTAAAAAGCAGCTTATGGCTACTGTGAAAGGATGATAAAGTCCAGAAAGCTTTCTATATAATCTTCTTAAAATTTGTTAAGGAAATACTACAAAACATTAAATATTTATGAATCGAATTATTATCTGTAATGCAAATGTTAATAAATGCTCTTACAAATGGAATGAACTGTTGCTTTTGAGATGGTCATTGTCACAGCTCTTGTTCTGACTCAGGGATATATGTGGTAATAATCAAACAGCACATTATAGTCCTCCGTTCTGCATACTTTATTTCTCACCCTACTTTTCAGAGTGACCAATGCATCTAGATTTCACCAAGTATTTTCTATATAAGACCAGTGTTTTCCTTGTAGTCTTAAAAATTACTTCCTTTATTTAAACAACATTTGATTAGTCAAAACCTGAGTGGTTATTAGATGTTTGAAGCAGATAAACAAATCAGTGTCCACAAATAAACTCAAATTTTGTTCTAAATGTCTGTTCATTCATCTTAGTTATTCACTTAATTATAACATTACCTTTTTAGAGGTAAATTGAGTCATTAACCTGGAAAGTTCACACAGAAATATGAACATGAAATCTCTACGTGAGATTTGTTGGAGGATTCTGTTAAACTAAATAGCAAACACAGGCCTTTTAAAGAACAGTTTTAGAGCAGAATGACATCTGAATTTGAATTGCAGCCTCAATTTTAATTTAAAAATAATAATTTTCTATTTGCTACCATGTTTTTCATCCTGGTGAAGGTGAAAACATCAAAGTATAAGCAAATGAAAGATGTATCAAGGAACATAAACATAATATAAAACATCCCACAGCAATGAAATAATAAATAATAAATAATAAATAATAAATAATAAATAATAAATAATGAATAAATAGTTTTGGTGCCACCGGTCACATTCTTCACACATTTTAAGACTGAAGTGTGATTTACTTGGTCTTTGTTTTGGACAACTGTTATCATAAGTCATAATTTTGTACTGTACACAGCTCCTGTACAATTAAGACTTTAAATAGGTATAAATTGTTCTAAATAGCTATGACTACAACTTACATTATGAGAGTTTATTCTCTTGGCACAAAATTACCTTGTGAATAGAGCTGAGCAGAATGGAGCACTTTGGGATGTTAGAATGCAACCCCCTTTCCAGTCAGAAAGAGTAGCTCACTTGTAGGCAGCCTGGAGTCCCAGAAGGTGCAGAACTGTGACTCTAACAGGATCCTTCTGTGCTGCTGGGCTAGGTATTTGCTTCTCCTTCTCACAATGTGTGGCTAGAAGTCACAGCATGATACAGTGGGACACCCAACTACAGGCTGGCTGGTTTGGGTATCTGTTTGCTAGTAACCATAAAGTTCCACAGTGCATTTTGATTTACGAATAATGGGTACAGAGATCTGGTGAGTCTGTTTTCCTTTAAAGCTTGCCTGCAGTAGCCCTGATTAATCAAATACAGAGAATGCTAAACAAGTGACCTTGCTAGTAATGAAATGCTTGTTTTCTGAAAGTAAGTCATCACTGACTGTCTTGACAGGTTACACTAAATAGAATAATATGCATAAAACATTTTGTTTGTATCTCGGAGACTCAAATGATTAAGCACACTGGCTATGGACATCAGGCCTTTACCCCTGTATTTTCCTCTGAATGCAGAACCGAGTGCCGCTGGAGAAATACTGCTCTGAACTGAAAGCAGCTTCCATCATTCTGTGTGCACATTCAGTTAGCTTCCAGAGTTCTGAATCACTGACTAGAAATGCATCTGATCCTCGACTTCTCAGAAGAAAAAACTCTCCAAATCAGAGCTTTTTTAAACTTTCCAATCAGGTAGGAAAAATAATCTACCTCCATACAGCTTCAGGTTCATAAAACCTTATTGAACACAGATTTAATATTATCAGCTATATTGAAAACATTTGCCATGAGCCCACAGAATTAATTTACATGTGATTTGATCTCTTGGAAATAGAAATTGTGTATTTCTTCAGTACAATATTGGTTATTTAGGAAACAATTGTTTGCAGTCCTGCTTCTGTCTGTATAGCTGTAATGAAATTGCAGAAAGGCTTGACAATCTGAAGCATGGAAATTCCTGTGTTTCTAAGTGAGCGCTGTGTTAGCCTGTTGTTCTCCTCCCTCAAATATCCCATGTTTCTCATTTGCTTTCTGTTGGTGACATAGCTTGTTAGCTGCTCCCTTTACATCCTGCCTTCACAACTCTGCCCCTAGAGCCAGCTGCCACACAGGACTGCCTGCATCCCATGCTGCCTCTTCAACAGATGAAAATCTCTCTCTCTTCTTAATCTAGAAATCAATGTTGCCTCTACCAGATCAAATTATATTAGATTATTTGTATTTTTCAGCGTGGCAGTAGTATCTGAATAGCTTGGAGTAGTAGAGTTCATACAACACAGGCAGTTAAAAGTTAAAGGAACAGAGGGACAGAAGTTTTCACTTCAAGGAAACACATGAGGCTCTTCATAAGGCAGCACAGATACACAGGAGTGATTTACATATATCTTATATGTCCTTTTAGAAATCAAGCCCATTCATCATGATTCAAAGCAGTCACTTCTGAAAATGTGGATTCTTTCGCAGCTGTTGCCTTGCGTTACCTCGCTGGGTACTACCAGCGTTAAGAACGGTGTGAAAAAGACCTGGCAGTTTTTGCACTCTTCTATTTTTTTTTAAACATCTTGTTAAGGTAGCAAGGTGATCAGTTCAAAGGTGCCCTAAATGAGCAGCTAATTGTGCATCAGCTGTTCTCTGTGTCAGCAAAGACTATGTAAATGAAACTCAGAGGAAAAACTAATGATCTGTAGTTCCAGTAGAGAATGTCCTTAAATAAGTTGTTATCCTAAAGAAAGAAGAACACTTGGAGCACAGCAGTATCACCCAGCATATGGCATCTCATACCAGATAGACTTTCTGAGCAACCACCTTATGAACACTATTGTATTTAGTTAAATTAAATTGATTTTTTGCCTTAAGGAAAAATAATTTCCATCAAAACTGTCAGGAGTGCAAGAGTGAATAATTTATTTAGCATTGGAAAGAGAACAAACTCTGGGGCTTTGAATTAACTTTTGACAAAACTGCTATCTAAACCCCTAAGGTTAAACCTAACCCCAAATAAAGATTTAGCTGTTCTAGTTCTGAAGAGGCAACCACCCAAAGGAAAGGATCTCTTTGAAGGCTCTAGTACAGTCCTGTCAGGATCACTGAGTGTCAGTAGAAGTTTTGAAAGGGAAACATCTAGGCTGGGCAGCAGGTGCTTCTCTTTTACTTCAGCAGAACAGGGTGGGGGGGGAAATGAGAAGGAAAAAAACCTCGTGGGTTGTGATAAAGGCAGTTTAATTAAACAAACGTAAAAGCTATGTGAGAAAGTGAAGTAAAAACATCTGTTTTCCATGTCACATCAGCAGCTGATGTCCAGACACTTCCCAGAAAGCAGAGCTAGGGTACCAGACACTTTCTGTGCCCTGGGTTTGGCTGGCACTAACTTGATTTTCTTCCTAGTAGCTGGTACAGTGCTGTGTTCTGGTTCAAACCTGGCAATAACGGCGACAAGACACTGATGGTTTAGTTGTTGATAAATAGCATTTATCTTCAGGGTTTTTCAGTTTCCCATGCTCTGCCAGTGAGGAAGTGCCCACGAACCAGTGGGGAGACACACGGCCAGGACAGTTAACCTGAAGCAGCCAAAGGGATGCTTCACACCACAGGACATGCTGATCAGTATATAAACTGCAGAAACTTCCCCAGAGGGGCTGAGCATCTGTCGGCTGGTGGTGAGCAATTGCATCCTGCCTCACTTGTCCTTTCTTGGGTTTTATTTATCTCTTTTTGAATATACATATATTCCTTTCCATTACTCTTACAATAGTATTTTATTATTGTTTGTCAGCATTTCATGCCATTTTCAGTATTAAACTGTTCTTATATCAACCTACACGTTGTACTACATTTTTATTCTCCTCCCCATCCCACTGGGAGTGGAGAGGAATGAGCGAGGGAGTGAATGGTGCCTCCTTGCTGGCTGGGTTTAAACCACTACAAAAATTCATAAGAAGTGAATAATTTCATTTATTTTCAGAGCCTAAACATCCAATGTATTTACAAATATTCGATTTTCTAAAATATATTTCCAGTCTTCAAAAGCATCAGGTGTCTTGTTGAGGCTGTTGGCTAGAATGTATTTTCTCTTAGTGCAATAAATTTGCACTAATTTCTGTCTTCCAGCCAGATGTCTCCACCAGACTATGAAATCCTGAAATATTTTCTCTTAGAGCTGACTTCAAAACTTGAGGTAATTGCTTTATCACAGCAGGTTAGGAAATCTATGTCTGACACAGAGGTTGAGTCCTGAAAGTAGTACGGGCTTATGTTTTATTCATCTTTCGAAGATAAATTAGCTTGTTTCAGGAATTTTGATCTTGAAAGATTTAGCTCTGGAAAATATGGATGTTCCTTTATTACCCATTCAAACTGATGCTTCTATTAAATATTTCTACTCCTTTTAGCAGAAAATCTTTTACAGGAATGCTACTTGCCATAGAGAGACAAAACAGGAAAAAACAAGTGAATGGAGATTTTGCTGGTTTCTTTTGCCAGTCTATTCATTCAGCTAGACTGGGATGAGATCAGGACCAACATGGCAATCACGCACACACAGTCATCTTGATATTCTTCTTGTCACAACAGCAATAAATACCCTCCACAATATAGACATTTGGGAAGTCCAACCCCCAAATGAACCTCTGCAGCTGGGTGCAGATGTCCCTTGTCTGCAGAACCTCACTTTCTCACGTAAACCTGTGAACACACAAAGAAATTAAACTGGGAGCCTGCCTTGGCTGATGAGGACTGGGTTGGAGATAAGTTGAGCAAACTAGATGAACAGAAATCCATGGGCCCGGATGGGATGCAGCCACAGGTGCTAAAGGAGATGGTGGAAGTCATTGCTCAGCCAATTCCATCATCTTTTCGAAGACATGTGGGTCAGGAGAGGTGCCCAAAGACTGGAGCTTAGCAAATGTCGCTCCAATCTTCAAAAACTGTAAGAAGGAGGACCCAGGTAGCTGTAGACCGGTCAGTCTCAGCTCCATCCCAGGGAAGGTGATGGAACAATTTGTCCTGGACACATCAAGGACAAGAGTGTCATTAGGGACAGTACGTATGGCGTCACCAACATACTACAGAAGAAACATGAGGACAAGAAAATACAAACACAGATCACCCTTAAAGTATGTCCCAAGATGCCTCATGGTCCTTAGCTAGCGGAGGAAGCCATTCCCCTCTCATTTTCTTACTAACATCTAAAGTCTTCAACTTGCTTGAATTTGATCCCTAGTTAGAGAAGATGGTGCTCTTGGATAATCCTGCTTGGTTTCTTGGTTTTCCCAGGCTGGATCATTTAGCTTTTTTCACGAGTATTTCCCAATTCATATTTTCTGCAGCATTTTAAAATTTATTTACAATCTTCTTTAAGATTCTAGGCTTTTTTTTCCCCCATTCTCTTTCTGAAGAGACATTTGTGAAACTGTAGAGCTGATGCCTCAAGAAACAGTGATTTTTTAATCACCAGAGAAGACTTCAGTATTAATTTTGCTGTAAGTGTTGTATAAAGAGCAATCATCATTCAACAGATGGTGAATTGGCAATGGTATCATTATGAAATCATTTAATTTCTTAAACCCAGTGCTGGAGAACAAATGCACTAATAATGGTGTCAGGACTGAATACCCTTGGCAGATTTCTTTGCGAAGTCATGAATCAACAAGAAGAAGTGCTCAGTTTCTACTGATCTGGAAATCCCAGATTGTCTGGAAACAGATATGCTATGTGGGCCTCAAGAGTCAGGAATGAAAATCCTGAAATTCCTAAAGCCTTCTGTTTGAAAATCTGAAAGTAAAGAAAAAATACCGGAGTGAAGGGAAGGCCTCACTTACTTGGTGATCTGGATGAGGGGGTGAGGTGCTCCCCCAGATGACAATCAGAAGGGAGTGTCAGTCTGGTGGGAGGTAGGGAATTTCCACATGGTTTAGCAGTGGGCTTGAACAGTTAATATTAATGGTTGGATTTGACAATCTTAAAGGTCTTTTCCAATAAAAATGATTTTGGGGGAAGAAATGGAGGAGTATGAACACAGCCATTCACATGGTGAGGATTTGCAACAACAAGCATTACTGCTCCTGCTGTACAAATTTTGCTCTGTTGGTACTTATTTTGACTGTTCCCAAGTCTCTTTTATATGGAAGTGGGATTAGGGCAGAGAGGCAAGACACTGAAATGGTACAAAGCTTATCGATACAAAGAATTTTGAAAACCATATCTTTTCTGGTAACTTGTAGAAATGGACTGTTTCTTCTTATTTTACTGTATTCAAACTGTGGTTAGAAAAACTGCCATGGGTTTTTGTCTTGACCGATATATTTCAGTAACCAACTTCTTGGATGCAGCCCAAACTCAGCATGCTTTATATTGAGATTAATGATTTTAACTTGTATCTACTGTCATTGAATGATTTCTAAGGAAGAACATAGAGTCATTTTTTAAAGAATCTCAGGTAAAAGCAGAGATTAAATTACTCCTAAACTTTTTATTATATCAAAGCAACCTCTCTTGTAATAAAAATAAATTTAAGAGGCCGTATAATTGTTCATGCAATTATACTTTTAAACTACGGGATCAGGTTCATACTTAAATCAGATTTGCATTAATTAGGATTCTTGTTATAGGTTTTACTCGGGATCTCAAAAGATTATCCAGTCCAATCCTCCTGCTACAGCAGGATCACCTAGACCAAGTCACACAGGAACAGATCCAGGCGGATCTTGAACATCTCCGGAGAAGGAGAGTCCACAACCCCTCTGGGCAGCCAGTTCTAATGCTCTGCTATCCCCACTGTGAAGAAGTTCCTTCTGCTACTTATATGGAACCTGCTCTGTTCCAGCTGGCACCCATTGCCCCTTGTCCTATCACCAGATGATCTTGAGAAGAGCCTGGTTCCATCCTCCTGACACCCACCCCTCACATATTTATAGACATGAATGAGGTCCCCCCTCAGCCTCCTCCAAGCTAAAGAGACCCAGCTCCCTCAGCCTTTCCTCATAAAGGAGCTGCTCTACTTCCTTCATCATCTTCGTTGCTCTACATACCACGTGTCTTCAGTTTCTGGAATTCAATAGTACCTAGTCAGATATAGCCTTGACCCAAAGGCAGAGGTAAGAAAATGAGAGAATGCTCATGCAGCTAGAGGCATTGCATAAAAGAGATGCAACAATGCAAGAAGCTCATCTGTCTCTCTCTCAGTCCAGCCTCTGGCCAGTGTAGACTTGGCATGGACCTTAAAGTCCCCTGTGTCCCTTGAATATTTAAATCCAGCTCTTTCAAAGTAGTCCAGGATGCTGGAATACTGTTACTGTGCAAAGTTACCATTGCTTTCAGAATCATAGAACCATTAAGGTTGGAAGAGATCTCCAGGGTCATCAAGTCCAACTGTCAACCCAACTCATATAATGAAAGAGATTCAGCTTCCTGAAAAGCATTAATTTCAAAATGGTATTGCATGGCTTTGTAAGAAACAATTGAGAAACTTTTATAAAGGTTTTAGCTCTTTATTGTCTGAAATTATGCAGGACATGAACATCGGGATCGCATTTTTAGATTAGATGTCGAGATTCCTGCTGCTGCAGCTAAAACTATGAAATATGTTCCCAATACTAGTGGAACAATAGTTCATCAGGGTGAAAATTAATAAACCATCACAGACAACTCTAGAAAGTGAATATTACATTTGTTTAAGTAATTGTTATAAGAAATGATTCCTGAAAGAGAGAGAGAATGGAGAGTAAACTCTCTGAAATTCTATCTATGCAGTTCATGGCAATACTGACTGTCTCGTGTATAGATACCACCCAGGAAACTGTGATTAGAAGACACAAATCAAAACGCTCTTGCAATGCTGAGATTATACTGTCTGGAACAGACAGATAGCTGAGTCTAATAAAGTTATAAAATTTAAGAAATAGAAAAGATGTTGATAAAACGGACATCCCAGTGCTGCGGGCACATGGAACAGCAGGGATGGTGCGTGTGTTCTTGAGACATCACTGAACCTGATTTAAAGACGTGTCTGATCTTAGGGAAGCTTCTTGTTTTTCAAAGCCTTATTGCCCAGTCAGGAAAAAAAAAGTAATTTGCACTGATACTCCTTGATTATGAAGATTCATCTTCAAAAAGATCTTTTGAAGATGCCTGTTCCTTTGGGAACCAAAGGACAATGACCATACAAGGAACTGCTAGTTCTGCTTTCTAGGAAATTCGTTCAGCAGTACAGTCACCACTATAGCATCACATTTTCATGGTAGCCAACAGAGGAGTCAAGGATCTCCGATTAATTTATTTCAGTCCAAGCTCTTAGGGTTTAAAGGATGTGCTTGCTACAAGTAATATCACAGCCTGTTAGAAACACCTAAGCTAGCTCTAAATTATGCAGTGTGGCTGCACAGTGCAGGACTGTACTACAGTTTGAGATTTATGCTCCATTAGACCTTGGAAGCAACATAAGTTCACTAAGGTAAGCCCTGGCAGGTACAGACACAGCATGAGGGTGCCTCCGGTTTCAGAACTAGCTGGGATGCAGCCTCTGCCTAGCACTGCACCCGGCTGTGTTGTCCAAATAGAGATTACAAATTCTTTCATGTGGGCATGCGCCCTTCTTGTTCATGCACTTACAAGCTGTAGCAGTGGTGTCCACAGTCTTCAAACATCAGGAGACCCTGATCTAAATTATAAGGACAGTCCTTTCCTATTCTTTCTGTCCCCAGGTGTTAAAAATACTAACTCAACCATTTTCTTTTTCTGTAGCTTCAAAACTGGGCTCGGAATGCAGCCACCACGACTTAGTGTTAGTTCCCCTTCCTCTCTACTCTGCCCTAGTGAGACCACATCTAGAATACTGCGTCCAGTTCTGGGCCCCTCAGTCCAGGAAGGACACAGAACTGCTTGAGGGAGTCCAGTGCAGACAAAGATGATGAAGGGAGTGGAGCATCTCCCTCATGGGGAAAGGCTGAGTCACAGTTAGGGTGACAGAGCACTGGAACAGCTGCCCAGGGGGTTTGTGGAGTCTTTTTCTCTGGAGATGTTTAAAACCAGACATGCTCCTGTGCAACTTGATCTTGGTGATCCAGCTCTGGTGGGAGGACTGGACAGGATGGTCTCTCAAGGTCCCTTCCAATCCCTAACATTCTGTGATTCTGTGAGTCTGCGAATCACCAAATTACAGAATCATTATGGCTGGAAAAGAGGACCAGGATCATCAAGTCCATCACTCTTTGTTCATTTGAGATGTTATTGATGTCAAAAAACATTGATAAATCTAATAAAAAGAAAGGACCTATAAATCCCTGAAGGAGATCTGAGCTGTGCAAGTGCTGAGTCTTTGATAATGTAATTAGTTTTGATTAAGATGTCATTAAAATAATTGTATAACAACAATAAAATCAGTATTACTCAGCTAATTAAACTACTATGGTAATTAATTTTAGAGATATAAAGAAGAGAAATGTATGCATTTTAATCTAGGACCATGACACAGAAAAAATGTAAGTTACATGTTGAATAGTTGCTTAGAAATTTAATGCAAAGCTTTGGGTATTGTGTTTGGCATTGTTTTTTTCTGAAAGGCATAACTTCATGACATCAAAATATTCTTTAACTGGAGGAATGGTCTAGGTGATCCTGCTGTGGCTAGGACTAGATGATCTTTCGAGGTGCCTTCTGATCCCTAATGATTCTATGATTCAGCTCATTATATGACACTAGTATTTTCTATCAGCAAAGGTGAGGTTCATTTGTCTAACCAGACACAAACGTAAGGAACTAGTTAGTAAGTGATAATTCAGGTGATTGTCCCATCCAATCTGGCCTTGAACACCTGCAGGGAGGGGGCAGCCACAACCTCCCTGGGCAACCTGTTCCAGTGTCTCACTACCCTCATCATGAAGAACTTCCTTCTGGCTTCCAGTCTAAACTTACCCTCTTCCAGCTGGAAACCATTCCCCCTGCTCCTACCACTACAAGCCCTTGGAAACAGCTCCTCCCCTGCTTTCCTATAGACCCCTTTTAATAATGGAAGGCTGCTATAAGATCTCCCTGGAATCTCCTCTTCTCCAGGCTGAACATTCCCAACTTTCTCAGCCCCATAGGAGAGCCTCCAGTATTTTCCTGTCCTGACAAGCAACTTTCCAATCACACATCCCTAAGTCTGTGGCCTACCATGGGGTTATGATGACCCAACTGCAGGACCTGGCACTCAGTCTCATTAAACTTCATTCAATTAACCTTGGCCCATTGATCCAACCTGTCTAGATCCTCCTGTAGAGCCTTCCTCCCCCGCAGCAGATTGACTCCTTTGCCCAGCTTGGTGTCATCTGCAAACTTACCGAATCAAGAGCAAACTTTGTAAATCAAAAGCAAACACTGAATGAATAAAGCAATTCCTTATAACAGTACCAGCATTTAGGACCTATAATTGCAAACAGTGAGAGCAAACTCTATGAACTTGGTTGGAATTAATTATTCAAGTGACACTTTACAAATTTAGAATTAAATGTAACAATTAGATGGGAAGAACTTCAACTTAGTCCTCAACTTAGGCCGTGCCTATGGAATGAAATCACGGTCATTTGAATATAGTGGTACAAGACTGTAGGTAAGGATGCAATATCCATGACAAACACACGGTTCACTAACTGACATGTACACGTTTGTTTGTCAGAGCTGGGATATCAGGGCTTTCCCAGTTAAATTGCACTTTATGCTTCACTATATAAATCTAAATGATAAGCTAAAACTTAGCATCTCTAGGCTATATGCAAACATACGTTCCCATGTACTATATAATATAATGCTATATACTATGTCTGTGTGTACCCATAGGAACTGTATAGGCATTTTTTTGCCTATGTTGTTGTGTATCTTTTAAAGTAGCACATTTTTCATAAACAAATAGGGAAAGGGATGAAATATTCTAATTTCTGAGAGTATTAATAATGCATCCAGCTTACAGAGCACTGTCACTGACATTGGACTAAAAGCAATGGCAACAGACCCAGCAGCATCCTCCAGAAAGCAAAGGAAAACAGTCTGCATGATATGGACTATTTGCTAGGGAAAACTTTCCAGTATATCACTGTACAGAGAGTGGCATCTTGATAACCACATCACAGATTAACACCACTACAGTCCCCAAAGGATGCTTAGTTCTCCTCAAACTCCTTGACATCATCTTTGAATGAGGGTTACATGAACACTGAATTTTACAGTCCCACATCAAACTCACCGAGTTGTTAGACTTCTGTGGCTCACAAATCCTGATTCTGCCATCTCAGCTTTTCTCCCAAGCAGAAACAAAGGAGAGAGGGTTCTTTGGGATTTTCATGTTGGTTTCTATGTCCTGTGGTCTTAATCTAAATTACACTCAACATTTTTATCAGTAGAGCTTTCATAGCTGGGGGTGTGGAAAGAAAATCACACTCCTGACTGACATTGTTATGTCGGAAAAACACCTGGTGCAGAGACATTTCTGCATAGAGAAGAGAGCCTTTATCAGACTTTTTATGTCATTCAGAGGATTAGTGAGACTTTTGTGGCAGAAAAGCACTTTGTGCTGCCATGCTTTGCACACACACAAGGGGCTCTGCTGACAAGACATTTGGTGTAACCCAGCCAGTGAGGAAGACATCAGCTTGGGTTTGTCCGTGTCTGTCACATGCACAGATGTGATGCACTGCCACCACCATCTCACCGTGGGTTCTGAGAAGTCTCACACATTTAAGGTGATGCACAGAAACTTGCAGAGTGTGAAAAATTAAGCAAGAGAAGTAAGACATCATTCTGGATTAGCTTGCTGTCTTAAATTCCTTTATTTGTCATGGATTGATTTGATCTCTTTATCTGATAGCTGTCCCGATCTTGATAAGTTATACCTGATTGTCTCTCCAAATAAAATGAGGAAAAGGGAAAGGATGTAAAATGTCTTTAGATCTCTAAAACACACTCGTGGCACACAGTGTTGGAAGTGAAAGTTAACTCATTGGTCTGCTTTTTCTTGTGATAAACCCTTGGCAGCTCAATATAAATTTCCTTCTTCCATTTATTTATATTTTCCATGCTTGTTGCATAAGAGAAAAGAGGTAATACCCACGGAACAACACCTCTGAGAAGGGGAAAAACAACTGTGAAACAGAAGTCTGAAGAGAGGACTAACAATGTGTGAGAGAAAATTCTGGAGATACCAAGGCCAGTGAAGATGAAGGGGAGGAATTTCTTCATTCCCTTACAGCCAGTGGTAAAGATGATGGTGAAGCAAGTTTTTCTGATGAAACCCATGGAGATTCACAGTGCAGAAGATATCTGCAGGCAGGTGTGGAGGACCTCACACCGGAGCAGATGGATGTCCCTGACAGAAGCTGTAACACTGTGAGAAATTAAATTAACAATGAAGATGTCCTAGTGAAACCACATCTGGACTGGGCCCCTCAGATACACGTTGGGTGGTGAATGGGTAGATGTGCTGTGTAGTGAGTGCGGGACTGTAGTGGAGAAGAGGGAGACCAACAGCAGCAGTGTCTCCTGAGTATTCAATTAATACTGCCTGCTTCATCATTTCCCAGTTTTTATTTAAGCTGCTATAAAAAGCTGAACTTTCCATTAGGGTTGTGGAAGACAGTAGTAATAGAAAGAGATTTATATCCTCCATTTAATATGCTGTATTACTTTCTCTATTCTGTTCATTATGAGAGTGTAGATAGGTCATCCAATCAGTTATCACTCAAGCACCCATAACAATTTCAGAGAAGCATGTTCAAATAACAATCTGTTCCCACAAAATGAAATTATTTAGTGTCCTCTTAACTAGACAGTGATGGAGAGATACGATGCAAGCGTATCGATACGCTTTAGTGCTGTTACGCAAGATAGTAATCCATGTCCTTTACATTGGAACAACAGAACTACAACAGGTACTTAAAGAAGAAGTATTTCTGTTATACTCACCGTGTTTTGAAGTGTCAAGGGCAGATGAAAACCTAAACTTAGGCTTTACTTTCTGGGTCAAGAGGATGCTTGAACTCTCTACTTCTATCAAGACAAAAGAAAGATGTGAAGTGAAAACCTCCCCTTACCATGCTCAGTTTCTAACTGTGATCAAAGGCTCCATGTCCAGGTGGAGGTCAGTTACGAGGAGTGTTCCTCAGATGTATGTTTGGGGTCAAGCACTATTTAATGTCTTTGTTGGTGGCAGGCAACTTCTAACTGAGGTCACCTTCAGCAAGTTTTCTGATGACATCAAGCTGTGTGGGGTGGTCCACATGCTGGAGAGATGGGAGGGCTTCCAGAGGAACCTGGACAGGTTTGAGAGCTGAGCCGGTGCCAACTGCTTGAGGTTCAGCAAGCCCCAAGTTTCCTTCAGAAGAGAGAATAGCTGCACAGGATACACAGAATTCAAATGCAAAGAATCTCAATGAGGAGTCTTGTGAAGTGCCAGACCCCAACATGTTCACCAAGCTAAGGAAATAGCCTGATGAAGCCATATGACAACTAGGAGCAGAAGGAGACAACACACAAATTCCATCTTGTACAATGA
Source organism: Upupa epops (assembly GCA_013397515.1). NCBI lineage: Eukaryota > Metazoa > Chordata > Aves > Bucerotiformes > Upupidae > Upupa > Upupa epops. The sequence continues at coordinate 149,432 of VZRI01006427.1, read as the reverse complement.
TCGGGGGAGTGTGGGGGGTGGTGTTGTTTCTGCTTCTGTTTCCTTTTTTTGTTTGTTTGTTCTGTTTTAACTGTTCCCTTGAATCACGTACTGTGCATTCCATACCAGTAAAGAAACTTATCAGACACACTACAGCCATCTGTTCCAAAACAGCTGCAGGTACTCGCTGAACTTGAGCTTTTGAAGGTGTACATAAAGTAGGAACTGTCTAGCATAACGAATGCAAGGATTGAGATTCTTATCTTTGTTCCATTACGCAAGGCATTTAAAAAGTGAATTTCATATTTTACCTTTTTAAAATTAAAAAGGAAACATTTTTAATTTGCTTTAATCCAACAGATAAAAGACATTGTTAAGCACAAACGCCATGAGCTACAAATGGGTACTTAAAAGCAAAGCAATTGAGAAGGCACCTACATTTAAGGCTTCATGCAATTTTGGATCTGTAATCAACAGTTTCTCGGTTTAAATGCCATTAAAAGGAAGCTTTCTGCTGCAACAAAAAAATCCAAGAAGCTGCTTTTGTTGGCAGTTTTGATTACCTTTTAAAACAGCTGTTGTGTGTGTTCTCCTTTATAGTGAAAGAACAATTGCCAATGTGGAAGAGTTGCAAAGCAGGTTAGACACCTCCAATAGGTGTCCCAGAGTAAGTCCCAGAGTATGGGCTGAACAGAACATGGTATTTCAAATGGCACCAATCACCAGTGTCTTGCCACCAGTTTTGTAAGACAGTCTACAGAACGATTCTGGTGATTAAACGATACCAACTCTCATTTAACTGCAATGGGAAGATAGGCACTTAGGTGAATGTACTAGTTTCTGCTGGGATAGAGTAGCTGTGTGGTGCTGAGCTGCCAGCTGGGGTTAAACCAGAAGAGACAGTGAATAATAACTTTAGAGTAAGATTTTAGTGCCTGTGCACAAATGCCAAGTACTGTTTTGGATGCTCATGGACATTTCAGGTCTTTACTTAGGGCTTGTTGATATGTGATCTATGGATAGCTTGTGCATTTTAACTGTCTGTGGACCAGGTGGAATATCCTAAAGCACTCAAACCACAACCTTTTTGAGCACAGAACCAAAGGATCTATCAACGAATCACAAGTCAAGGTAGGATGAGGTTTCTGAAGGTCATCTGGTACAAACCCTCTGCTCAAGCAGGATCACTGTAAAGCTAGTTGCTCAAGACTTTGTAAACCAAAGATAAAGAAAGCTTATAAATACTTCACCCTTGTCACCTGAGAGTTGGTTTTGTGACTGAAAAATTTTGTAAGACCTTGATTTTCTTTCTCTCATCTTTTCCTTCATATTTTGTTATCGTGGCTGCAATAAGGAGTATCAGTTCCTCTCAGTCAGTTCTATTACGCTTTTCTCAGCCCTTCTGCTGTTTTCCAAATCCTCTCTGGCACCACAAATAAATTTTCAATGATGGCCAAGTAACAAAAATGTCAAAATGCAATGAAACAAGACCGTATTAAACAAAGCTCTAAAACAAGAGCAAAACCCATGTGATGCTCACTTTTGTTTTCAGTCTTTCATTCTTTTTTCAGTATTGTAATCAATTCGTCTTTATAATGAGTTCCATGGGGATTTTAACAGTGAATATTTCACTCACCTCATGCTATTTCTTTCATACTAGTTAAAACAGTACAAAAACCCCATCTCATAATATATTGAGTATAGAATGAAATAATTATTAGCTTCTAGTAATCTATGAACTCACATCAGCATCAGCCTTTCTGCTAACCCTGTTTACTTTGATATAAAGTTCAGTTTCCAATGCAGTCAGAAGCAAAAAGCACAGATTTCATGACACAGAGAGGGTAACAGAAGCTAGATGCTGTGGCCAAGGGGAGCTTCTCCATAGCCTGCCCGCGGTTCAGCAGATCTGGGTGCTCACAGTGAATTTCCCTGAGGTTTTCCTGAGTAGGAAGGGAAGCGGAATAACTAAATCAAGAAAAATATATCCAGAAAACTTTATGTTATACATTACATCCTCTTCTCCATTCCTGTATGCCCTTGTGAATCAAGGTCCTGTAGAATATCGATTGAAATTACTTTATAAAAAGTTATAATCATGGAGTGCTGAGCTAAGGGAAAAATGAAATGAATAGCAGGATGATAACAAAGATTATGACTACTATAAATTATTACCTCTGTAGGACTCAGCCATGTAGTATCCAAGTTTAAAACTTAAAGATTCTATTTTGCAATTTAACAGTCCCAGAATACTACATTGGCTCTCTTCAGAGCTAAAGGTCTAAAGCATTATTAACTATCCTAGTGGCTAGGAAACCTGGATGGGAGTTAGTCCTTTATCACAGAATCACAGACTGTTAGCAATTGGAAGGGACCTCGAAAGATCATCTGGTCCAATTCCCCTCTCCACTCACACTACTACTACTACTATGAGTGATTTAAAATCAGTAACTCTTAAAGGTGAAACACAATGCAGGGAGCACAATCCAGAATGCCACAGCCTGAAGGAGTGCTTTAAGGCACTTGACTGTGAAGTCAAGATCCCTTTTGTCTTGTTGATCTATTCTACTCAGTAGTTGAGTGTTGAGCTTCCTATTAATAACTCTTCTGTATTCCCTTCCCTTCCCTTCCCTTCCCTTCCCTTCCCTTCCCTCAGTATATTCAGGTGAAACACTGTTAGCATCATGAGAACTGTATGAGGAACCCCTGATGTCTGTACATTTCATTGTGTTCTCAGCTGCTCTGTGCCATTACCTAGTGAGTATATTGCAAATAGTGTTGGTAGATCCCAATGCACCTTAGACTCAGACTATTCAAGACAACATAGGCAAGTTAAGGAAGGCAAACACTGAAGGAATCTGTGTCCAACAAATCATAACTGGAGGTTAAAAAAGAGAGAGTAATGTGAGGAAGAGAGAAAAGAGAAGAGAGAATTCTGACATAAATTAAACGGCAGAAGTAATGCATTCCTTCCACAGCCACTTACCGTGATTTGCAATACATCAGAAGCTATTAGGATATAATGAAGCCGGTTGAAAAGGTGCAGAGATGTACCTTTATTTTGTACCGTGTGGGCAGATGTGGCATTGTCAAGCAGTCATGCCAGCTTTTGTTTCATTTTCAGCATTAATCTCATTAACGGATAGCCTCTGGTACAGTTGTGCACAAGTAATGAGACATGAAGACAAGGCAGCAGCTCTAACAAAATGTGACACTGCTGCCAGCTGATCAGCAGAAGCTGCTCTGTGAAGACGCTTACCAGCACCCGCGTTTAATAGAATGTGTCATATTCCTGACAAATCAAGAATGCATTGTGTTGGAAAGGAAGTGTCTTTGAGTCACTTCTGGAAGCAAATATGGAAGGGCGGTCCTGTGAGCAACATGGCCTCTTCCATTTACCAAGCCCCTCAGGAAATGACAATTTCTGCATCAATGTGAGCATAGAATAAGCATTCTTTTAAATATCCCTGCTTTAGTTTCAGACACTCATAAGGAAAATATGCTTTATAAACCAAGGATTGGAACACAACCAACACTTCAACACAAAACTGACAGTTGCTTTGTTGTTTCTATTTAACTGGATTGAGTGCAAATATTTCTATTGCCTTTGCTTCCTATAACCACTACAGAAAACTTAATTAGCTCATTTCCTTGAGCATTCCAGTTTTGTATTTAATAATACCAAATTATGCTTAGCTAGGAAATGTAAAATTGGAACAGTGCTCCTCATAAAAGTTTAGTAGCTTCTTTTTTCTCCTCAAGACTGAGGGCAGCTCTGGGCCCCTTACTTCAAGAGAGAGAGTCAGCGGTTGGAGGAGGTCAACAGGAGCAAGGAGGCTGGGGAAGGGAAAGTCTGGTGAGGAGAGGCTGAGGGAGCTGGGGGTGTTTAGCTTGAAGAAGAGGAGACTCAGGGGACCACCTTCTCTCTCTCCACAACTCCCTGAAGGGAGGTTATAGTCAGGAGGGTGTTGGGCTCTTCTGCCAGGCAGCCAGTAACAGGCTGAGAAGGCAGAGCCTGAAGCTGTGCCAAGGAAAGTTTAGGTTGTATATTAGGAAACCCTTCCTCATGGAAAGGGTGGTGACACACTGGAATAGACACCACTCCACCTAGGGCAGTGGTGGAGTCCCCATCCCTGGAGGTGTTTAAGGACAGACTGGATGTGGCCCTTAGTGCCCTGGTCTGTCTGATGGGGTGATGTCAGGTCATGGGCTGGGCTGGATTAGCTCAGAGGTCTTTTCCAGCCTCAATAATTCTGTGATTCTGTAACTCCTGTTTCCATTTACTTTATAAAGAAACAACATTGTGAGCTGTTAATGTTTCTGTTTGCAAGCTCTACCCATCAAAACCGGTATAAGTAAAATTAACTTAGTAAAAACAAAGATCTGAAATATTCTTTTAAGTTATATGATCAGAGCATAAGGTGGCAATATGTTTGCAACTTCCCATTTATTTATTATTACTTAATTATTTAATTATCCTAAGAAAATATGTTTTACCCTAAACACGAGTCCTTTCGCTTGCTGGCTTCCTGCTGAGCTTTTTTAACTGCTGTGGGCAGAGGAACTCCCTGATACTCCTCTTTGCAAAGCAGTTTGTTACATCTTTCTTCTCTCGTTCTCTATACCAAGCTGTTTGATCTTACTCCACAGGAAACATTCTTTTCAGCGTGCCAGAAAGTGAGTCATTTAAGTAAATCTCTGTATTCACAACATACATCACAAACATCGTTGTTACTTTGAATGTCTTAGTGCCTCAAGGCTGTGGTCTGAAGAAAGACTATCTTGCCTCCTATACTTTCTTCTTAACTACCGAGGAAAAGAAAACCCCACAAAACAAACAGTGGAGCCCAACTTTATGATGGCTATCAGTTTCCCTCAAAAGTGTCTCAAAACTGAGACAATTAATAGGAAATACTGATCACAGAATCCCAGAGTTATTGAGACTGGAAAAGATCTGTTGGAAGAAGAATGTCTTAAACCTTTCTGTCTTCAGGATTGTGAATACTCTGTCACTAAAATGGGATGGAGGATAAAGGAAACTGTATAGAAAGGGGGAAAATCAAATTCATTTGCAAGCTGTGGTGTCCAGCCTTGATTTTGAGGTAGAAAAACAAATCTAGCTCAGGCAATCTTGTATCAAACCTGAACTAGACAGTTTTACACACAATCCACAGTGCTTTAAGTTCTCTCAACTCATCTTAGGCTTTGGTTTTAGAACTAGATTATGCTGAGCTAGAACAGTGGTCCTGCTAAGGGAAGTGATTCAGCCTTCTTTTCTTCCTGCAGTCACGTTTTCTCCTGCCTGCTGGCACCAGCTTATTGCAGTGCTTTACAGGGCATGGGAACAGTGTGTGTGTTGAAGCCAACTGTTCTGAGAAAAATGAAAAACCACTTTTGTAGTGATTTTGAGCAAGCTCAGATGATTTGAGCCTACTCCCTAAACCATTCTCTCAGAACACAATAACTTCAGTCACAGAGGAAAATGATAGCATGATTAACACCATAGCCTCAAGTGTACTCAGATGTTTATTTCTCTATTTCTGAAGTTATGGTTCAATCTCAGATTACCCAGGAGTTTGCATCCAAGCTAAACTTCTGTAGCAGGGTTCAACGGGAATAGCAGTTTTGTCTCTTTTGTTCCTGCGTTGCTTCCTCATTACTAAGAAACTATTTCATTCTTGGGGTTTTTTTAATTCTGCATCCCTGTGCAACATCTGGAGAAAGCAGGAGTTTTGATGACTTGTACTTTTTCCCCCATATGCTTCCCATGCGTTCTTGTTCTTCACAGCACAAAGAAATGCAAACAAATGGAAAGAAAAATTTCTATATGGGATCAGAGTCTCACGTTCTGTAAATCAACAAAATAGGATGAATTGTTTGCTTCAGCCCTGTTACCCTTTGAATGATCCATTTTCCCATCATTTCAATACTTTGAATTCTGTTTGTTCCTGGAAGATAAAATTGAACTTAAACACATTCCTGAGGAACAGCAAAGTACACAGCACCAAAAAAATCAATACTGGTTTTCAGGAGTGCTGGCTAATTTACACAAAATAATAGTCTGGGCTACTGTAACTGCATCTTGGAGTCCATTTCGGAAGAAAGAGTTGAAACTACTTATGCAGCGTCTTGAAAAGTGAACATATGAATGCTTGATAAAGACAAGTTAGAAGACATAGGGAGAGAAGAAGGAGTTTTGATGCAAATTAGCAGCTGGGATGCCACATATTCTCTACCTTAACGTATTCGGTTCACTAGCTATCTGGCTTATTTCATTCTGCTGTGGATTTCTGAGATGCAGATACCTTGTCATGTTTACCTTCTGTACTGTTACTTTCATTGTCATTTATCCTTAGTGATGCATCTTCCACATGACAACTAATAAATGCATTTTATTACTTCTGTCATTACCAAACAAGACCGATCTCTTTATATGCAATAATTAGTCACCATCTCTACCTTGTTTATCAGGACATGCAGTGATTCATAACACCGGCTTCTGATGCGCGGATGCATGCATACCACCTGAAGTGTATAGATAACTACTCAGAAACTAATAGAGTCTTCAGATTCAACTTTTTTCCATCCCTTTCCAAGCAAATTTCCATTTGACTGTAATATCTTCACTTTTAATTCTATCCCTTAAATAATATTATTTCTGTTCTGCTCTATGACATCTGCCATGGTTTTCTTCAATGTAATTCATCGTATGGATGCCTAACTTGTGATTTTCCCTCTCTAATGAGGTCAGAGTGCCTTGTATAGTCTCAGATAGTACATGAATAGCTTCATTAGGTATACCTTGTCACGTGCAGAGTGCAACTGAAGTAGTATTAGAATGTGATATTCTCACTTAGAAGGGATATTTCCCCTTCCCTTCCCTTCCCTTCCCTTCCCTTCCCTTCCCTTCCCTTCCCTTCCCCTTCCCTTTCTCTGCCTTGCCCCATCTTACTTCTGTTGCTTTAGTTGTACATCCCTTTCAGACGGAGAACAGAGATTTTTGCTTCTCTGACTCTTTTCTCCACCTCTAGTCATGCTTCTTTGTATTGCTTTGATATGCACAAGCCTGCTTAAAGGCAAGGCGAGCTGTTCTTCAAATTATTGGTTTCATCAGTTTTAGCCTTGGGTTTGAAATGCCTGCACCGAGTATGATGGGCAGATGAGATCAGAAATTGATTAGAATTTAATTGAAACTCAATGACAAGGTGTAAAGGATGTTTTGAATCAAGTTCATCCACCTGGTTCGTTCTTTTCTGTTAAACTTCTCTAAAGAAAGATTTCAGATGTTATCTTTATTGGAAGTTATTGACTTTTTGGAATATTTGTCTGTGTTTATTAGCTTTGACTTATTGTTCCAAAGTATTTGGGTATAGATGACCTGTGACTTTCACTCCTTTCCTGTTGTGGAGTACTTTATTCTCTGCATCGAATCCTGGACTCTGCCATTCAAAGGTAATACGAATAGTGTGGTGTATTTCATCCTTTGACAGCATTCGGTGTGACCTGCAATGAGCAAATTGTACTTGAGGAGATTAAATGAGCATTTTCTTCCATCTGACAGAATATGAACCTTACCCTTGACTCATTTAGTTGCAAGAAATAGCTTAAAGGCAAAAGAGAATATTTTAAGAGAATCATTGCTAATAAATGTGTATTTTAACAAAAAGCTAAGTTTAGTATTTAAAGGTGATCCATTGCTAATGGTAATGCAACCTGAACTATGGGACTGTGTTCTCAGTATCCTAGAAACCCAAAAATCACAGAGTCAGGAAGCCCAACAGCAAGAAAACCTCACTTAGAGGTTATTTCCCATGGCAAGCAACCTGCTAGAGACCTGTGAAAGAATCGCTGCACATTTAATATCTTGCTGCCTTTCTCAGCTGTTACAAATCTGTGATCTTGAAGTTCTGGGATCTCTGGGTGCTGTTATAGTTACCAGGTGTTTTTGCTGTCATTTCCTGACTGCTTCTTGGAGTTGCCATGTTTATTAGCTGACACTCATCATCGCACTGCATGTTCTTGAAGCCAGAGAACATAAACAGCACTAGAAAGCACTTTTCAGTATTAATTTAGACACTCAGATCTGCTGCTTCGAGAGTTCATCCTTTCCAAACCGTTTTCTTAATGCACTCTGCCTGCAAAGACAAATTGTCTGTCTGATCCTTCTCAAGTAAACTGGTAAGGAAACCAGTAAACCAGTGAAGCTGGAAAACAGTTAGACTGGGAAGATTTTGCAAGTGATGACACATCATTTAATTGTGGCTTTGCTGTGATAGATTTTAAGCAGGTGGCAACAGCACTCAAGGCTCTGTTTCTGTCTGCAAGTCTTCAAAGTTTGGTAGAAGAAATCTTGTCTGAATAACAGATTATTCAACTTGTTTATAAAACAACTGCAAATGGCAAAAGTTCTTTCAAAGACTGCAAACCCTGGCACGCTGACAACAGGAAAGTGTCTGATACAAAAATACCAGCTCCAAACCCCTGGTTGTAGGCTTTTCCTAGTGGATTCTGAGATGGGTTATCTATTCATTGTTGATGAGCTGCTCATAAAACGGCATTCCCAGATTTGGATGATTTCCCAGAATTGCATTATATGGAGACAGTGCAGCTCAGGTTTCATATGCCTACGTGGGCTGAAAAACAGGCTGCTGTGCTGTAAAGCGAAAGCTTATAAGCTGAGGTACTAAGAACACTGGGTATAATTTTGGTTATAATTTCCATACTAGCCAAGAGGGGAACAATCAGCTTCATTAATTTTACGCTGCAAAATTCCTGTCAGGGTTATTTAAAAACTTCTGTGTACATTCATGAGGTGATAACAGCCCTTAGATTAGTTATACAGCAGTGAAAAGGATGGTTATTCATATCATTAGATACAGTAATATCAGTATGTATAATATGATTAATCAATTGCACATTTTTATGGGGAAAACCTATAAAAAGACTGATATTGTGGTGATTTGAAAAATAATTTTCAGTTGTTTTCCTTGAATTATTTCAGGAAGATTCAGGAAGATTCCTTGAATTACTTCAGGAAGATTTGAAATCTTCAGGAAGATTTCAAACACCTTGTCAAGAGTTGCTGACATTAGTTTTTAATCTTAAATAATTTAAAAATCGTTAGTCACTTCCTTTAAAAGTTTTCATTAACTATTTGTGTTTTCAACAAGATTTACCCTTTCTCTATGTTCACAACGTTTTTGCATACGATTTTCAAAGATAAGGCTCTATTAAATATGATTGCTAACTGCTTACTTGCTTTTATCTTCCTGTTTCACCTCTTCTGGCAGCACAATGCAGCACCAAAACAAGCAAAAGATCTTTTGAAATAGCCCCGTAGGTTGCAGCAAAACAATACAGCATAGACATGTAAGCATGTTTGGAGATGGACCCAAAGGTTAAGAATTTATATATAAATTGAAATACTTAGCTCCTGGTAAACTTGCAGCAACAGTCCCTGAGCACAGTGTGAAATGAAATTGCACTCTGCTAATGTGAAGGCTCATCCCTAACCAAGACTGTACCATGGTCTGCTAGTGTTAAATGTTTTCATAGTGTCTTGTACAGGGCTATGTTTTGGACTCCTGTTGAAAGCAGTGGTGGTTACACAAGGATATTGTAATGATTACAGGGAAGTGCTTATATAGGATCAAGGACCCAAACAGGTACTGGCTCGGGGTGCCCAAGAATTTGGAAGCTGATGCCAGCTGACCAAACACCATCGACATCATGCTGAGCATATAGATCAGAAACGTATATCAGACTGACTTCTGAATGCCAAATTTCTCAGACATGGAAGTGACCAAATGATGAAGACATTTTTCATTTGGGTCCAGCAGGGTTAATGGGTATTAGATCGGTTACAAAGGGTTATGACTTTTGCTTACCTTCCTGCTCTGGTTGCATACAATGACCAACCTAGATGCCAGTCACTGGGGACGGTGTGCCACTGTTTCAGCCATTCCGTGATGTTAAACTGAGCTATTATAACGAAATCATTCCTCCTCCATTTCCCTGTCAGTGATACACACTGAAAACATGGAATTTTCCACTGAGTCAGCAATAGAAAAAGTAATAGAATAGGGTAAGCTTGTTATTTCATCAGAAACACGTTTGAGGGGTTGGAATTTTACATCTTCTGGCTGTTTGGGAGATTGCTTCCCAGTGATTGCCCAGCACGGCAGATGTTTAAAATGCACATTACTCTTTTCACTTCCAATTGCATACCAAAAGGAACTATTGTGACTTTAATGAAACAATACACACAAAAAAATTGCAAAGGTCTATTTGGCATCACATTTCAATTCTTGAGACGTTTCTCAGGGCTGTTCATTATGTTTATTATTGTACAAACAAATAAAGTTTATACAATCAATCTCTGTTTCAACTGCTGCCTTGACTCACACACATAACAGAGTAAAGAAATGTTTAATAGCAAAGTAATCCCCCAGGAAGCATCTTTTTAGTTGCAGAGCAATGTGAATAATACTCTGTGTTGCATTAAATTAGCAGGAGTTTGATAAAGGTGAAAACATGTCAGCTGCATGCTTTTTCTTCGCTCTTCATTGGAAGTGCTAGCAGTTACAGCAGTAAATTCAGAATGATAAACCTGATTAAAGAATCCTTTCATATAAGCTAACAATAGTCATGTCATGCCACAAGAGTAAGAAAATGCTAATAATCCAAGGAGTCATTTATGTATGCATCTTGATTAAATGAAATGTTAGAAGAGTAAAGCTGGTCCATCTTTAAACAGTTTTTGGGCTGCATCAAAAGAATGAGTGACAGTCCATCAGATGTCCCAGGCATTTTCCCTTTAAGACCTTTTATAATGTCTAAATCCTTCCCTTCATTGTTGTTTTCTGCGTTCTCTCTATCTGCTTCATTGAGTACTTTTTCCTTAATCGCAGTGAAGACTTGGTATTTAGAAAATGCTAACTTTTCTATCTTCAGTGATGTATGTGAATTGCAAATATTAATAAACCTGCCAGAACAGCACTTAGAGTTATGATATGCTCAAAGGCCTTTTTCATAGCAATTGGTATTTCCCTAGAAGCAACACTGTTGGAGTTTATGAGCTAGTGAATGAAGAAAAATTGCCAGCAAATTAGTGGTAATGTAGACTTACTGTTAGTTTTGCCACTGGCAAATAGTGTTTTCAGTACTGGCAAACAGGCTCATTAGCCTTTGTATAAGGCATCTGTGATACCACTTTATGCCCTGAGAGAGCATTACTCTGTAGCCTTGCCTTCAAGCAGAACTTTGCCAACCAAAGTCCTTATCACTGTTGTTGTGATTGCTTATGCTGGATTTGCTCCCTTTTGTCTTGTGTTTTAATAAGCAAAATGGGAGACATTCAGGTCGTCAGACTGCTAGGCAGTCCTACTTGTCAGTTATAAATACCATCTGAAACAAGCAAGGAACTCATGGGTTCTTTGGAAATGGACTGCTAATGTATGTGGCTTTGTTCATTAATTTCATTAGCAGCGATCTAATATGCACCAACCTTGCTCTTTATGTCCAGACCATCTCCATTAATAACCCTTGGAAATGGCTGTGTTGTTTTTGAAGTTTATAGCTAGTAGCAGAAAGCTGAATTTATGTGTGCTCCTGTCAAGCTGAGTTTGTAGCAGTCCTAATTGTTAGCTGGAAGGCCAGGTTATACTTTCTGCTCTCTGAGAAACTTCATTGTTGCCTGGTCTAATCACGTCTATACGAACATAACCAATTCAAAGTGCTGTTGCCAGTCCTTTGCTGCCACGAGGCTGATACAGCTGCAATGTTTCAACCAACAAACATGTTGTTTACCAACACATTGGAAAAATGAGAGATGCAATTAAACCCATGCTTTTTCCCTGATCTCTAGACCTTGGAAAGGCACCTGTGTACTTAACATCAATTCATTTACTCGTGAGATCATAATCTTCCTCCTAATAAGGGTTTTCATAAATTTAGCTGTAGAGTTCTTTCAGTTGAAGAAAATAGTTAAGAAATTGTTACTTCACTCATTCCTTCTGGATACCTGAGGTGGGAATAAGTCTTTTCATTTGCTAAAATCAGAGGTATTTTGTGTAACTTAGACATCTGGATTGTTTTCATGGAAAGCTGCAGCATTACATACATTTCCAGAGGGTGACTAGTATTTTTTATCACAAAGGTTTACATTAAAGTGAGTGTACTGCACATGTTACACAGATGACTAAGAGATTGTTTGGGCAGGCATGGGTAAAGTATTTTATTTTAGAAGACTGAGCTTAGGCAAGGTAGAGTCTATCTCTTCTGCCTACAAACTCATATTATTTTGCATTCACACAGTATCACAGGATCACAGTACTGATGAGGCTAGAAAAGACCTTCAAGATCATCCAGTCCAACCTAAAACCAAGTAACCCTAAACACCTGACATCTAGCTCATGCCACTCAGCACTTCATCCAGCCTAACCCTGAACACCTCCAGGGACAGTGACTTGACCACCTGCATGGGCAGCCCGTTCCAAAACCAGATCACTCCTTCAGTAAAAAACCTTTTCCTAATGTCAAATCTAACCCTTCCCCGATGGAGCTGAAGACTGTGACCCCTTGTCCTGTTTCCAGGGAGGAAAGACTGACACCCAACTGACTCCAGCCACCTTCTAGGTAGTTATAGACAGTGATAAGATCACCCCTGAGCCTCCTCTTCTCCAGGCTAAACAGCCCCAGCTCCATCAGCCTCTCCTCGCAAGGCTTACCTTCCAGCCTCTTTACTATTCTAGTTGCTCTTCTCTGGACTCATGGGCTGCTCAGTGCGAGTCTTTTCATCATCTAATCCTAGGCCATGAGTCTGTATGGCATCAAGGAGTGAACCTCTGATAGTTTCTTCTCTTGAAGGGAGTAAGATGGAATAGTTTAGGACATTTTATCTTCCAGACATCCTCTGCACAAGAAATTGGCCATTGCTACACTGCAGTATGGATTTTCTATTTCAAGTTGTTTGATTCTTCTTATGAAAGAGAGAATATAAGATTTCATAATATATTTATTGTGTCATAAAGGGTAAAGCAACATTTAGATGGGATATTTGAATTTGACAAATGCAATTCCATTCAAAGACTCAGTGTTTGGAAGCTATTTTGAATCAGTGAGATGCAGCCCGAAGGGTAGAAAAATAAAGGGAAGACCTAGGTCTGCAAGCAAAGAGTTTTGTTTTTAACCTCACAATTTGAAAGACTCTTCATGCACATACATCATACAGCAAAGAGATAATTTGGTGAAAAGCCAGCGTCAAAATTTGATGTAAAGCTACTTCAATACAATGTGCTGCAGATAAAAAAAATCCCCAGAACATTTTATTTACACCAGCTAGCAATGTTTGAGAAACGATAATTGCTAACCTTCACAAAATGTAGATTTAATTTTGCTTTAACATTGGAGAGCTTTATAGCTCTTCTCTACAAGCCATTTTTGTGTCTCTGAAATGTGTCACAGTGACAGGGCAAGAATCTAACATCTTTTATCTAGACACTGAACAAACAACACCCGCAGCAGCACTGCAGGCTTCTTGACATTGCTCTGTCAAAGCATCATCTTCAGCTCCGTTTTGGAAGGATCACTGATAGAGGTTGTTGCAGTTCAGCTTCTACTTGTTCCTAGCTCAGTCTCTTTGCTGAAACTGCCAATCAAATGTACTAGTCGCACCATGCCTCAGACTGCAGTGCTGTTCAATATAGTCCAGCAAAAAGGCAGCAAACAAGGCAGAGTTGCTGCTAATTTGCCTAAAATTCACCTACATCAGTCTAAAACTGAATGAAAGAAGTCACAGTTTTATGAATGTAGAGGCCTGTCCTAATTTCTGGTCTGAAATGTGTTCAGATTGCCTGCAGATTCAAAATATAAAGTATGTGTCTGGAAGCTAAAGCTAAACTTTGCACACCAGCAGCAATATCCTGACCTGATGTACTCCATTGGCTATTTCTCATATTGATATTTCAATCATAACTTTTCCAAGTAGCCTCTACAGACCTGACTAACATCAGGGTTCCACTGCAGTAGCCCAGGAACAAGCTTACAAAGAAACATATCTGCTCTGGAAATTAATAGCCATATTAGAAAACAAATGCTAACATTGACAAAGAGCAAATGAAATTAGGATGCAGAAGAAGTGATGAGGTGTAATGTGAGAGAAACAATGAAATGATTATGTACTTACGGGGTCGAATGATATCCATGCTACTCAGTGGTTATAAGTCTGTGTTTTTATCTGTATTACCACAGAACTAGGAGATTATGACTATGCAGGAATTTAGAAAACAATCAGGGCAACGTTGTTTTGCATGTTAATTACTGCTTTGGTCTAGTGTGATTTAAGATTAAAGGTGGAAAAATAGGAGCGATAGATTTTGATGACATTGGAACTTTATCAGAGTCAAATGATGCTCTTTGAATACAGACAGAGCACAGATAAGCATTTTCTCCTTGAAGATTGGTACATGGGCACCTGCCAAAGACAGATATGAAGTGTACTTGTTTCTCTAGAGATCAAAACACAAAATTAAATGCTTGTGTTGTCAGTGTTCAGTCAGTTGTATATTGTCTCTTTTTTAATACAGATAGATCTTCTTCTGACTTAAAGAAAAAGCAAACACATCTGTCCAAAGGAAAAAAATAACCAAGAAAAAGATAGCACTAGTGATCATTAGCTGATCGAGTACATGCCTGTCTAATGCACCCTCACATAGAGTTATTTAGCACACCATTGTCCAGAGCTCATTTCTACTTAGAGCAGCACTTGGCTAAAGTTTCAGCACTCAGAATCCTCATTCCCATTAGCAGAGGTGTTCCGCTAGGAGCAGGGAAACTATTGCTAGTCCTGGATCTTCTCTCCTGGAGATTGCTGCCTTTTCAGCAGTGATATGTGTGTTCCTCCTTGTCATACCAATTTAGACCCTGATGTGTTTCTGAAAATTGCTATGTTGTTGGTTGTGGAGACTCAGGAACCACACACAATACCTTCCAGGAGGACAGCAACATCTTTTATAGGCACATAACAAAAAAGATGGTCCAAATATGGTTAAAATATTTTTAACATAAAATAATATAAAAACAAAACATGATTTTTCATGACTCTGTAGATGCTAAATCCCCCCCAGAAGACCCACAGGAAAAATATTACACAGAGAGGCTGATATTATACAAGTTATCATAAATATTGCTGCATCCACCAGATTCTGAGAGAGGAGGATTCTGAGAGGCCTGTGAGTGGAGGTAGACAACAAAGAGTCACACATACCAAGTCAGAGTTACCAAAGAGTGAGAAATACTGTTAGCAAGCTATTTAGCATTAATATCATGCAATCAGCCGTTGTCATACCTCCTGCTCCAGTTGTGTTTAAAGTGCTGCCAGTGTCAGTTTGATGGATTTGCCATCACTGAGGTTCATCTTGTCCAGCATCCCTGTTGAGACAAATAAGAAAATACAGTGTGATGCGTGCACTCATTGTCACTCCTGGCAACACACTATAGCTAGAATAAATTTAAATCTCCTCACCACACAGACTGTCACAGTTTGGTTTCTAATTCTCATGTTACTGCCAAATTCAAAATCCATTAGGACTGCAGCTAGGAACACACACACTACATGATACGGCTATTCATCGTCAAGCACAGCCAGCAGGTCTGCCAGCTCTCAACAAAAGTGATCTTGTACAAAACTATCTCAACAAAGATTTTCAGACTGGAGTGAATAGTTTTGCAAGTCCCAGCACTACTGAGAAGTCCATGCTCACCTCTTTCTTTAGAGTGCTTTGTATGGAACAAGGATGCAATCACACATTGGATTTCCTGCTTTTGGTTAAACCATCAGAAAACATTGGTGACATCTTCAGATTTGGAAGCATTGCCAGTTGCTTGTGTTTGCTTTGCGTACTTCTAGACTGCCTTATCCCATCTAATAACTCGCGGTGTGCCGCTATCAATCAAAATTAACAAGGCTAAATTCAGTGCTATTACACGCTACAAATATTGACATTGTAATTACATTGAGACTGCAGAAGGCTTCATATAAAGCAAAGTCAATATTTATGTAATTAGGTCAATACATATATTATTCAGAAGGTAAACTCCACTGTTGAAACAGCAGCATTAGACAGAAGATCAGCTCTACCGAGCTGACATATCGATTTTACAGTCTGAATTTCTGCATTGTTATTCATTGTTTAGGTTCTTCTTTCTTCTCTGCATCGTTAGAAAGATGAATAAACTAGTGATTCCTTTCGTGTATTCAAAGGGACTGTGATGAAATAGAAATACCTTAGTCATGGTCTTATCCATTTTTGTAAGCTGGTTTAACAGAAGCGGTGGAGAATCCAGGGTTTTAAAAGGAACAACCTTTTTGTGCCCGTGTTAAAAACACTCGGAAAGCTCGTTTGTGAACTTGCTGTATGGACTCAGGTATCCCTGTACCTTGAAAAAAGGCACTAAGTGGAGAGTCAGCTAAAGTCAATCAAGTTGTCTGAAAAACCTGCTAGGATGCATTTGTCTTCCTTGCTGCTGTGCTTAGCAAAATATACTACTATTTTGTGTGCATTTATCGATCCAGTGCTCTTGCCCTCCATGAGGATAGGTAGGCTTGGGGGGAGGACGAGTGACAACTGGCATCGAGAAGGATGGAATACAACTTCTTGTCATGCACATCCAGTAACTCTCTAGAAAAAGATCAGTGACTCAGCCCTTCACCTGGTGATAGCTGGGGATCAGGTTGGCCAAGCAAGACCTTCACATCTTGCTGGCTGTCCCTGATCCCCTGGCTGTCCTGCACTTGCTGTGATCATCCTGAGGTCAGGTTGACAGGTCTGTAGTTACACAGATCATCCTTCTGCCCCCTTCTTGTGGATGAGCATCACATTAGCAAGACTTCAGTCACCTGGGACCTCCCCTGTTAGCTAGGAGTGTTTATAAGAGATAGAGGGTGGCTGGGCAAGCTTCTCCACCAGCTCCCTCAGAACTCAAGGGTGGATGCCATGTGGCCCCATAGATCTGTGAGTGGCTGGGTGGCAGAGCAGTCATTAATCGCTTCCTCCTGTATTGTAAGAAGCATGTCCTACTCTTGTAGTAACAGAAACATATGCTTTAGGCAGTTAAAAAGGTACCTCTGTTTTGTTTAGTTTCCATTTAATGAAGGAAAAATTAACAGAGAAGTCAACTTTATTTATTTTAAATGACTGGAACCTATCATTACAGAGATATATGTTATATATATGGTGCCCTATGGATGGAATGACTGGAAATGAACATGAATGAAAATCAGCTCCACTCATACTACAATTTTACGCTGTAAAATGTCATGGGGCTTTCCTTTACTGTTCATTCTTATCTTTCCGTGAAGTCTAAAGTCTTAATACCTTAACTTAGGTGCAGTGAAGTCTTTCTCTGTCCATGTCAACTCCAATAGTTTGTCTGTAAAGGTGAGGTGAAAGAGAAAGGCAGGTTCAAACCAAATCAAATAGGTTTTGCCAAAACAGAGGTATCTCTAATTCACTACTTGTGTCTGCCTGTCACCACTGTCTGGTGCTTTTGAGGTGGAAAAACCAGTAAGATACAGGGAAAATCAGCACATTGGGACTTCTAGTGTCTAGCATTCAGTGATTACTGTGTGACTTGGAGCATGGTGCTTTGCCTTTATTAGCCTCATAAAACCGAGCCAATCATTCCTTTAATTCTCATAAATTCATGTTACTTTTTCTACAGCCGATTTGCCTTGTTGGAGAAGAAAACAATAAAATCAATGAAAAGCCAAAACAGTAAAAATCCAGTGAACTGGAAGGGTTTTTACAACTTCTCAGGCATGTGAGATAATTTTTAACTCTGAAGGAAAGAGTCTTTAAAATATATTTATGAAAAATATTCAATAAAGCTCATATTTTGGCAGAGTAGAATGTTATCTGCTTTATTGTGGTGCTACATGGGTCAGTTTGTGTCAGAAATGCTAAGCTGAAGTGTGAGCACCATCCCAAATGCAGCATAAAGTGGCTTTCTGTTGCTGCTGAAGTGGTGAGCTTAGGAAGATAATAACAGGCGATACCTAGGGCATGAATAATTCCACTTAGTTTTTCATATCTACCTCTGGGGTTCAGCTGGTTAAATATAGCCATCAATAGAAATTTCTGATGCCAGGAAGGGAGGGTATCACACTTGGCATACAGTTGCCAAGAAGAGATTGTCTCTTTCTTCTTGACACCCAGCCCTCAGGTATTTATAGACAGTGATTAAATCCCCTGGTAATCTTCTCCTCTCCAGACTAAAAACCCTCAGGCTCTCAGTCTTTCTTCATAAGGTAGGTGCTCCAGTCCCCTAATCATCCTCGTGGACTTCTCTTTGATGTCTTTGGTGGAAAACTCAAACTAAAGAGTTAATCATGCAGATCTGGCAGTTGGAGTAGAATTTCCAAATAATGAAGGAAAGCTAAAAAATGAAAATAATTTAAAAAAGTGATGAATTCATATTTCTTTCACCTCCAGTCTTATATTTTCACTTTTATAGTAAAACTCCAGCCTTTAGGCATTTTTGGTTTCAGCATCTGGTGTGAAATGACAGAATGCAGGGCTGCAATATTGCCATGAATATCTGATGCATGTTAACATCCGTGAGAAACCAGGACTTAGTGAAGGTGATTCCTGGTAAAGAAAAGCTCTATTTACCCAGCTAGATCCAGATCCAGGCCTCTAACCCTTTGCTCTGGATCCTGAAGTAAAAGACAATAATGAAGGTGAGTATGCAGTGAAAAAAGCATACAACTCACCCCAAAGTAGTTATTTACTTAGATCTTGTCTTGCTAAAATAACTTCTTGTATGTTTTAAAGTATTTAATTTGGGGAACTACATTCAAAAGGAGTTTATTTTTATTTGATGGATGCATGTTTTTTAAAGGCTTGAGGCAAGGCGGGTAGTTGAGATCACACCTTAAGGTAAGGCAGTGATGAAGGCATTAAGAAAACTACTGGATGAATAGCATAAAAACCTACAGTTACTGTAAAAAGACCAAGACTGAAGTTACCTGAACTAGAAATTGGGCATAAGAAGATGGAAATCCTCACTCAGCTCACATGGCAGAATTGGAGCAGGATGAATGAATGCATTCAGAAGCCAGCGTAAGTCAAACAACAAAGGGGATTCTCAAAAATAGTTCAGCAGAATAAGCAGATAAACTAAACTGCTGAAAAGGCAGACTCGGGGGTTTTAAGAAGTCAATAAAATGATAAGTCTGGGACTGTCATGTAAGCTTAAGTAGTCGTCAAGACACCTCTTTTCTTCCTTATGGCATACCCTTCTCCTGTCTACTCTATTTCCTTCAAGCTCACAGAGGAGCAGTATCATCTTCTTGCCCATCTCCCTAGTCCGTCTAGGTCTGCTGAATGGCAGCCCAGCCCTCTGGTGTGTCAACCACTTCTCTCAGCTTTGTGTCATCAGGAAACTTGCTGACAGGGTGCTCTCTTCCCTCACCCCAATCATTAATGAATGTAGTGAATCTATTATTCTAAATATGTAATTATTCTAGAGGTCCAGATAAATTTCCAAACATTTTGCAAGAGAAAGAAAGAAAGAGCTGTCTTATTTAAAATAGTAATTATTAATATAAAAACCACTCATAAATGTTATCACATTTATATAAACTCAAGATTAACATTAAGGATAATACAGGGAGACAAGGGCACAATTTGCATGAGTACCTGACTTGCTCACGTTCACATCCCTTGGATTAATTATGGATGCTCCCTGCAACTCTGTCCCCACAGAGAAACAGCTCAGGCATTTACAGACATTCTGCCACCAATATTTTTGCATGATATTCAAGAGACTGAAAACCCAGCAGGTCTAACCCAATGGTCACTCTCCATCCACAGGTCGAGGATATCAGGGTATGTGCCAATAAGTCTACCATAAGATTCATTAGATCCACTTTTGAGTCCGCCAGTAAGGGCAAGCCAGGATTTACAAGGTCAGTGATAGACAAGCTGCCTGCAAGCTTTATTTGTGAAAACACCGCTGGTTTAGCAAACCTTGCTCTTATTAAGAGAAGTAACTGCACTCCAGTGAGGTGCACTGACATTCCTTCACTGAGAGAAGCTGTAAATTCGCATTTTTTTTATAATGCTCTTATTTAGTCAAAGATACAGCAGCAGCAGATATATTTTTGTGCCAGGATATATACTTTTAATATCTACTCTTCTGTAACTACTGAAATATTAATATTAATGTTTCATCTTTTTTATGGCTCCTTTTCTGTGCACAGTGCAGGCTTCTACGTGTCTGTATTTACTGGATAAACATTGTTATAAGATCTGTAAGCAAAGAAAATAAAAAGAAATAAATAATCTTATCACCCTACGACAAACTAGAATGTCAACATCTAAGTACTGTTTTATAAATGATTTAAGTATAAAATATTCTATTATGCTGACTGCTTCTTTATCCACAGAAAGCATTAGTTTATGCTTTAAAAATATTGTAGTGGAAAATGGGATGAGATCTATTCTGATTCCTGGTCTTCTAATACACATAACTGTATGAGTACCGTGTGTTTATAGGTCTCAGCCTGAGACACTGAGTTGTATTTTGGGTTAGAAAAGCAGCATGCTATGTTAGTTCTTAAGAGGCACCAGAAAAAGGATTATTAAGAAAATTAGTTCAACCAAAACCAAAACATAGGTGTATCTTAAAATATAGGGAGATGGCCATATTTCTTGGGGTACCCTTTGCTTTTACAATGAGTTTTAGGAAATGGAAGTACTGTTAATATTACCACCTTTTATTGTGGATTCACTGTAATTAGGGGATGAAATGGTATAACACATAACTCTCCACTGTAATAAACCTGAGTAATTTAGGTTGATTAAGGATAAAGGATTCCTCACATGACCTGATGAAACTTGAACTAAGTTTTACTTTCCACATCAAATTGTAAGGCTGCTGATGGAAACTCTACGCTAGAAGAATTTAAATTCTTCTTTACTGTAAGGATCACAGAGAATTGGAATTGGCTGATTGTGGAATCTTCTTCTCTGGAGACTTTCCATTCCTGTCTGGATGCGTTCCCCTGTGACCTACACTATGTTCTATGGTCCTGCTCGAGCTGTGGGGTTGGACTTGAAGTCCTCTGGAGATCCCTTCAGCCCCCTAACGATCTGTGTCTCTATGTACCAAATAGATTTCATCATTCCCTGACAAAACTGCTGTTTGGTTTACAGGGCAATGACTACCTGACTATTCTGCAAGGATTATTAACACCAGGCATTTATTTATTTATTTATTTATTTGCCTATGGATTTTTATCTTTTTATCCATTTAGAGACTGTTGACTGTGATTGCAGTGACCTTTCACCTGACTACACCATGTCTGAAGCCATACTTTAGGATATATTTATGCAGTGTAGTAGAATTCAATAGTGTTTGGAGTTTTTCACAATACACCCAATTATTCAGGGAGCCATTCTTTCTAAACTGTTTAGATTTGATCAAGTCTGCAGTAATAATACCTGTCTTGAGACAGTCCTTTGTCTCTCTCTTACTGGAGTTATTCAAACCGCTAGACTATGCCAAGGGGAGAACTGGAAGAGCAGAAAACTGTCATGCAGCGATGATTACTGAGAAAACGGCTTTGTATCCTTGTGTTCTGCACATCAATGCCAATTTGCTTCTTGCACAGGATAATATACATCCCTGTGAACCTTGACATGGTTCATGCTTTAAATTTATACATGCTTTTACATCCCCTCCAGCTGTACTGAGTTTCTCTGTGGCTCATTACTAGGTGTTTTAGTTCGTTGACTTTTTTTTCCTAGAACATCTGCTTGTGCATTCACTCTCCTCCATTTCCTGAGCATTCTAATTTCATAAGCAGCACCTTAAATCTTCCAAGCAGCCTGTTCTGGTTAGAAAGAATGATGCTGGAACTTATGGAGCATGGATTCCGAATGGAACTCAGAATGGAGTTACAAACAGAAAATAGATTCCCACATTTCTCATGTGATTTGAATGGATTCCCACATTCTTCACATGCTTTTGCAATAAAGGCCTTGAATACCTATCATTATAGGCTTAAAAGAATGCCACTGCATTTGGCTTCTGCTCTCTTGGAAACCAAAATGGGTTTGAATTGGCTCCATTGATAATTAACATGTGTTTTCTGCACACCTGGTCACCAGTGTTCGTGGGTGTCGTAGATAACCCTGCCCTTGAATGTGAGTTATAATTGGGCTTGCTTTCTGTCTGTGGAAAAAACTACACTGAAATGAAGAAATGCCTCCTGATGATCATGGGAGATGATGAAGCACCTGTGAAATAATGAGAGAAAATGCTGCACTGGTTTTCTGAAGGAGTTAAGGTAGGCTCCTGTTTTACTTCATTTCACAGATTGAGCCATAATCTGAAGAATTTCACTTTCATCCAAGTGTGTGTAAGAGGTCTGAATTTCTAGTGTTTCATACTTTTATCATTCTTGGCCCATTTATATGATAATTCTCTGTATCTGTAATATTAACCTGTATAGTTAAGGATTAGATCCTGTCAATCACATAACACAAGGTGATGGCTATGATCATTTAAGTCTGAACAGATCTCTGCTATTAGGTGCAAGCTGATGTTTTGTTGCTTCATCCTTTGAGGAGTGTGGTGATGATAAAATGAAAAATAGCATCCAGAGTTATGTATGTTGCTGATAGTTGGACTTTTATCTCGATGCTCCATAAACTGCTAAGTAAATGTAATCTCTTCTAGAAAGCTATATATTGGATAAACTTAGCAGGGCCCCCCAGTTTAGGAGGGACAAGGATCTACTGGAGAGGGTCCAGCGGAGGGCTACGAGGATGATTAAGGGACAGGAGGGCATGGCTTATGAAGAGAGGCTGAGGGACTTGGGGCTTTTTAGTCTGGAGAAGAGAAGACTTAGGGGAGATTTGATAAATGTTTATAAGTACCTGAAGGCTGGCCAGGAGGGAGGGGACAGGCTCTTTTCACTTGCTCCCTGTGATAGGACAAGGAGCAATGGGTGTAAGTTGCAGCAGAGGAGGTTCTGCCTCAACACAAGGGGGAACTTCTTTGCTGTGAGGGTCACAGAGCACTGGAACAGACTCCCCAGGGAGGTCGTGGAGTCTCCTTCTCTGGGGACTTTCAAGGCCCGCCTGGATGCTTTCCTCTGTGATCTGTGTTAGATAGTTTTGTCCTGCTCCGGCAGGGGGGTTGGACTCGATGATCTCTTGGGTCCCTTCCAACCCCTAACATCCTATGATCCTATGATCCTATGATTACATGAGGGCATGTATTTACATGAGGGCATGTGTTTAGGCACAGTAATGAAAGGCTGACATTCCATCTGTAATTGAAATTAATCCTGACAAAAAAGGTCTGGAAAAGCATGAGATATTTGCAATGTATACAAATACAGATAATCTGATGTGTGAGTTGGCACGGATCTACCAAAAGAAATTCCCAGAATTGTTGAGGCACAGATCTTGGACACAACGACCTTCAGCCAAAGTGACCTTCTCTTGCAGTGAACAGGGAAATTAATGCTTATGCATCAGTACAACTCTACATCTCCAGCATTCAAGCATGCAACTCAACGTGAATGCTGCATTCCTCCACTTCTGCAGGTCGTACCTTTCAAACATAAAAAGAACCTTCCTCTGGCAGACGCTTTCAGTCTCCTCATTTTCCTGAGTGCACGTCTATTGTTACGCAAACCTCTCACAACAGTTCAGGACATATATTGTAACGACAAGACTGCACTCTTTAATCTGCGCTTCATTACACATTCTTTGATAATTTTATGAGCCTTTTGATTTTTATACCTGCACAAGAGACATCTGTTTCTTCTTTTGAAGTACATTATGATGCATATATTACACTAACTGATTGACTTCCTGCTTTCTTTCTCTAGTGCATGCAAAAATATTGTGAGCATCGAGAAGAGGGAATAGTTAGTAGGACTATTAGGAGCAAAGTGAACATCTGAGGGACTTGTTTTATTTCTGCTTCGATGGCTCCTATATGTAGGTCAAACCTGAGTTTATAGTATTTACTTCAATATTTCCTGTAAATTTAATCTCTGCAGGGGGTAAAGTGATTGTATTTTCCACTGTCTTGGACACTATTTTTCCAGAACCATGTGCTGAATTTAATTGTATGTGACATATTGAGTCTAACAGAACTCTTTTACCGAGATATCAAATTTCACATTGCTACTAGAAGGAGGAAATGATATCTCTCTCTTGAATACATACCAAATGCAAGCTGGTATCTCGAATAATTCCTGAATAGTAGCATATGCCTGGAGAACATGTTAATATTCACTGGTGCTTGCAAAATCTCCTGCAGTTAAGGATTTCTGGGCCTTTAGTTAATGAGAAGAAGATTCTTTCTTGCCAAAATTGAGTTATGTAGAGCCAGACATCTCTATTGTCTGTAAAACAAATACCAATTCACTTATTTATTAGGAAATGTTCAGTCATAATGAATGATTCAGCTGCGTCTGAAAGAGACTAATGAAAATATAAATGAATCCCCAAACATTTCTATTTTTCGCATTTACTTCTCTTGCGGGATCATCCATCAAGCTTTATTATGAAGGCGGAAAATCTGCACTTTTTTGTGACTCCCGAGTAGAAGGTGACAGAAGAAGAAGAAATGGCCTCAAGTTGCACCAAGGGAGGTTTATTTTGGACATCAAGAAGAATTTCTTCCTGGAAAGCATTGTCAAGCACTGGAACAGACTGCCCAAGACAGTGGTTGAGTCACCACCCCAGGAGATATTTAAAAGATGGGGATGCATGCACAGGGACACGGTTTAGTTTTGGCTTTGTCACTGTTAGCTTAATCCTTGGACTTGATGATCTTAGGCACCGTTTTGAACACAAGTGATGGTTCTATGGTTCCATCCTTTGTGTTTTATTCCATAAAAAGTAGAAAAGGCATAAATGTCTGGTTAAATATAGGTAGGCAGATTAATTGCAAGAAGGGGGATGCAAGCTCAATTACCTGTCCTAAATGCAACAGAGACTTAAAGCTTAACTTCCATTAGCCCATATTGATGTTCTTCCGATTTCTATCTCTCTTTTCTAAACCTTGATAAAGATGCTAGCAATACATCTCCTGGAGATCTCTTCCATGGAGAGCAAGTTTATCCAAGCCAAGGAACATGGAAAAACTTAGACTAATTTTCTCAGACAGTCATACGGATGGCAGGCCTGAGTCTTCTGTAAAAGAATCAGTGATAACTTCTCTAAATAAATAACTTGTTTCTGTTATTTTTTAGAGTTCAAGGAAGCCTTAATTTCTTTAATAAATAATTCAGTGTATTTGCATGTGCCTATTTGGGAAAGATAAGCGATGTCTTTCCTGATCACTTAAATTGCACTATTTTTATGTTGCTTTGCAGAAGTCATGGCCTGACACCTGCCTCAATATAGAAAAACTTAACTTCTCACTGCAAACTGTCTTCTCCCCTGTCACGCTGAATTATGTTATTCCACAAAGAGAAGCAATATTTTTTTCATCTTCCTAACTGGTCAGCCTGTCAAGTAAGCAAGTCAGAGGCTGAAATATCAGCACATTTGGGGGAAACTACATTGCGATTGCATTTCCCTCAGGAAATGGGGAAAACCAGTCAATGTGAGCAATACCGTTGTTGCTAAAGCCCACAGAGCAACAGATTACCATGGCCGTGACATCTTAAAGATGGTGTCGAGAGGGACTAATTCTCATTGTCTCACTATTTCTGAGCAGGTTCATAACCTGAAAATAATCGGGTAAAACTTAATAACTTTTTAAACCAAGCAGGTATTAAGTGTAAAGAGATGTGCTGGGATCTAAACCATATTTCAATGCAGAGATTAAAAAAAAACCCCAAACAGCAAACCACACAGCAGCAGTAGGAGGATGTGATTACACCATTCACGAGCCTGGACCTGCAACACAAATCCCAGAACCACGAAAACTTATTACATTACCAGGTGAGTTAATCAATTCAGCTTCCTTTTCTATAGCTCTTAGAATGATGGAGTCCTTCTACTGTCCAATTTCGAAGGCTACAGGAAGGAAAAAAGACAAAGGCTATCCCAGATGGGGAACTGGATAGGAAAATATGTAACACCGCACAGAACTCCTTTCTCTCACTATATTCCACGTTCACGGAGCAGTAATAATAGGTGTGCAAAGATTTCAGGTAGTTTGAATCATTGCTCTCAATAATACAACTTGGGTCTCCAGTGAGAAAGAAAAGAACACAACACTTTCCATGAACAAAATCTGTTGTTCTTATACCGAAAGCTTCCTGAAGTTAGTGTGGTTTGCTTGGTTTGGTTGCTTTTATTGTTTTATTATTCAGAGGATTCAATAGGAGGCTGTAAAAGAAATAGGAGACTGGAAGAACTAATTTATGTGCTTTGTGGATAGAATATTTGGTTAGTGCCTTGCAAAAGTACATTAGTTTTGAATCTGTTTTGTTCTGAGAGTCTCTAATTTTTAGATGGAGGAACCTCTACTGTTTATCAAATATTTCAGGCTGTTGCTGTCGTATTTTCTCTGCTTATTTACTAAGGATATTCTTCAAAAATGTGGTTAATCACCTGTCTAAGAAAAAAAATGTTTAAACTTAACATTGAGGATGGATTATTTCATACACGGTGCTGTGAAAAGCCTCTGAGATTTAAAATTTTTACCTTTTGCTCTGTATATTTCCTCACAATTAACTCCAGTCATCAGGAAAAATCCAGTTTGCATGCAGAAATAGAGCAAAATATTTGCAGCTCGAGTGTATTTCTCCATGTAAATGTAGACATTCATGAAACATGAGTTCGGTGCCACAAAAATTGGGTGAGAAATGTATTTCTCATGGCTCAAGGAATTGCCTCTATCCAGCCTAGAGAGTCATGTAGATACGGAGCTTAGGTACATGGCTTAGTAGTGAGCTTGGTAGAGTTAGATTAATGGTTAGATTTCGTGCTCTTAAAGGTCTTTTCCAACCTAAATTATTTGGTGATTCTGTGATTCCATCATCTATTCTTTACATTTTGCAGTTAAAAAAATGTTTTGGTACAAAAAAAACCTGGGGGTCCTAGTGGCCAGCAGGGTGACTCTGAGCCAGCAATGTGCTCTTGTGGCCAAGAAGGCCAACAGCATCTTGGGGTGATCAGAAGGGGAGTGGTTANCTGGGCCCCTCAGTTCCAGAAGGACACAGAGCTGCTGGAGGGTGTCCAGCGCAGAACAACAAAGAGGGTGAAGGAAATAAAACACCCCCCTTATGAGGAAAGGCTGATGGAGCTGGGTCTCTTTAGCTTGGAGAAGAGGAGGCTGAGGGGTGATCTCATTGATATTTATAAATATGGAGAGGGCAGGTGTCAGAAGAAAGGAGCCAGGCTCTGTGCAGTGTCATCCATTAATAGGATAAGTGGCAAGAGGTGTCAGCGGGAACAGAGGAGGTTCCACAGGGTGTCAGAGCACTGGAACAGGCTGCCTAGGGGGGTTTGGAGTCTCTTTCTCTGGAGACATTTATAAACCTGCCTGGACTGTTCCTGTGAGACTTGGTCTAGGGCATCCACAGGTTACAGAATTTTCATTTTAACTCTGTCAGATAGTCCTTATTTTGGTCAAAACTGAGTTTCACATTATTTTCACTTCTATTTAAAATATATTTCTGGCTTTTTTATTTGCAAATAGAATGATGAAAATACTGATGAAAACACTGGTTTATACTGAAATAAATAAACCAAAGGAATAAAATTAGAAAAAGGAAGCAAGTTTATTGAGAATGCTAAGAGTTTGGGCATCATTTCAGGAAAGCACTTAAATGTGTGATCAAAAGGAAAGCAACTTCAAGACAGACAGTAGACAGTGTGTGAGACAATGTAGAAGACTGTCTCAAAAAGTAAAAGATCCCAAGGCAGTTGGAAGTTGGCAATAGATTAAAACGTCAAAAGTCAAGTAGATGGAAACCAGCCAAAAACTGAACGAGCAGAGGTTTTGGGAAACGAAGCGACTCGAAAAGTTGTAATTGGTGTTTCAAAGTATAATAATATCCTAGTCATCAACACAGAGTTCTAGTAAATGGAGAGGTCCCTAGGTAGTAAGGCAGTCTGCAAAATCATGATTAATGGGATAGAAAATGATTATTCAAACTTCCTGCTAAAAAAAGAATCAGCGAGAATGAAGTGAGCAACTGCTAGATGCAAATTACAGCGAGATGGATCAGACATTAGCAAACTGAAAAGAAAGCATGCTCTCACTTAAAGCACAGACGAGGTGTGTGGAACACCTAGCCACACGAGGTTGTAGATTTGACATGTTACTTAAATTCAGGAAGCAGCTGAGCACACCTGTTGCAGGAAAATCCAGCTGAACTATTACATACAAAAGTCTCAGCTTATTCACTCTAACTTTGGCATTTGAGTACAATTTCAGACGCCCTAGAAACCTGTGCGTGGATGCTAAACCTGAAAGAGATCTTTCCTTTCTTGACCAGAGCTGGTGAAGTAAACTTGAATGCAGGCATTCATGCTGATGCGTCTGACCCAGGATGTTTACTTCAGCATGGATGTTCTATTGACTGTCTTGACTAGACAGTTCATTAACTCTATGTCAGTCCATTAACTATAATTAAAGCCTAGACATCTTGCTCACATCTAAGCAGCCGCATGGAGACATCCAAATGGAAGTGTTTTAATATTTTCCTAAATACCAAAAGCAGCTAATTCTGACTCAAGAAATCTCTTAGTTGCAGACTGGCTGGAACAGGGAAAATATTCCAGGAACTGATCCACTATCATTGTCGTCTTGTTGGTTTTGTAAATCCTTATCTGAGCAGCTATCAGCTAGAGGAGCCAGATCATAGGTAAAGCAGAGGAAATGTATAGACCCTTGACTGCCTTAGTATAGGGAGACAGATATTCTTACAGTTTTCTGGAAACTCGCAGTTACAAGATAAGATTGAGTCAACATACAGAACAAAGACCAACAGACACAAATTATGAAGCCATGCAGTGAAATTCAAGTGAGATCAACAGAGAAGTAGAGAAGAAGCATTTTTCCATGTGTGCTGTATGAAACAGGGTTACGTGGAGCCACCCCTGTTATGGGAATAGGATCATCACAGCCCCTTGCAGAGGCTGGGACTCCTTCAGAGGAGAGAAGATGTGTGAGTTGAATCTGTTACCAAGACCACAAACGTTCTTTGTGGATCTCTCCCTCTGTAATGCTCTAACCTTCCAATTAAACTTGATTTAGGACAGACCTTTTCCTTTTGAAGAGCACCAGCTGCAAACCTGGGATTCTTACTGTTCCTGTTTGAAGATGCAGTTAACATGGCATTCACTCACAACGCAGGGAATTACAACAGTACCCTGTTAAACTCCAGAAGCTTCTCACCACAGAAGGTACACTACATACACCCACAGAATTTTAATCATTGAACAGAATGATGGAATCATTATAGCTGGAAAGGACCTCCAGGATCATCAGGTCCAGCCCTCATCCCAACACCACCCGAAACCCTGAACCATGGCCTCAAGTGCTCTAGCTACTAGTGTTTTAAACCCCTCCAGGGATGGTGACTCCACCACCTCCCTGGGCAGCCCGTTCCAGTGCCCAGCCTCTCTCTCAGTAATGACCTTCTTCCTGAGATGCAATCTAAACCTCCCTGGATGCAACTTGAGGCCATAACCTTACAGGAAAGACACTGTTTTGAAATAACATCTTATATTATCGTAAGGAAGAATCAAGTGAAGATTGCAGGTGGCAGCTGACACGGAAAGAATGCAAAAGGTAACTGATGTTACACTTGAATAGATAAAAAAGATGATGTAGTGATCATTAAAGGAAATATTTCTATCAGGGTTTCAACACTAAATAAGATTTCTTTGCAAATTAAGCTTTTAAGGAGCAAGGGCATTAAATTATTTGCAATGAGGTGTCAGAATAAAGCGGTATCACTGCAAATCTTCCTCACTCATGGAAGTGTGGGCGCAGCAGAACGATGGATATAGTGTCTCACCTCTAGTTCCAGGTAAAAAAATACCAGGTGCAACCTCCTTGCAGGCAGATGCAGCAGACAGATGCCAGGTGTGAAATCCCAAGCGTTGCTAACAGGCCGGATGCTGCGCAGTTGAGGTTTGATTACTGCTCCAAATTACACCAGCATAAGCACAGAATAATTCCAAAAAGTTCCCAGCTGCAGTTCACTCCATCTTGATGAATCAGGCGATATTTATTGAGACCTCAGCCACTGTTATACTGATAGTTCTCCTACTCTACTGGAACTTTCAGCTTTCTTCCATCTCTCAGTGTCAGAATATTTTTGAGATAACAGAGAACTCTGTTAGCAGTGTCTAAGGTATCAATACTTCCATAAAACAAGCTAAAAATATCCTTTACTTCTAAAAGTCAAGTTTACTTGCAAGATTAACAATTCCTTTTTACTTATAAGAGAAAGTTTTTCACCCCTTTGAAATTATTTGTCATTTATCTGTTGATTTCTTCGGATTTCAGTGGCAGAATCTACTTTGGACTCTGGCAGAACCTTTGAAGTGACTGTAATGTAAACAATCAATGTAATGTAGGATCACTAAGCCTGGGTATTGCAAAGCTGAGGGCACAGATGTATGTTGAAAGGTGAGATTTTCCTTCAGTGACATAGTATTTTTGCTCCAGGAATATAGTTTTAAATACCAAACGATCCTCTGATATGTCTGAAACGTGCAACATCCCCAGAGAGCTGGGAATTGTTCAGCCTAAAGAAGAGAAGGCTTCAGGGTGACCTTATAGCCACCTTCCAGTACTTGAAGGGAAGCTGCAGGAAGGCTGGAGAGGGACTTTTCACAAGCATGTCCAGTGATAGCACAAGGGGAACCAGCTTTAAACTGAAGGAGAAAAGGTTTAGACTGGAACTTAAGAAGAAATTCTTCAGAATGAGGGTGGCGAGACTCTGGAATTGGTGACCCAGAGAGGTAGATGCCCTCTCCCTGGAGATGTTCAAGGCCAGATAGGATGAGACTGCATTGCCCTTGGCAGTAGTAGAAGCGAGACTGTGGCAATGGGAAACAGAGCATTTTAGACAGTGGTCAGTGATAAAATTTGATACCCAAAGCTTCTGACAAAGGCAAAAAGGGCGGTTTTGGGACAAGACTCCAGCTATTGACATTAAATACCTCTCAGTGTCAGCATCTAGGGCAAAGCCAACCCTTCCAAAAGGTTATTGTTTCCAGTGTTCATGTTTGAAATAGAAGTCTGTATCAAGAAAGAGTATGTTCAAACTTCTGAAAATAACTGTTAAGCAGCTTATTTTTAGAGGTGACTCATTTACTTGATGGCAGAACACTTTGATGTATTCTGCTGCTTTTCCTGGGATACTTCCCTCAAGGCAGATTCATATCCATGTTCCTTGTAAACAGTGCTTTCTTAATCAGCCTCTTGCTGGGAGTGGGGATGGGAAACGGGAGGTGAAGCAGAGAGATTGAAAGCAAACAGAAGAATTTCAGAATGAACAAAAATAAACACCAAGGCAATGAATACAAGGAAAATGAACCCAGGAATCATGCCCAGAGTCAACAGAGGTCTTCACAATCTCAACGTGACTCCACGCATAGTATGTTCTTCATTACGCATTGTATCCCACAGGGGTTAATTCCCAAGGAAAACGGGATGGTGCAGTAGGTGTTTTCATGCAGGTAGTGCCCTTGCACGATGGATTAACACAACGCAGTGTACTCACACAATACAGCCAGGCTGTCAGGAAAGCTGCTCAGCAAGAGTGCCAGAGACTCACAAAGAAATGATTCCTCCAGCAAGATGTGGAGCCTTCTCCGCTCCTCTCGAACAAGGTGGAAAATCAAGTTACTCAGTGGATTGCTTGGTAGGTTGAGCACGTAACAGATACAATGCACAAGGGGGAATCTGAAATCATCTGATAACCTATTTTCCTTGCCCCAAGACCGGTTGTTTCTTGGCGCCCCTTACATGAGCCGCCCAAACCAAGTAGAGAACAATCCCAGTTCAATTAGTAACTCATCACAAGAAAGAAGCAAGCTTTTTAGAAAGCGTGTGAAGTCAGTACTTCTGAACCTTTTGCCAATCTATTAATTCTCCAGTTAAAAACTACCAAAAAAAAAAAGCCAAGGTTGTTCTTCATTAGAGCTTGAAGCAGCCGGCAAAACCTCTGCAAAACTAAACAAAACCCCAATCTTGCCTTGAAAAATCAAAGGGAAAACATTAAAGTAGCTCTGCGAAATAACATTAACGTTCCTGAAATATGCTTATCATGGAAATTGCTTTGGGAAGCTGGGAAATGTTCACCTAGTGCTCAATGCCACACGTGAGGTGTGAGGTGCAACTCGGTTTACAAAGGCATAATGGGTCAAGAGCAGGGTTCAGGTGAGAAGGGTAGTAAAAGAGTGTGCAGGAAAAGAAAGCCCTGAAATAGATAATTTACTTGGCAACTGCAGGATCTTTCTCCATTTTCACTACTGCTTTGGGTTACCAGCCCTTTCAACATTTTCCAAAACAAACAACTTAATAAGGCTTTTTAATCTGGGACTACTCATATCGGCTTTGTCTCATGACAGGCATTTTCTCCTTTGTTTCTTCTGGAGATCAGAGCGGTTCAGTAGGATTTTCAAACTCAATAATCATAGAATCATGGAAGGTTCCAAGGTGGAAAGGGCCTTAAAGATCATCCAGTTCCAACCCCCCTGCACAGGCAGGGACACCTTCATTAGATCAGGTTACTCAGGGCCCCCATCCAACCTGGCCTCCAGCACTTCCAGGGATGGAGCAGCCACAACTTTCTTGTGCAGCCTGTCCTGTCAGAGCTCTCTGCTGTTTATTGCAGAGCAGACAGCCTCCTGCTTCTACAGACTTGCAGCTCCAACCTCTCAGTGGGGAGCAGTGCATGCAGGTCCAGCTCCTCCTGCCTTGTACTAGTTTAGTTTAGAGATGAGAACTAGTGTGTGGGCTTGAGTATGGGGTGGGACTGCCCATATTTGCCATTATTCATGGTAAATCTTTAATTACTGGTGCATTATAAATTATTGATAGATATGCTATCAATTATTGGTAGATGCCTTGGCATAGCTTTTACCGATGAAGCTGGTTGCCCCTCAGAAATGGCTAAGCACAGGGAAAGCCCGTGCTACCTATTTTTGATAGCAGCTGGTTGCAGCCATCCTTTTCTGATAAAAAGCCACGAGTTGTGAGGCACCAAGGCACTTCCTCAGGTACAATCCTGATGTAGTTTAGGTGCAGCCACAGCTAGGTCTTTGTGGTTACACAAATAGGCTTCAGGTTTCCACAACGATAATAAACCCCTCATGCATCACAGCAGAAAGGCCATGTTGGATTAACACATCATGGGTTTAGAATAAAGATATATATATCTCGTGTATAGCACACCTTGCACTGTGCAGCTACCTTCTGAAATGCATCTGCAGGCAGCTACAATGAGCCACCTGGAGTTTTAATACACCACACTGAATTATTTTTCCTGCATCTCATTTCATTCTATTTATGAATAAAGTCTTCTGATGCTGAGCAAGAGTTTACTCCCATGAATCATGGATAAGAAAGTATGAATAGATACGCAAGTGTTCCGAGAAAGCTCATCAGTTATCCAGAAAGCATCATTAAATGTGTAATTGGACAGGATGCTTTGGATGCTGAGCAAAGGGAGACATTGAGGTAGATATGGGTGCAAGGGCACTACAGAACTGGGTCTTCCCAGGTATTTTAGGATGCTGATATTGTGGGTAAGAGTCACAAGGGATACAGTTGCAGCGAAATCCACAGCAGTGACATCTAGGGGCGGTTTAATTCTGTTTCCTCTCTCTCACTTCTGACTACCTGAACAGCTGTTTTGGCTGTTGCACAGTTTTACTCCACCTTCAGAATTCTGTCTTGCTCAAGTACTTTTAAGTAGATAGTTCTGAATCTGAGGTATTGCCCATTTTTAGGGATCATTGGCTCTTTTTCTCATCCTTTTTTATCTGGGAAGACCACTAGCTGAGAACTGGAGACTTCTCTGGCTAAAATGAGTGTTATATTATACTGAAATGGTAAATGACCACCGCTACTTTGTCAGTTAAAATATGAGATAGGGACTTGGCAAGTACAGAGCTGTCAATATAAATCATACTTCTGTCCTTAATAACAAACTGAATATTGGTGTTTTAATCATCTGATAAAAAAATCCTGCTTTAGCAATACGAACAGCTCTTGAAAATGATAAAGGCTCTCTAAGATAAGCGCGTCGCCAGCGGAAGCTGCAAGAAATCTTTCTGTTCAGAAAATGAATATGGCTTTCAGCTTTGCTTGTCTAGTAAACAAAGAGCTACACAATCTGCTGGGATCTAGCAGAATTAAGCGATATATTCTCACAGTGCTGTGAGAATCACAACTTGTGAGTTGAACCAGGTTTACCTATTCTATTCCTTCTTCTGCTTGTGAAAGCCAAGTTGCTGCGAGCATCAGTCATTTCAGAAGAAGCTTGAAAACCCCTCAAGAGATAGATTTTCATTTTTAGAGTAGCCTAATTCGTGATAAATTATTACAGGTTGAAAATTATCAGATTTTCAAGTGTTAATTGAGGTGCTTTCATGGCAAAAAGGCATTTTGTTTTGAAGCTGGAGGTAGCTTTCCTAGCAGACCTTCTGCGCCCGTGTCCGGGCTCTACAGGTGAGTGACGGACAGAGTCTATGAAAGGGAAGGTCCTTCCTGCTTCTTTGTTGTCTTCTCCTTCACCATCTTCACCTTTCTCCTGTTTCTCCTCCGATACATCTGGAGAGATAGAGAGCTCCTCTAGAAGAGAGCTCCCTCCACTCTCCCAGGGTGTGTGGAACCAGCAATGGCTCTCAACCCCCTGCCACCGACAGGTGGAATGCTGAGGAGCCAAAACCTGGCTGCAGCCCTGCTGCATGGGCAGCCACAGCCCTCTGCTGTCACCGCTCAAGGTGGCAGTGCCTGCTGAGACACAACACCCAGTGAAGCCTGCTTCTGTTTCCCAGTAGTACTCCCCAGAACAGTTCCTTTTCTGAAGGAAGATGCTCAGTGGTTATATCTCTGTCTGTACACAGAAGTGCATGTAGCAAGCAACTTAACAGGGAGGCATCACAGGTGAAAAGATGTTTTTCATCACTCCTACACCACCTCATATTTCTTCCTGCCACATATTTGATTGCAAAGGGTTTAATGAAGTTTTTCAGCTCAAATAAAAAGGTAATTATCATGTGCATTGACCAGAAAACAGTCAAGCAAGATATTTGCTGATTTCAGACACCAATTATTACCTGGTTACTACAAACATAAAATAAGAAATACAACTTTAGTTCTTACGGCCTCCTAACATTCATTTAGTGCTATTTTCTTTGGTGTGCCACTGACAGATCACTGAACAATCACTAAAGGGGCTTGGTTTTGCTTCAGAATTTCAAAGCAAGCTCAGGAAGGGGACAATATGCGAACTCTCCCCTATACTACATTAATGAATGTGTTAATTTATCTTCTTTGGGGAATTTCTTAGTGTGAAAATATGCAAATATGATTGTTTGTATAAGTACAGAGAGAACTCGGTTTATACTGGTGAAAAGATAAAGCCTTTCACAAAATAACAGGCAATTCACTGGGGCATCACTGACCTATTCCTTCCTCACTTATTAAATGAATCTGAGATGATATTGATTGTGTCTTTAAAATGACAGGTGACCTCCAAATCAGTTCACACACCAGTGTCTCCTAATGGAGCACAGAGCTGCTTGTCAATAGTGTTCTCAGAACTGAGCTAGACAGTGATGGACAAGACCTTCAACTAGCTATTTAAAACATGCAGATTTCCCCAATTAAGCCGACGTTTGGAGTTGGGTTTTTGTTGTTGTTGTTGTTTGAGTATTTTTTTAATGAGCTCTTATTGATTAAATGTTTACTGCTACAGTAGATTAATGTTTGGGAGGCTATAGTCAAGAATTTCTAATCACTGACAGTGTAATACAAAGCCTTTGTGGCAGGTTTATAAGAAGGGGTATGGCATTAGCTCTAGATTTCTTTCTCTGTTACAGTACTAAGTGAAGACACTTGACTCTTCTGTTTGGAAAAAAACCACATAGGAAGTTTCTGTAAGTAAATCACGGTGTTCTACTAAGAAATATTAATATCCCATTAAGAGTTCTGTTGTGGTTTAGGGAGAGGGTCTAAATTGTTTGGGTTGGTGCCTATGACTCAAGCACAACAACCACCTCCCTTCAAGAGTTCAACAGGCAATGAAGCAACTTTGCTAAGAAGACAACAGTTTGCTGAACCCCTCGCCAATAAAAACCAGAAAAATCCCCAAATAAGGAACAGAATCCAAAAGGTGACACAGAAAGTGGGTCACAGTGCCTTCACACACGCTCTGAGAACACATCGGGGTTTGGCCTTAGAGGGGAACTCTGGGCAAGAAGGTGTACCCCAAAACTCATAACCATAAAGCCACCACACACATGCACTTGCACCCTACTTTCCAGAAGAGAAAGCGGGGAGTGGTGGCAGGAATACAGCACACAATATACATGTGTACGTTGTGGATGCTTGTGATCCTTTTCTGGTCCTCATGCAGATGTCAGCCCTCTGTGACGTCTCCAGCAGGCTTCCAGCCCCTGTTGGCTCAAGGGCTCTTCTTTGAGGTGACAGCAGCAGCAAATGCAGAGGACACAACAGAATCCCAGACTCTCTGTTCTCCAAAGGCTCAACAGAACTCACACCATAGGTAAATGTGAGCTATTTCAGCAGTTTCCCCCCACACTTTAAAGTTCAATTCTCTTTTCAGGAGTGGAATCATTCACCCCGTCTGGCAGGAACCTCATTTATAGATTCAAATTCCCATAATTTTAAAAGTTCAATTGAAGCTCTGGATCTCATATTCCCACAAAGGGAAGAGTTTCATCCCAGGACTCTAGAGGTGACATTTAGAAAATTGTACTCTGCCCACGATTAGTTCGGGCAGAATGTGGACACGTTTGCCTCATCGTCAGATAGGTTAGAATGGGCACGAGTTTCTCTGTCTGCAGTTCGAGCTNCTGGTCCTCATGCAGATGTCAGCCCTCTGTGATGTCTCCGCAGACTTCCAGCTCCTGTTGGCTCACGGGCTCTTCTTTGAGGTGACAGCAGCAGCAAATGCAGAGGACACAACAGAATCCCAGACTCTCTGTTCTCCAAAGGCTCAACAGAACTCACACCATAGGTAAATGTGAGCTATTTCAGCAGTTTCCCCCCACACTTTAAAGTTCAATTCTCTTTTCAGGAGTGGAATCATTCACCCCGTCTGGCAGGAACCTCATTTATAGATTCAAATTCCCATAATTTTAAAAGTTCAATTGAAGCTCTGGATCTCATATTCCCACAAAGGGAAGAGTTTCATCCCAGGACTCTAGAGGTGACATTTAGAAAATTGTACTCTGCCCAAGATTAGTTCGGGCAGAATGTGGACACGTTTGCCTCATCGTCAGATAGGTTAGAATGGGCACGAGTTTCTCTGTCTGCAGTTCGAGCTGAACAGCTGTGGTTTAGCTCAGAAGTCATCCAGTTGCATTTCTTATGCCTCTGAGCTAATACATCTTCCTGCTTGGTAAGGAATATCCAGTCTGTTACAGCATGTTGTTAATGCATATGCATGAGCCAGCCAGCTCAGAAAGTAGGCAAAGTATAGGAAGAGCTGCAGAAGGCAAGTCATTATCTGATTTTCAAACATCATTGCTAAAAAATATCATAGAATCACAGAGTGGACATGGTTGGAAGGGACTTCAAGATCATCTAGTTCCTACCCCACTGCAAAAGCAGGGACATCTTCACTGGATCAGGTTCCTCAGAGCCCCATCCAGCTTGACCTTCAACACTGCCACGGATGGGGCAGCCACAATTCCCTTGGGCAACCTGTTCCAGTATCTCAGCACCCTCACAGCAAAGAATTTTCTCCTCCTGTCCAACCTCAGTCTCCCCTCTTCAAGTCTGTAACCCTTTCCCTTGTCGTCTTGATATGAACTTATGTCAAAAGCCCTACTCCAGCTCTCCTGTACCCTGCTTCAGCCATTGGGAAGCTCTAGAAGGTCACCTGGGAGCCTCCTCTTCTCCAGGCTGAACAACTCCAATTTGCTCAGCCTGTCCTCACATGGGATGTGCTCTGACCTCTGATCATTAGAGTTGTAACAAGCACCCTGTACCTGTAAGAGTTGATCCTGCCTGGATCACACAGGATCACAGCCTCCTTTGATTGCAACCACCTGCTCCACCATGGGATTTTCCATGGTGGGCCAGCTTGAACACCGTGGTCTTCACCATGGACTGCAGGGCCATCTTTGCTCCAGCACCTGTAACACATCCTTCTCCACAGACCGTGGTGCCTGCAGTTTGTTTCTTTCACACAGTCTCAGTCTTCTCTCTTCTAACTGCTGTCAGTGTCACGCAGTTGTGTTTTCCCCTTCCTAATTGTTATTACAGAGGTTCTATCACTGCTCTGGACTGTCTCAGCCATCAGCCTTGCTGCATCTGTCTGAAGGTTGCCTGGCATTGGCTGTATCAGACACGGGGAAAGCTTCTAGCAGCTTCTCACCGAGGCCACTTTCGTAGCATCCCCACCGCTAGGCTTTGCCGTGCGATACACTCAAACCATTCCGTTCTGGTGAGAACTCTCAAACAGTTAATCTGTGTTCTGCCCCACCTTCCTTCCCCCGGAGAGAATCTGTATTCATGGTCACTGAGAGCTCCTTGAACAAAGCCTGAATGCCTTCCTTTTCTTATTTCAGACAGGAATAATTCCTGTCTGATGGCTGGGTGACCATCAATAAGGAGCCACATGCTGTCACCTGATGATTAAGACATACTGTGTGATGTGGGCAGAACCAGGTCCTGGCTCTTGCTTCAGCTACTGCTGTGCATGTCCTATCAGCAGTGCTATGTGGAATAGGGTGTTGAAAAACAATCATAGAAGGGGATTAATGATGTTCATTCTGCTTACCTCACTGGAAAATGCAAGCATTTCTGGGTGACCTGAGCAGATTATTTCCTGATTAAGTGAAATAAGCAAAATTGCAAGAGTACTAGAAAGCAAACATTACTGTAAATTCAATGATTCATTACCTTAATGTTATTTATGATGCAGGGCTGCATCATTAGCA
The DNA here is from genome assembly GCA_013397515.1 of Upupa epops. Taxonomy (NCBI): domain Eukaryota; kingdom Metazoa; phylum Chordata; class Aves; order Bucerotiformes; family Upupidae; genus Upupa; species Upupa epops. The sequence goes on along the minus strand of VZRI01006427.1, from coordinate 110,304 downwards.
ATGTGTAAATCTCATAAGGAAAGCATATAAGCCAATTTTAAAAGTTACAGAGTGACCCTGAAATCCAGAGTGCTCACAACTCAGCAGTGTTTTAGAAATAAAAACAAGAAGTGAGCCAGCTCAGAACCCTTCAAACAGGATCCACAGGGCTGGGAATAATGCTGACCCATCAGAAATGTGTCGCTTCTGAGATAGCACGAATGAGGGTCAACAAGGAAGGCTCTGAGAAAGCAGGATGGAGAGCTTGACTGTAGAAAAGGAAGGGAAAATAGCGAGACAAGAGGACTGCACTTTCAGTTAGCCAAGAGTTTATGATCTTAAACAGTGAAAAATTGCTGGACAACTAAGTGTGAGAGAAATAGTTTGAGGAAAAAATACTCTTAAGAATTTCAACAGTTGTTTTGATAATAAAACCTGCCAAACATTTGAGAGGATTAGCTTCAACCCCCCTGCTTCCTTTACACCTTCAGCTCCCAGTGTTTGTTGTGCTGATTTGTAGTTATCTTCCACAACCAAATGTTGTGGATCTCGTCAGGAAAATCTTCAATCACAGCTGTACTGCAGCTTCGCATCGACAACCTCAAGCACTCCAACAGCAAGCAGCCTGCTAAAAATTTGTGTCATCCTCTTGAAATAGTCAGGAATCAGTACTGATAGCTGTGAGGTGTCCGTGTAGACTGCCATCTCATTTCTGAGCTGTTGTGTTATTTCTGCTTCGTTTTACTGACACATTCAAAATGAGAATACTGAAAGAATGATCTTTACAATGAGCTGGGTAGAACTCCACGGGTAGTTCTTTAAGATATTGAAGATTCCGAAAGATAAGAAAATATGAAGACTTTGGCTATTGGCTTGAAAGGACTAAGGACCTAAGAGCTTGAAAGCAACAAGGACACAAGAGCTTGAAAAGATATGCGCTGCTAAAAGTGTCCTCTCCAGAAATTATTGAACATCTCAGTGCAATAAAAGAGTAGTTATTATGGAATATTAATTGGCTTTGTAAAAGCTGCACACGGAGATGGATTGTTCTAGAAAGAAATGCTAAAATAATATCTACTCTGCTGCTCTTTCTAACTACAAAGGAATTGGAACAAGCTGTGCTAGGTGCTTCAGTGATTTCCCCAATGCCCTAGCATGCCTTTTGTTTACAGATAAGCATTGCAACAATCAAAGCTTTTCTCTTTTTTTTGGTATTTTTTCCACTTTTTTCTTCATTTTCTTGCTTTTTTTTTTCTTTCATGTACAAAACTACTAGAAATATTGAGCTTTTAGAGCAGATTAGAAGGCGTGCTGCAGTCCAGGACATATAAAATGACTTTAGCTGTTTACATTTTATAGAGTTTTATAAAATTGATTGCAGGTTGTAAAGTACAAGCCCTGGTTCCTCTTGTGAGGAGAAGTGCATAGTTATGCAGTGCATAGCATTGATCCTTGTTACCTATTTATGTGTTTATTTATTTAAAGAGCGGTGTGCACAGAGCCAGGCAGCTGGTTACACAGCCTGTGCTAACCAAGAAGTACTTGGCTGAAGTCTTTCTGCAGCCTGAGGGCGGTGAAAGCTGCAGGAGCCTGGCAGAAATCTCCATTGCACAAACACCACTCACTAGCCCTCAACTGGCCTGAGTCCTGGCAGAAATGTCCATTGCACAAACACCACTCACTAGCCCTCAGCTGGCCTGAGTGGACCTGAAACGTTGGGCTTTGCTCTGTAAATCCCTAGGGGGTTGGCGTTTGCCACTACAGAACTTCTTCCTTTGTGCTGGCAAGCATACCGGAGGTGGATTAAGCAACCGCAGACAAGCTTGCTCCTGCTTGCTGTGAAAGCATGCTGTGACACTTTTCTTTCCACCCTCTTTTCAACCAAAACAATGAAGAAAAGCCCCCTTTTCAGTTTCAGTGAGTGTTGAGGCAACAAGATGTGGGGATTTCTGATTACTAGGGATTCACTAATAACACCCATAAAATATTCTCAGTGGAAAACTGACAAAAGAAGTGCTCTCACCTCTTTTTTAATGCACTCATCTCTGGCCACATCAAATGGACCTGGCAGCACAGTTTGGAATTTATCAGAAGATGGAACCCAACCAAAGGGATGTCGTTCAAAAGCATCTTTAAAATACTTTTTCTTTGAAATTTTAGCTTATGCAACATACATCTTGTGAATGATGGTAACTATTCTGAAGGGTATGGTGGCTACTGACCTAGAGTAAACCCTTCATTTTAACAGTAACCACAGTGGAACATTTATTTATCATATATAATGATTCTATATAGTCTATATATTCTATGCATAGAAGGATATTATGGTTATATATTACACAGTTATAATATATATGTCTGTATAGATATATATATATATAAAATATATACATGGTATAGATAAATGTACTCTTCACTGGGTTAAAAACTGGCTGGCTGGTCCTTCCCAGAGAGCTGTGATTAATGAGGTGGAATCTAGCTGCTGGCTGGTCACGAGCAGTGTCCCTCAGGGCTCANACTAATAACACCCATAAAATATTCTCAGTGGAAAACTGACAAAAGAAGTGCTCTCACCTCTTTTTTAATGCACTCATCTCTGGCCACATCAAATGGACCTGGCAGCACAGTTTGGAATTTATCAGAAGATGGAACCCAACCAAAGGGATGTCGTTCAAAAGCATCTTTAAAATACTTTTTCTTTGAAATTTTAGCTTATGCAACATACATCTTGTGAATGATGGTAACTATTCTGAAGGGTATGGTGGCTACTGACCTAGAGTAAACCCTTCATTTTAACAGTAACTACAGTGGAACATTTATTTATGATATATAATGATTCTATATAGTCTATATATTCTATGCATAGAAGGATATTATGGTTATATGTTACACAGTTATAATATATGTGTGTGTATAGATATATATATATATAAAATATATACATGGTATAGATAAATGTACTCTTCACTGGGTTAAAAACTGGCTGGCTGGTCCTTCCCAGAGAGCTGTGATTAATGAGGTGGAATCTAGCTGCTGGCTGGTCACGAGCAGCGTCCCTCAGGGCTCAGTATTGGACCAATCTGGTTAATATCTTTATTGATGACTTGGACGTGGGGATTGGGAGCACCCTCAGTCAGTCTGCAGATGACACCAAACTGGGTGGGAGTGTTGAATTGCTCGAGGGCAGGAAGAGTGCTGAGTGGCATGAGCTAGATGGCAGATGTTTAGGGTTACTTGGTTGGGTTTAGGTTGGACTGGATGATCTTTAAGGTCTTCTCCAGCCTCATCAGTACTGTGAGACTGTGATACTGTGATTAGAGAACTGCTAGAAGGTCACCTGGGAGTGAACAACCCCAGCTTGCTCAGCCTGTCCTCACAGGGGAGATGCTCCAGCCCTCTGAGCATCTGAGTTGCTGAGTGACCAAATGAAACTGGGGGCTGAGATGTCCATACCCTGAGCCGTGTTGTCTTCAAGATTTAATGTAAAATTACAATAAAATCAAGGAAATAAACAACCTGTGGTTTAAATATTAATTATTGGTCTCTTCGAGGATTACGACTGCCAGGAAGTTTGTCTGGGGAAGCTGACAGTTAAGCTATATATGGTCACAATTCCTGTCCTTTGAAATCAATAATCTATAGGCGTTGTCTTTGCAGAAGCCCATCTTCGCAGCGATTAAAATGTAATTGCTCACTGAGAACTTGTTGCATAATTCAGGATCTGTCACTACCACTGCGTGGTTTGAACGTGCTTTTAGATGCAGATTGAGCTCTTCTCTATATCCAAGATGAAAAGCAGCCTTGGACTTGGCCTGATCACTGCATTTGATTTCAGAATGAAAGTAGACAGGAAAATGGAGAAAGCAAAATTCCAAGATCAAAGCTCCATCACAGAATCTTTCACAAGCCGGAGCAGCAGAATACAAGGGTTTGGGTGCTTTTATTCAATGATGCATCCAAAGTGGATACTTGATTTTCGAGACAGTTTCTCTTTATTCTTGGGCTAGCTCATAGTGGATGGCAACCTACAAGGGAAAACAATCTCGATTACAGAGGAAAAATCGCTGTGCTCAGAAAAACTTTTGCTTGCCCATTCCTGAAGTCATTGATGTCAGCTTCAAAGGGCGGTATTTATATCCACTGTACTCCACTATATTACTGTTGTCTCTGTAATCTATCTGGCAAGGGTCATTAGGAGACAAGGCTCAGCAACCTTCAAAGCAGTCCCATTCAAAAAATACAAAAGCAAGTGTTTTATTAGGCTCAGTCTCACTCTGACCTCCTCTAATATCTTCATTTTCTATTCCAAGAGTTTAGAAAAGTTAAGGGAGATCCAACAGGTGCTTTTCCTGATCCATATCAGAGAATCCTAGAACATGGTGGGTTGGAAGGGACTGCTAAAGGTCATCTAGTCCAACCCCCCTGCAGTGAGCAACTGCATCTAGTTGCATGTGCAGCTAGAGCAGGTTGAGCAGAGCCCTCTGTGGGCAAACTGTTCAAATGTTTCACCAGCCTCTTTGTAAAACGTTTCCTCCTAACAGGCAATCTAACTGTACCTTCTATGATGTAAAACCATTAGCCACTGTCCTGTCACAACAAGCCCCGCTAAAAATCTGTCCCCATCTTTCTCGAAGGCTTCCTTTAAGCACTGAAAAGCTGCCACGAGGTCTCTCCAGAGCCCCCAAGCTGAACAACCTGACTGTTATCACTAAACAACCCAACAACAACTAAATCAGAACGTAGATAGACACTCACATGTCCTGCTAGTATTCCCTTCTAGTGGACAAGAAAACGTTCTTTTTCATATAAAAGAAACTGAGAAATAAAATTTCAGAGAATGAAAGGCTCAGGGTCCTAAGGGAGTACACAGCACATAGGGACACACGTCACACGCTCTGGGACCCGATGCTCTTGCAGACTTCCCAGCTTCTCAGAAACACTGTCAGATCATGAATAGGTAGACTAAGCCCCACAGCTTTGCACCCACAAGGACAACTTTGTGCCTAAGCTCTATCTGTGATCAATCACAGTATGTTCCTTCACAGAGTAGTTCATGAGATGCAGTGTCTCTCCTGGGGGTCTAAGGAATTGCTGCTTATATAGCAGTATTTGAGAAAGCAAAGAGAAATGAGAGAACTGTGTTTCTTCACAGCTGCTGATTCATTTGAGGATGCCACCAGTTGTAAAGCAGCTAGAGGTTCCTATAGCTGATGGTTTCATGCCCAGGTATACTGCACTGTTGCAGTCCAGATGGTAAAGCACATAGATCTAAGGAAGGTCAGCAATTGCTAGGCTTTGGGCAATTGCGTGTGGTGCATTTCTGTAACTGCTGATGTCTTTCAGGGAGCAAACTGGGAGCCTTCCTAACCTAAATAATTGTGGTCATGAAGCATCCAGCTGCAGCTGCAAGCACAGACAAGTCTTTCGTTCATATGACATAACCCCTGCCCTGTTTACCTTCAGTGCCAGCTGCTTGACTTTTTCATGGGTGAGCTGGCAACTAGTTTATTTTAGCTGTGCTGGTTACTTTAGGTGATGAATAGACAGTAGGAGCATCTGTGGTTCACGAGATGCTCGCACTGGAGTCCACAGTAACTCACAGTACAAATTCTGTTAGGTACTATATAGATTCAGACCCGCTCAGTGCACAAGAACTCTCTCTCTGCTGCCATGCCTGCATGTTCATGCTAGTGAATATGAATGTTCACAGGTACAGAGGGTCTTTAGGATGATGAAGGATATACGGAACACCTGCTGCCTCCTCCACAGAAAACATTTGAATTTCAATTTCCAAAGGGAAGTCACTGAGCCCGTGAAATAGGTTGGGAAGAAAGAAATCAGGGAAATCAGCTGCCTTAACCTCGTTGATCTTAGATAGAGAAGAAAGCAACTGAATATATAGCCTCAGCAGAATAAGCATAATTCAAGCCAGCTCGAGGGAAAGAAAACACAAGAGAAAAGGGGAACAATGGTGATCAGCTTCCTCCCTGAGGACTTATTTTTTCTGTTATGTGTTTTTAAGACAATTGATGGCTGGTGGTTCAGGCCAACCGCTGGCAATGTTTTTTCACAGCTCCAAGTATTTCTGACATAATTATTCTGTGACTTTGTAAATATCAGGTTTGTTAATGAAGTGCTGTGATTAGGAGCACTGCAGAGAAATAAGAATGGTTAATTCTGGCTTAATAAAGTGAGAAAATTCTTTAGTCAAACTAAGAATGTTGTTCAGATGACAGGGAGTGTGTGGCAAAAAGAAACGAGGGGGGTTTTCCTAAGGCAAAGCTTCCATTGCTTTTTTCATCTCGGTTTGAAGTGAACCGTTTAACCAAATGTCTCCTCTCCTCTTAGTTTTACTCCTTTCCATGTCCCAATAACGACTTGAGTCACAGCTGTTTAAGTGAGAAAACCTCCTCCATTTCAATGCAAAGAAGTAAATCTGTTTAAAACGGCTTCAGTGGTAGATTAAACTAATCTGTTTCACTTTGCACTGAAATGGACTGGAAATTAACATGATTACTTATGGCATCTCAGCTGTGAGGCTGGTAACAAGCAGCTGTGAGGGATAATTTCATAAACTATTTCAGCTAGAGGCTTACGAGCGTTTATGCTTGTGCCCTGACATAGTGAGAAGTCCTGTAAACAACCACTGTGTGGGCTAGTGGCAGGGAATGTGAATTCATTTACGTCTGCATGTAATTAATAAGCAAATCAGCAGAGAGCTGTTGTGAGAGGGGTTGCTCCTCACGACTGACTACAGATATTTGGACACTGAAGGAGACCTCCTGCAAAAAAACAAAGCATCTGGCCACAAACAAGGAAGAAGGAAGAGGAGCATGAGCATCAGAGAACAAGATTTCTTTCTACAGAAGCACTCGTACTCCCAACAAGAAAAAATCAGTGCAAGGGTTGTGGTAAAGTAAAGCAAGAAGAGGAAAACCCAGTGATCTTCTACCAGCCGTGGAATTTGTCATTTGACTGCTGTTTACTAACTTTACGGAGTCAATGAAGACCCAAAGGACACGTCTTTCTTATCGTCAGGTAATTGATGCTTAACCACAGATGTCTAATGATTTGAGATGCCCTAAGATATCCTCAATGGATTTTTAGCTGCTACCTCTAAAGAACTCCCATGGCTCGTGTGTCATTTTTGCCAGCCTGGTGGAGAGGTTTTAAAAACATCGTGACATCTAAAGTGATTTGTGGCCTATCCGTGTGGGGAGCTGAGCTGAGGTGTCTGAAGAAAGCTCCATCCATATGGCTGTGCAAGGGAGAATCATAGGATTATTACGGCTGCAAAAGCCCTCGGAGCATATCTGCCTGCTGTGGCAATGTCTGGAGTGACCTGGCCTCTGTTTTGAAAGCCACACCTGTAATTACTGTATGCTTGCATTATTAGCATCGAATGAAGCTTTGAATATCAGTCACTGACTACTGGTCACCAAAATTTTGTCTTGAAAATTGAAGGCTCCTCTGTCTTGAGAAGTTGCTGTAACTGCAGGGCATTGCAGGGACACGAGGTGTTATTTGGAGCCACAAATCAGCGGGTGGGTTTAGACCCACAGTGGATGTTATGTGAGCTTACTGAATTCAGCTGAGCACCTCTAAAGGTTCTTCATCTTCCTTAGCTCTGTGGGGATGTGGTAAGCTGACTAACTCAGCAAGTGGTAGTGCTTATAATAAGTAGACAGCCTTTACCTGTAAGGACATGATGAGCTAGATGGCAGATGTTTAGGGTTACTGGGTTGGTTTTAGGTTGGACTGGATGATCTGTAAGGTCTTTTCCAGCCTCTTCAGTACTGTGATCCTGTGACATTTAGATATCTCACCCACAGGTATGAACCTGCATCTAGATGTCCACAATTCTGAACTGCATTTTCTCTCTAGACGGTGGGGAGCTGCATCTGAGGGAACTGCTAGATTCTTCATGGAAATAATGATGCAAAGAAAACTGTGGTGAGATAAAAAACCCCTACAAAATAAGGCAAACCAAAAAGACTTTGAGGAATACCTTGTTAAAAGCAAGAATCTTAGAATCTGAATTTTCCACAGGCAGTAATTAATCCTTCAAAGAACTTTAAAACAAGGAATTGGTGCCTGGAGACCCAATAGATGATTAAGCGATAAAGCTAATGGACAGAATCTGAGAAGCTGTGTAAATTAATTACCTTGATGTTTAGAAACAAGCCAACCAGTCACCTTTTTATGAGTAATTATGGAAGAATTCTGCCAAAATGAAGCAACAGGAGAAATATTTGGGGGAAATATGACAAAACGAACACCAGCACACAGCCAGGAGCTCAGTAGGTTCATCTACCTGTCGACTGAAGTCTGTAACCTAAACAGTTCACTAACTTTAAGGGTTATAAAGATGGAAGGTGATAAACTAGCTTCACTGTTTTCACCCAGAGGTGGTTCACAGTTGCAAATCTGTAAAGTTGAATTCTCTTCTGGCCTTTATACAAAAATAGCAATAAAAACTCTGTTAGAGGAGGGAAAAGTCAGCAAAGCCTTTTTAGAGGGAGGAGAGGCTGCACTTAAAACAATGTACAGAGATGGGCATAATACATTTTAAATTGTCAAAGAGAAATATCAGAGGAATCTGTGAATGCTATTGACGACAAAGCAATCCCCCACATCAAACTAACATTAAAACTCCTTTGTGCCAGTTGCAGCACATAAAAATTAGGGAACAAACCATAAAAAAAGAGTCTTTTGTCCCCCAGTAGAAGGAATTCAAATCAGGTCCCTCTGTCTCCTAGCATGTGCTGTTCAGCATATTCTTTAATTACCAGAAAGAGGGTGTAAGTAGGAAGAATGAAATGTGCTGATAACCTTGAATTATTCAGGGTAATAAACATAAACAATTGCTGTGAAGATGTGAAGAAGTCTGTCAAAATATTGACCGAGTAGGGAATAAAGTGGTTAAAGGATTGTGGTGCAGTACACGTAGGAAACCAAGCTAAATGACAACTGGCTGAACAGGAGCCAGGATGCTCAGCTGGCACGAAAGGCCAATGGTATCCTGGCTTGGATCAGGAACAGTGTGGCCAGCAGGACTAGGGATGTCATTCTCCCCCTGTGTTGGGCACTGGTGAGGCCTCACCTCAAGTGATGGGAGCACTTCTCGGCCCCTCACTTCAAGAGATTGAGGGGCTGGAGCAGATCCAGAGGAGCAATAAGGCTGGGGAAGGGGCTGGAGGGAAAGACTGAGGAAGAGAGGCTGAGGAGGCTAGGAGTATTTAGCCTGCAGAAGAAGAGACTCAGGAGGGATCTCCTCCATCTCTACAACTCCCTGAAGGGATGTTGTAGTCAGGTGGGGTCAGGCTCTTCTCCCAGGCAACTAGCACTGGAGGGTTAGCTTGGATGTTAGAAAGCCCTTCCTCATGGAAAGTGTGATCAGATCCTGGACTGGACTGTCTAAGGCAGTGGGGGAGTTCCCATCCCTGGAGGTATTTAAGGACAGCCTGGATGTGGCCCTTAGTGCCTTGGTCTGGCAGATGTGGTGATGTTAGGTCCTAGGCTGGGCTGGATGAGCTCAGAGGTCTTTTCCAGCCTCAATAATTCCGTGACTGTGTAAGTGACTGATTCTAAATAACCCTGTGCTGGACTCTCTCAGGCAGATCTGTATCCCTTTTGAACTGGGAAGCCCAGAACTGAACACAATTCTCTGGATGTGGCCTCAACTAGGGCAGAGTAGAAGGGAAGATGAACCTCCCTTGATCTGCTGGACACACTCTTCTTAATCCACCCCAGGATTCCATTGGCCTTCTTGGCCACAAGAGCACTCTGCAGTTCCATGGAGAACTTGTTCACCAGGACCTCACTGACCTCTCTGTGGAGTTGTTCTCCAGCAGAGCACCTCCCACCCTGTATTGATGCTTCCCCTTGCTCCTTTGCAGGTGAAGGACTCTGCACCTGTTCTTGTTGAACCTCATTAGGTTCCTCTCTGCCCAGCTCTCCAGCCTCTCTAACTCAGCAGTCTGTACCTTCTCCTGGTTACTACTGTGAGAAAACTCACTCTTTCTTAAAAAGAAACTGACTTTTAACTAAAAAAGCCAGAGCTGGAAATACTAGCAGCTTCTCAGTATGTTTGCAGTTGGGTTTCTGTTGTACCTGCTCCAAAATCATTACTCCTATAATTTGGGAGCCTTCCAGTGGACAGACTGTTAGTGACTGCTGTCTGCAAATGCTGTCATCTCTCAAAGAAGGAAGAAGAGGTCATTGCACCCAATCCATAACCCTTGTTCTGGTATCTACTCTAAAAGGAGGATATTACTATAGCAAACACTTTAATATTTTTCTTTATAATCATAAATAGGATTAGCAAAGGCCTCTCTGTTGGGGGGCTCTGCTGCCGTAGCACACAGCCAGCAGTGTGAGGCTGCACCAACACAGTGAGCTTCGGCACTGCCTTGGATGTTGGAGGACATCCTAATGCTCCACAGTTGTCCCCAAATGTGCTACATATGCTCTCAGGCCACAATAGTGGGATGTGAATGCAGCTTAAAATCAATTGTGTCCTGAAATGGAAAAGGGATGAGGATCGAGCAATGAAAAGCACAAAACAGGAGGCTGAGTGTGGTATAACACTTAAAATATTTCCTGGCTGAACTGAATACGGAGACTAAATTCTACTCCTTGTCTGCTTCACTGATGGCAGTTGCTATGAAAGTACAAAAAGGTCCCCTTTCTTTTCACTGCTTCTACTCTGGTAGCTGAAAACAACATCTGAAACTTAAGATTTAAACCCTTTTGGAGATAAAGATTTTCTTAAGCACCAAACAGTCTGACCTCATAGCAGTTTTGCACTGAGGCTCGATGCAAAGCTTTTGGACCGGCCAGTGTGTAGTCTTACTGGCCAAAGGTACAGAAAGACACCCCAGGCTATTGCTATGCAAGCCAGGTTTCATCTAAACGTAAGCTGTAAGTGTAAAATACTCCTTCAAATGGTAGTAGTCTGGAGTAGTGCCCAGAGAGTAAGGAATTCAGTGTGTTTGCCAGGGTGCAGCAGTACGCTGGTACAGCCAGAGCCTATTTACAGAATGCCCTGGGCAGTGGGGGAGTCCCCATCCCTAGAGGTGTTTAAGGACAGACTGGATGTGGCCCTGAGTGCCCTGGTCTGGCTGATGGGGTGATGTTAGGTCATGGGCTGGGCTGGATGAGCTCAGAGGGCTTTTCACTCTCAGTGATTCTGTGTAAGTGCATGCCTCTGTGTCTACCTAGTGTAACACTGAGCCTAACAGCTCCCATCAGGTGTGGGTTATCACAGCTGCTGTTGAATTGCACTGTGTTATGCAGTGTAGACAGATGATCTTTCTTTTCAGCACACAGGAATTATTTGTTTTCAAACTCAAAGGTAATGTACTTCTCCATCCTTGGGCTTTTTAGCACCCTCTTGCATTTGTTTATGTTCCTACTTCATGTACTCCCATAAACCTCATTCATGTTCTGAACTGGGTTTATGGACCAAATTCCTTGTTTATCCATCATTCCTGATGTAATAACAGAAGGGGTTGCTCTTTAAAAACAAAAATGGTTACAGTATGAAGCCAAATCAGCTATTCTGTGCTTCATGTAGTCTTAGTTCAGCTATGCACGTGAGATTTCTTTAAGTCAACCTCCTGTTCTGGTACAGAGGCTGCAAACTGCAACAACCCATAAAATATCACAGGATCACAGTCCTGATGAGGCTGGAAAAGACCTTAAAGGTCATCCAGTCCAACCTAAAACCAACCCAGTAACCCTAACATCTGACATCTAGAAAGTAGAACACGAGGACACTGTCAAAGAGCTGCTGCTGAGAAAAGTTCATATCATATCATAAAAATAAAATCTAGTAGCACTTGTTACTTAAATATGAAGAAAAAATAAAAATACTAAAAATAACAAATAAAAGTCAGTAGAGAGAGGAAAGAAATACTTTGCTTAGTTGATCTTTTATCTCTAGTCTTGTTTATTACTGCTTAGGCAATTTTATTGCAAGGGAAAAATGAAGCCCAGGTTGGTGTATACTCTCATCTTTCTCACCTTCAGTTTCACAGGTGTTTTCACTCTGCAGTGAGGAATTTGGTACCACTACAGATAGGAACCTGATCTCAGGCAGCCCCTCTTCTGGAGAGACTGACAATAGCTCAAACATCAAAAGGCTGGTACGTGCTGTACTCTCGGTGATCTAGATGCTGTTGTCATCACAGTCTCAGCTTTCCTTAACATAAATACGTGTTACATGAAACAGCATCTCTAGCGTCAGGAAGATGCTTCCATGAGGGGTGTTTTCATTTGCAGCATTGATGGGAATCTAATCCGTCCTTATCCCATACTGTCAGGCCAACAGTTCCTGTAAGTTTCTACTCTTCTGTGGTTAGCCTTTTCGGTTGTCAGTACTCAGAAGACACTAAAGCTACTGCTGTGTTTTAATTTGAACGCAGCCCCCTGTGTTATACAGGTTTTGGAAGCCAAACTTTATCTCAAGTGATTTTTTTTCATTTATCATGGATTGTGGAGTTCTCCTGCAGTCATTTCTAGATGAAACAGAATGACACATTCATAACCAAGCTTGCAATAACAGAAAAAGAAAGGATAATCTTGTGAAAAGATAATTGAAATTAATAACATTGGAAACTCCTACTCAGTGAACTCACAAAATAACAGGGCTGTTCCAGTGGTTCATGAAGACACCACCCAAATATTACTATACCACAGACATCTACCACAGAATTATTCATTCAAACAGACCAAGGCAAAGACTAGAACATTCTTAATGCTAAATAAATAAATAAATAGATAGATGATTGGACGTTCTCTGTCCTCTGAAACTCAGATGATGAAAGTGCTGCTGTTTTAAAATGACTTCAAATGAAAGACAGAGCTGATGGGATTTATTATATCTACGCTTTCTCCAGTTCAAAGATTTCCAAAATAGTTGAAAACAAAAGATATCCCTTCTTCTGCAAATATTGATAGCTGGAAAGTAGAATTTCTAGAGGATAATGCATTAAAAGAACATCAGTTTCCCAAGTGAGATGTAAATGTATGGAGCTGTTGCCTCTAAACACATGACAGCAAGCAGTGGTACACTATACACAGTGGATAAAAACAGGTGATGGGTGCATAAGTCTATCAGAAAATGTTGTGTCTAGTCCTTTCTCCAAGAGGTCTGCCCCTCCTTGTAAAGAGCAGCACGTGAATTCCATGTGTGAGTCTTATTTAGGATTGTCAATACCACTGCTTCACAGGAAGCGTTAATTTATTGGGAAGGGCTATGGTGCTCTTCTCTGTGACTGTATTACTCTGACTATGCCATTACCAGGTGCTTACAGAGCTTTGTGTACAGTAAACATGGAGGATAACTTCACATACTGCTTCTGATATCCCTGGAAAAGCTGGGATTTTTATCCCTGGAAGAAGCATTGTCTTTCACCCCAGAATAAAGCAAACTGGCATTAGAAAAGGGGATATAAACAGAGCTATGGCCAAGTCTGACTCATCATTGACCTTACCCATATATTAGAGAGTGAGTAAACACGATTAAATGCTCCCACTCTGTTGGATTGTGCAAATATTTCAAATGGCAGTGCCTTAGTGCAATATATTATTGCTTGTTTGCTGAGAGGAAAGACAAACCTTTAAAAGGAGATAAAAAGGAAAGGGAATCCGCTCAATATGCAGTATTTCTCCTTAGTCCACAGGAGAGACAGAAAAGAGCACCAGGCTCCTCTGCAGAATAAATTCTCCTTCCCAGTGCTCAGGCTGTTCCAGCTGAGAGCAAGGCACACAGACCTGGAGCAACTTGCTCTTATAAATTGCAATTGCTTAGTCGCAGCGAGAGGACTGACTGTTTTATGTCTGTTAAACTTCAGCACAATTCCCTGTCTCAATCATGGAATCATAGAATGCCTTCGGTTGGAATGGTTCCCAGAGACTACCTCGTTCCAAACACCCTGCCCTAGGTCAGAACACATCTCATCGGGTTGCCCAGAGCCCCATCCAACCTGAACTGTTCTGGAGGAGAAAGTATGCAAAACTTGTTTGAGCAGCCTGTTCCAGTGCCTCAGCACTCTCATTTCTTCCTAAGATCCAATCTAAATCTGTCCTTTTTAGTTTGAAACCATTCCCTCTTGCCCTATCACTAGAGTGCCTCATAAAAAGTCCCTCTCCAGCTTTCCTGTACTCCCCTCCAGCTACTGGAAGGGTTCTATAAAATCCTCTTGGAGCCTTCTCCAGCCTAAAGAGCCCCAATCCCCTCAGCCTGTCCCCATAGAAGAAGTGTCCATAACGAGAGGACAAGGGAAAGGGTTACAGACTTGAAGAGGGGAGACTGAGGTTGGACATGAGGAGGAAACTCTTTGCTGTGAGGGTGCTGAGATGCTGGAACAGGTTGCACAAAGAAGTTGTAGCTGCCCCATCCCTGGAAGTGTTCAAGGCCAGGCTGGATGGGGCTCTGAGCACCCTGATCCAGTGAAGGTGTCCCTGCCCATGCAGGGGGGTAGGAACTAGATGATCTTTAAGGTTTCTTCCAACCCTGGCCATGCTTTGATTTTACTCCCACCACTATTAAAGAGCAGTCAATCATTTCTTCCAGGTAAGTGACTTGATTGTTTGCAAGGAGTTTATTGACAGGACAGTAATCGCTGCTTTCACAGCTGGAAATGAATTAATGGAGCTCTACATATGATCCAACCAGCTTCTGCATAGTTCCTTGGTGGAATGAAAAAGCAAATGTGTTTCTGATCATAATGGCCTTACTCGATGTGACTTGGGATGTGTGATTTCAAATGTGGGAGTGCAGTGGCAGCAAAAGGCTCTTCTTATTAGTTTCACTGCCCAAAATAAGATTTACTGGCTTTTATCAAAAAGGACACTAACATCAGCAAGATGAATGACAATGTCTGTTCAACTGTGGCCCAGAAGGGTTGAAAATAACTCCAAAAAAGAATTTAAAGGTGTAGTGCAATGTAGCGGAAAGATAAATGGGTAGTGACAGACAGCTGCTCTTTTATATTGTGTTAGAATAAAGTTGCCTAACTGTTAAGGAAAGGAAGAGAGGATCTAAATTCAGGGTCTGCTCTGCCATCCATAGCATTAAACACAGGTGGAAATAAAAGAGTGTTTGCTCCTAGCTTACATGTGGGTTACAGAGTGTTGTTAGACCTCACCTGGAATATTATGTTCAGTTCTGGGCCCCTCAGTTTAGGAAGAGGGGCTGGAACGAGTCCAGAGAAGGGCAACTAGAATGGTCAAGGGGCTGGAAGGTCAGCCCTGTGAGGAGAGACTGATGGAGCATGCTCGAAATAAGCGTGGCAAGCATTAAAGATGAACAGGTCACTCTGTAGAACTCAGGTCTTAAATCTTACAACAACAACAGTAACACAAGCCTAACAAATTAAGACAAAACCATCTACTGCTCTCTATGCTCAGACGCATCCGCGTATAAATCGACAGGAAGAAAAAGGCAATTTGATAGCAGGGAGTTTGCACTACACGATATTACCCCAGAATCATCTTACTATAGATTGTTATTGCCAATAAAAGAAGGAATAAAACTCTATAAAAGGGAAAATGCCATAAAAAATACAGTCTTAGGAGCAGCGCTCTCGTACGCGGCAGCAGGATCCTTTTCATTTTTAGACAGTTAGAATGACTAAGGAAAACTTGCTTTTCTCATGGGTCAACACTTTTTAGTCATCACGTATTGCTAGCTTTATGTGATTTCGTTTTCACCTGTTTTGTTTGACACAATAGCTATCCTATCGCAGAAAGGTCTTCCACCCTGTCAAGTTTAAGCAAACAAAGGAGGAATATATCATTTGGTATTCCTGTTCTTGTAAATTCATAAATCTATCTATCTAGTTATGTATCTACATATGTGTATAAACATGGCTTGTCTTCGTTCAATGGCATTTTAAGGCTTTGTTCTGGGAGGATTGTTTTCTTTACCCTTGACTTATGTTAAGTATTCTACTCAGGCTCGGGAAGATGGGTTTCTGATTGCCTGCCCTATTTTTCTTTGCCAGAACAGATCGAGTATGCTTATCTATTAAAAGCACTGCAGAGCTACATTAAGCTTGGATACCTGTGGAGCTTGTCAGCACAGGTTCTCACACAGGTCACTGGTTGCTGGGGCAGCCTCAAGAACAGAATAACAAGCACTCTTCCTTATGAGAAACATGCATCTCTGTGTCTTTCTCTATCAGCATACTTATAAAAATATACTTTGGATAATGAAATGGAAAAGCTTTCCAGGCAGATTTGTGGGTTTCTTTCCCACTTTTGTAATTTTTATACTATTATTTTCACTCTTGTATCACTAGAGGCCAGTCTTTCCATCCTGTGTATGTAGGTATGTTCCTACATGCCTTTTCTCTTTAGCAAAGAGTTCTTTGTACCCCAAAAAGTGTGAAGCTGGGTGCTTAACTTTTGCTGACATCAGTCTGAACTCGGGCACCAGAAGTGGTGCCTCCCTGCAAGAAGCAGCAAATCCTGTAGAGAGGACAAAATCTGGCTGCAGTTTATGTAGGCTGTTGTGAGGCTGCATTTTCATGTGGTTCCTGCCACAGGAGCAAGAGTTAACTCTGTGCAGGGGAAAGCAGCTTGGGTGGTAATGCTTTGGATGGTGTAACCTCTTTATGATGCTGAACATGACCTTGCTGCCACATTTACTGATTACAACATTGTTTTTTGTTTCGTTGGTTGTTTTTGTTTGCTTTTGCTTTTTCCCTTTGTCTGGATACTCAGAACAGGCTTAGCAGTAGAGCACTCAGAAGCATCAGATTAGATTTCTTGTGGAATACCTACTGTCAGCAAGTTCAGACAACCTTGAGATTCAATGACAACTTCACTCTACTTCCACCGGTTTAAATCCATTTCAGTTATCTGATTTTCATGGTGCTGCTAATGAATCCCAGTGCTAGAGATAAGAATTAGACTCAACATTAGGAAAAGGTTTTTCACTGAGAGAGTGATCCGGGTTTGGAACGGGCTGCCCATGGAGGTGGTTAGGTCACTGTCTCTGGAGGTGTTCAAGGTTAGGCTGGATGCAGTGCTGAGTGGCATGAGCTAGATGGCAGATGTTAGGGTTACTTGGTTGGGTTTAGGTTGGACTGGATGATCTTTAAGGTCTTCTCCAGCCTCATCATCCCTGTGACACTGTGAATGGAGTCCTCAAACATGTTTCGTTATCATTCTCTACAGTTTTCTACTCTGTGAGGTGGCTGTGGACAACAAATCTTCTTGAAGAGCAAACCCTGTTGCATTGCATAGGGCAGATGGTCACACTGGTTTAAGGAATGTTGCTGATGCTTGTTTTTGATTTCTGGAGACTCATTTTTCTTCTGGGAGTCAACCCCTTTCTGACTCAGAGTCAACCCATTAGTGACCATCATCAGAACACTCTTACCTTATTGTTTTATCAACTATGATGAGTCAGATGTTCTTCACAACACTAGGGATAGTATTGTAGGGCTAGAACTGCTTTGGAGGTTTCAAAAGCAATCCATTTATAATTATAATATTATAAACTATAGAAACTCAGAATCCCTTTCATGAGAAGTCCTGAGGTTTTATTCTGCTCTCTAACACTTTCTGTTACTCCTCACATTGCATGGAAAACACTGTTAATTCCAGTATAGTAATTAGTGTTGGAATGGAGTCCAAGAATGAAACAGCTTGTAAAGCTTGGTGTGGTTTCAACAATAATTGCGAAACAGAGGTGTTATAAACTCCTAGGATTCTGCTTGTTGTAGCAACTCTTTATTTCAAGTGAAATTTGAAACCCACATGGAAAATAAACGCACTATTCCAATAGAAAACCCCATTTTTGATTAGATTTCGTATTATTCATGAAGCATGGTTCTTCCTCTGTTTTGAGGACTTTATTTTCCTGCCTTGCTGTTCAAAACAGCCACAAATGTAAAGCATCAGGGACAGCAATTTGAGATTCTTGTAAAAAGCCAACTATAGGGTTGGGTGGGGAAACAGCAAAACAAATCTCTAATTACAGGCAGAGCATTTTCTGGCAGGTTTTTTTTGCATCTAAGATGCAATTTACAGCCTAACATGGGAACAAGGTGTTTCTTCTCCATCTCAAACCTCACTAACACTTAAGTTTAGAGAAGCTGTGTACCCACTGAGGAGGCCATTCTTGCTGTTCTGGCAAGTTCCCAGTGTAGCTGGAAGTAAAAGTATGGGCACAAATACAGCAAACCCTCTTTAGACATATCTCATAACAATAGAGATTGACACTGAGAACGGAAAATGAGACAGAAGAATTCCCTAGTCCATTATAAATCTTCCTAGGCAAGCTGCTCTATTTGATTATCTCCAGTGAAGGAAGTCAGTCTGAAGTTAACTCTCATATAGTAGCAGGAGTAGTGAATTGCAGAAATCTATAGCCTTGCTCTAAGGAGAATGTGTCACCAGCCTCATGACATTTAAATTAAATATAGAGGCTGTCAGTTTAAAATGTCCCAGGTGATCTCGATGACTGATATACAGCAAAGACATGGAACAGGTATCTAAGGTACGTTGGAGTCAAACATTAAAGGGTTTTCTGGACAAAATACTGCAACTGCACTTGGAGAAAGGTGAGATGACACAAAAATGTTGCGGGACTGTTACTTCAGACGTATGCACTTCGTGGTTTGAAAATGATCCAGGTTTCAAGTATTAGTTGTGGTGCTTTTATTCCAACAAAAGCATTTGATTTTGAAGCTGGAGATAGCCTTCCCAGCAGACCTCCTGCAGCAGTGTCCAGGCTCTAGCGGTGATTGGTGGACAGTCTATAAAAGGGAAAGTACTGCCTCCTTCTTCATCTTCCTCTCCATCTTCTTTGCCATGTTTGCCTTTCTCTTGATTCTCCTCTGATGCATTTGAGAGACACAGAGCTCTTCTGGAGGAGGGATCCCCCCAAGCCCTCAAGGTAGGGAGGGGTGAGCAATGGTTCTCAACCCCCTTGCCCCCAAAGGGTAGAATGCCAAGGCTGCAATTCTGCTGCAGTGGCAACCATAGCTCTGTTTTCCATGGGAGAGTGGATCTCTTTGGGCTGTGGTCAGCACCGGTTCACCCTAGCTCTTGGCAGCAGGCCTGTCCATCCATGAAAGGGGGAGTGATAGAGTGGTTTTGGTGGGCACCTGTTCCCCAGCCAGGGCCAAACCATCACATATGTGCTTAGTAAACCTGCTTATGAATGTATGTCTTATTTTTTCAAATAAGAAGCATAAAGCACAAAAACATCTCTCAGGCAGCTCTCACATCAGTAGCAGGAAAGGGAAGCCAAATACGGATACCTTAGCTTTTCTTTCTCTAGCCCAATCCTTCTCCATTGCAAATTGTAAGAGTAAATGATACCTGAAAGAAAATGATAGATCTTCATATCCCATAATAGGTAGAGTATAAAAACCTCAGGGTTAAGCATTGTTTTCAAGTCTTTAAACTCCCCAATCGCTTAATTAGTGAGTCTTGTTTGTAGGTTCTCTCTGATAATTTTACTTAGATGACTTGGGATCACTGCGATGTTCCTTTCCTCAAACAAAATCATGTCATCTCCTTAGAGTCATGAAAGGTAATTCATGGTTAGGTGGCCTTGCAGTCGATTAATTAAATTAATGAAACTTCACAGCTTTCGCCCATGCTCTCTTAATTAAAAATGCTAAGAGAGAGAGGGGCGCAAAGAAATAACATCTGGTCTTATCAGGGTTGTGCCCAGGAGAACTATTTAAGAACAACTCAATTTAACTTATTGTCAATAAAACGGAGTCCCTCTCTCAGGATGGGGATGACG
Source organism: Upupa epops (assembly GCA_013397515.1). Taxonomy (NCBI): domain Eukaryota; kingdom Metazoa; phylum Chordata; class Aves; order Bucerotiformes; family Upupidae; genus Upupa; species Upupa epops. The sequence goes on along the minus strand of VZRI01006427.1, from coordinate 90,548 downwards.
AGGTGGACAACCTGTGAATCCTTTTATGTATGAAATTTGTTCACTTACAAACCAAGTTGTCACGCTTGAAACTTCACTTTACTTTTTTTAAAGCCATGATTGTTTCCATTAAAAACATTTACAACCTGGGAATTTCCTCCACGCAAACTTCCTGTGGGGTAGCCAACTCCTGCCTAGTTTGCATGACATTCAAACCAGCTTTAAGGGTGAATCCTCTGCATTGCATTAAGAAAAGAAAAAGATAATGAGATCATTAACTGAATTTGCTCTCAATTGTTTTGGATCCAGGAAAAAGATCATATTATCTCTTTACTTTCCTGGCACTCCGGATTTATTTAAGCAGACAACATTTTGATGTGGATTGGTTTTTACCTCCTGTTAGAATAATCTGTTTTGAAATAAAATTTACTATTTACCACAAAACAAAAGCAGTGAGAGTCCACACGAAAACTTTGACTAAAATGGCACCATCTGCTTCAGAGACCTAGGAGAATTGGTTTAGGAAAGAAATCATGCTGCACTGTGAAAACCTGGAACGATCCTTCTGACAAACACACGCGGTAAATGTTCACACTGCAATATATGGCTACGACAGCAGCCGCTGCCAGCATCCACCTTGAGCAAATCGACTGGACAGTACCAGAATTACCTTCTGCTTTACCATGGAAGCAAGCCAGGATCCTGCTACTTGGCTACCAACCCTTCCTCACTTCTTCCACGCACACACACACCAAGCAGATCACTGTCCCTTGCACTTGCACTGTTTGCCAGGTAAACTGGAATACTTCACCAAAACTGTGGTATATTTAGTTGTCTTTTCTTACATGTCTGGAGCTGAGTTTAGGTTCACGTGGTATTGAGAAAAGTTAAAAAAAGGAAGAGATTCTAACATTTCTCTGGCAAAGAATTAAAAAACCCATATAGAATATAAAGATGAAGGCATTCAATACAACTTTTTTTCTACCTATGGTCATCCAGGCTATGAGAAATGTGAGTTCAGCTGTCTATGAAACAGTAAGCAAAGGCAATTCAAGGTTGCTTTCATCATCTGCTTCCATGCAACCATCCAAGCTACTCAACACTTGCATTTTACTGGCTCACACCAATAAAGACAGGTCGCTAAGATGTTTTAGCCATTATTAGAGAGCCATGATAAACATGAGGAGGAGGAGAGGAAACAAGAAATAGTAATGCTTAGGGCAAATCTATAAGCAGGAAAACCAGTGATCCAAGTCTTCATCACCTTAATTAGCTCCATGTCTCCCACTCATTGGTGTGACCGAGTCTGGGCCAACATGAAGACTCAAACACAACGATTCTTAAGCCTTTCACAAAGCTGAAAGACTGCACAAAACCAATCTGCGCATGCACAAATCCAGGGAGATAATAGTTAGGAGCAGTTTAAAAGTACTAAATGTGCTTTCTGGTCTGTGTTGAAAAAAATCTGTGTTATTAGGCAATATTTACTAAACACAGAAGCAGCATTTACAGCACAGAACATCAAGTAAAGAATAGAAATACGTGGCAAGGACAGAGTGAATGCTTAAGGATCCCAAGACACCTTGTTTTCTGCTGTTTGTTTATTTTGAGCAAGATCCCCACTGATCCTCTGAATGTGTCGTCTGAGATATTTGTGTTCATTGCAGTATAGACAGATAAATTGATAATTTTACTGTTCTAAATATAGAAACCCGTGGCCTGATGCTCTTTTTCCCAGTTCTGGCCTTATCCTGAGACATTTACATAGGTATTCACTTGAGGTTTTATAAGGAACAGTTTAGTTTTCAATCTATTCAGGTGTTAATTTCATATTTTAAAGGTAATTATGATATTGCAAATCCCTGGTGCATTATTTTCTTCATTGAGAATCATTAAAAAAAGGGAGAATGGGGAAGGCAACATTTTATTTTTTCAATTAAAAGCTTAACAGATCACCTTTTAATAGACATGTCCATGCGCAGGGATTTATATCTATTCAGGAAAGACATAAAAGGAGAGATAGCGATTCAGATTGTCCTAGGGGATATTATTATATGTAGCCTTGCTTCCCCCTCTGCAGTCTGTAAAAAGCTAAACGTTTCCTATCAGATGTTAAACACCCTAAGTGCCACCATCAATAGACATTAAAGGAACAAAAAGAGTTGCAAGGCATGCAGAAGCTCCCATGCAGGATGGGATCCTACCTGTAATGAATAACTACTCAGGTTCCAAGTGATATTTGACATTCTACAAATCACATAAAATGCTAAAATAGCCCTGCTGTTCCTCCATGTGTGGCCAAAACCAGAATTGCCAGTACTACCGTGGGAATCCAGCCCTGGAATATCCCCATGCAGAGAGCCTGATAGAAGGGGAGAACCGATTGAATGTGTTTTGGATCAAGGTAGTCTGGGATAAGTGGTTCAACAGAAGCAGCAGCTCAATATACCAAATAAGTTGGTTTCTGGAAGAAGGGGAGTGGTGGAATCGCCATCCCTGGAGGTGTTTGACCAACAAGTAGCTAGAGCACTTGAAGACATGGTCTAGGGGTGAGGGAGATGTTGGAATGAGGGCTGGACTTGAGGGTCCTGGAGTTGATTTCCAGCCATTTATGACAGATGACTAATTGTAAAGTCTTAAAGCTTGGAAAGTGACTGGGAGTCACACACGTTGGAGGAGACAAGGGGCATTTACATTAAACCTAAGTAAGGCAAAATCTGCCTCAGAGCAAAACACCACTTCTCTTCATCTGTTTCTAATCAGTTCTGACTGCCTTTTGTGAGCATTCTGCATGGTCCATCAAAGCAGGAGAGATGACCAGTGACTTTAGGGCAATTCTGTTTGAAAGAAGCAAAGTAAAGAGCATCAGTATAATGTTGGTGCTCTCAGGGTGCCAATTGCTCTGACCTTTATGAAAATTGCCATGGCAAACCCTCCGGTCTTGTAAGCAGCTGCAGAATTGGCCCTTAGGACAAAATTCATCATTTCTTTAATCACTGGTTCTTTGGACTTAAGAAGGAGGAAAAAACATAATTGGAATGTGGATTTATTATTAAAATGCTAATGAACTCAAAACGGGGACAATTACAAGCAATGCCAACATTTCCACAATGTTTTTTCCCTTAATTCTGTATTTGATGAGTTAGGAACATTCAAATGCTTGTCTTGAGTGATTTCTATCTTTATAACAACATGTTTGATGTGCTGGCTGCCTCAGCATCTCGCTTCAAAGCATCTTACATTTCTTTGAGGATCTCCTTTTTCATTGCTTGTAGTCAGAAAGGCACCTGAAGTAATTCTGAACAGTAAACAGTTGTAGAGTGAGTTAATAAAGAACCGTGAAGTGGAGCACAGATGTAATAAAAGATTATATCACAATAGATAAAAGGTACAGAGGTGCTTTTCCCTCTGGGATTTTGAAAAAGACTGCAGTTCAGTGACTATGTTAGGTACTTTAATCACTATTCTCAATTCACTATAAAAAAATCAGTAGCAAAACAATCAAGCTGACTGAAAACCAACATTCGTTATTTTAGCCTATTAACACAGAATCACAGCCTGTTAGGGATTGGAAGGGACCTTGAAAGATCACCCAGTCCAACCCCCCTGCCAGAGAAGGATCTTCTAGATCAAGTCACACAGCACCATGTTCAGGCAGGTTGTAAACATCTCCAGAGAAGGAGACTCCACAACACAACCCCCCTGGGCAGCCCGTTCCAGTGCTCTGTCACCCTCATTGGGAAGAAGTTTCTTCTCGTATGTGTGTAGAACCTCCTCTGTTCCAGCTGACACCTGTACCCCTTGTCCTGTCATTAGATAACACTGAGCAGAGCCTGGGTCCTTCCTCCTGTCACCTGTCCTTTACATATTTGTAACCACTACTGAGGTCACCCCTCTGTCCTCTCTTTTCCAAGCTCCCTCAGCCTTTCCTCATAAGGGAGGTGCTCTGCTCCCTTCATCATCTCTGTGGCTCTGCATCACTGGTTCATGGTGTAGGGATACAAGTGATTAATCTAGATAAATCATGCAACTGGGACCATTTCTAAGAGCATTACAGCAACATAATGGGAAACTCATGGGCTTTCAATCTGAATATTGTGTTTATATTGTGCTGTGTAATTGTATTACAGAGAACAGAGAACAAAAGACTTCCTTTGATTGGTATTTGTTTTTTCAAAATTTGATCCTTTATACTTCAACTCTGAAGTCTTTTATTATTTATCACTTGTCAGATTCACTTCAGTCATCATCACTCTGAGTACTTGCCTAAAGAAATGGTGTTGGGAATCTAGAGTTATCTTCAAGTATGCTTACAGTCACTGAGTGATAACTATTTCTAGGGCACAGTTTTGAGTACCCACTTGCATTTCCTTATAGAGATATCAATATAATAACATCGGTGTCTACCATGTAAAACAAAGTCAAATGAGTTCAGGTGACGATGGTTAGCACACGCATTTGTTTTGAATCTTTAAAACCACTTGATCTCCACACTTACAACTTCAAGTGATGAATTCCACAGGGTTTTATTGTGTAAAATCATGCCATCTACCTGATAGAGAAAGGCAGGGAAGTTGTCTTACCCTTCCTTTCAGACAGTTTCTCAAATGTCTGAACACTGAAGAGGTGACCTGAGCAGCAGATGTGACTTTGATTAGAGACCAAGTATTTAGGTGTTCTGAATAACATAAACAACCAGAGCAATGCCTGCAGCACAGGGAAAGCAGACTGTATATATTCTGGTCATCTGCACAGCTTACAGGCAATTGCTCAAGTGTATCCCTGTTTCTCAGGTTATTCTACATGCCTTGTACATCCCATACTCCCAACTTTCCTGAAAGCATATGGAGAATGGGTAGTTCAACCTACAGTCAGTTTGTAATCCCTCTGGATTCTCAATTTGTAATTCTCTGAAGAATTTTGAGAGGGTCTGTGAGCACCCGCAGATCAAATAGGAAATAGCTTGTGCAGTGGCACTTAGGCCTATCCTATCCAGACAGAAGCAGCAGTGCAAAGTACGCTCTATACTGCAGCTGGGGCACACGGTGTCACCTGGAGTCTCTGGCAGAAAACATCAGGAGAAACCTGAGGTTGACCACTAGGACTTTGGAGCCAGGGATATTGACAATCAGAAGGCTTTTACAGCCTGATGAGGAAGAGATGCTAGCAGCATACATGGGAATTTTTGATATTTTAGAAGTGGTTGGTGTAGAAGCACCTCTCTGCTTGGCACCCCAACTGACTGTGCAACACAGGTTGTTCAGAAGGAACAACCCCTCTACACAGCATGAAACCATTGCGATGTGGAATACATGGGTAACACCAATTATGCAACAAGGAGAGCTTCCATCCTCTTTGTTGATACCCTTTAAGTGCTGGAAAGCTGTGATTAGGTCCTCAGGACCCTTCTCTAGGGTGAAAAGACCTAACCATGTCTCCATTTAGCAAGTGTACCAAAATAGCCAGTAATGGGGCCCTTGACTATCACTGACTTGCGCTGACACTACTTGTCCTTCACACCAGTGAGAAATCTCTTCTACCTATTAAACAGATCCATGAACATTTTGGGAAGCACAGCATCTCAGCTGGCTGATTTGCACGTGTTCAACCTTATCTTTGCAAGGGTGGTTTTTTTCTTTGCTAATTATTCATACGACTTCTTCTCTAAAGAGGATTTTCAAATGAAGATAACATGTCAGCTGTTTTTAAATTACTGCTTGTTTCATTGCCCGCACTATTTTACCCTGGTAATAGATCTACTTTCTCCCCAGTAATTCATTTGCCACTAAATTATTTGTGTAAGGCTGTCTTTTCCCATTGACCTCTATGGTTAGCCTCTGTGGAGGGGTGTTTTTTTCTGCTTTTATCTCAGCCTCAACAGCAGTAATATGCATAATATTACCTGGAAATACAGATAGCATGATTACCACTACAAGTTAATGAATGCTTTCACCTTAGATGATAGTTTTTGCTGGGGAGTAAATTCAACGCTAAGTGTGTTCAGATTGCAAAAATGATTTTGCTTGAAGCCTCAGCAGGTACTGAGTCACAACCCATTAATCTGTTCATGTACTCCTCTGCACGAGCAATTACTACCCCCCGATAATGAGTCTACACAAATGAGTCTCGTGATGGTCAATATTAGAATTGAAAACCATCGGACAAACAAAACTTTAGAGAGAATTCAGCAAATCTTAAGTGTTGCTAGCTGGAACTAGAAGTACTCCTGTGAGTATCTGCAGACCTTTGCAATTAATTTTCAACAATGAATGCACTCCCCTAAGGTCTGAACGACAAATATGAGCGTAATTCATGATGATGAGAAAACAGATTGATGTAATTTCATTGACAGCAGTGAGTACACATCGGCGCAAACCTCGAGTAACGTAGTATTATCTTGTTTACTGTGGCACTGGGTGGGTACAGACAAATTCTGTCACTTGATCCAACAAATGTGATTTATTAAGCAAACCTATGCTGCTTTTGTGCCCAGATTAATACAACTGTAATTAATACACTTGGCCTTTTGTCACTGGATGCAATAGCATTACATACTTGTTTGTCTTAACACTCACTGGGTACCATATATCTATGCAAAGTAAGTTAAACTTCACCCTATATCCCCTTGTTCAGCTCTCCTTTATCCCGTTTACCACTTTCCTCAAGGACAGAGGAAAAGTGTTTTCACTGAGATCAAGCCCAAACTTGTTTTCTCCCATAGTTTATTTGACTAGCAACTGACATAACTATCTCTGTACCCACTGGCTCAGTCATAGGAATCAGAACAACTGAAGAATCATGTCTAGAAAGGTAATTTAATATCGCAAAGCAGAACAACTTTGTCATAAAATGTCATTACAACCATTGCTGCTCAAAACCTAAGCCCAGTGCGGGTCAGCATACCCTGTTCCATAAAATACCATTGGGTAACGGGGCTTAGCTAACGTGGAATAAATAAAGTTATACATCGTAAAGGGTCTGTGGACTTACTGATCTTAGTGAACACTTTCTTTAATTGCATCTATAAAAGGTCAGGCCCTTCACCATTTCCAGTTGGAACATAAATCTAGAGTAGGTGTGCAGCAGCAGAGGAAAGCGCGCTGGAATCAAAGGGTGCTGTTTACCCTTATTGCCTTGCAGTATACTGAAGTTTTGGAAAAGAGGAAATTTGGGCTAATTTAATCTTTTTATCCTAACTGAACGTGCAATAAATAGATATAATATCATCCTCAACAAGGAGTTCCAATTGCTAGGAGGGTAGTTAATTCAGAGATGGTAATTTCAAGAACACTAAGAAGCTCAATAGTGAGAGTACCCATTGTTCAGAGGCAGCAGGAGATCCGTGAAGAATAGCTCAACCCTTTTTCCATGAGAAAAAGAATCAATCACCTGAATTTATTTCTTAGTATTCATAACCTTTTAAATTATAGCAGAAAAGGCTAAAACAAATAAAATGAATACTAAGTACTAATAAAGTCAATGCCTTTAGTTAAGATAAATTTCTACTGTGAGTCTTTTATCTTCTCTGTAAGTTTTTGCTGCACAGGAAAATGAAAGCTGAGTTCCAGTTCAATGAGTTTTCTCCCATTATGGCTTGATCATCATTAAACTCCTATTAAAAGAGCCGATATAGCATCATACAGCTTTAGATCTGGTATATATTAATGGGTGAAAGACTGCTTTTTTCTCTCCTGAAGTTATCCCTCTCCTATGATTTAGGGATGAATACACGTAGCCTTTGGACTATACACTCATCCTTCTACTTAGCAGCCCTGAAAGGCCCAGCTTATGTTTAAACTTTATGAAAACCACGCTGTAGGAGCTCTCTCTCTTGCAGCAGTATGAAAACCGATCGTACATATAAACGTAGATGAACTCTCCTAGATGAGTGGGAAAGGAAAATAAGCTTATCTTATCTATTATGAGGATAGAGGAGGAGAAGAATCAAACACAGATATTACTCATTGTACGCCTGCCTTCCCAAACACATGGGGCTATGCTAAGCCTTGCTGCAGAACAGAGAATCCTCTCATTAATCTCACAAGAATGCATTTAAACAGCATCTACAAATCAAATTTAACTCAGATGTCTACATGTTAGACACCTGAGTCAATTTGTCTAGGCTCATAGAGACCTTCATCTCAATGAAAGTAAAAGTGTCTCCCAAGAAAACTAAACCCTTCCTGAGAAATATTCATGAGATGGGTTACATTAATGCTTTAGTATCGCCCTTTTCACTGGCTGTAGAAACTTAGGGTGGCCACTCCAGTCACCTAAAGTTAGGTGAAATGAATTGCAGCATAACTCAACAGCCTCTGGAAATCTTTGGCATTTTAATTGTCTTCAAAGCAAAATACAATTACACAAAAAGGAATGGTCAAATTATTGTAGTAAAAGTGTGTGGCTAGTGTGGGTTTGCTAGGTTTCATTTTCCTAACAATGAGTTCTTGTTTTAGCAGTGGGAATACATGATTTGGATTAAATAGTGTATTAATTTAGGACAGATGAGTAATTCCCAGAACGTATTTAGCAAATGTCATGAATTTGCTACATGAATAATATTTTAAGATAGAAATTATCAGAAATAATTAACCAAAGCATTTGGAATATGATTGTTGTTCTGTCATTTGTATATATTTTAGTTTATTTTAGATAGGTATGTCACGTGTTTGAAAAACTCGTCAAAAGAAAGCAATTAATTAGGGAGGGCTCAGAATCCAATCATGAATTTCAGGCAAAACCAAAACCAACTCGTTTAGGGAAAAAAAAACAATGAGACATTTAATTCACTCCACATAATGACCAATATAGACCAATATAATCAATTCACAGCACATAAAAACCCTCGCAGGAAGTCATGTTTATGGAGATTAATCCCATGTTCTTACATAAATGAGCCAAAGCATACATGTTGAAACCCTAAATGTTGAAACCCTAAATGTTGGAACCCTAAATCTCCTGAAAGAGATTCATATTCTGTGGCTCTGAGGAAGGAACCTGAGCTGGAGCATCGAGGTGCCGAAGATCCCCATGCTAGCCAGAGAAACCTCGCGGAGGACTCATCTCCTGTGGAGAAGGACAGCACATTGTCACAGGGAAAAGAACTACCAGTGTTTTTACCCCTGAAGGAAAGAAGATAGCAGAGCTATCTGTGAGAACTGTGTGATCAGTCTGTTTTGGTGATGGGATTTTTATGTTGTTTAAATTATATGTGACTTTGTTTTTCCCAAGTCAAGGCAGTCTTTTTGCTCTTTAATCATAAGGAATAAGGGAACCCTCCCTGCTCTTTGTCTCAGCCCTCATGCCTATCCAAACGGTTCGTGTGAGTAGCTACACAGTGCTGGGCTTAAAATCACTTCATCTGTTCACATAGATCCTCCTCTACATCGAGCTGACAACACATAGCTTGCATTTATTTCCTCAAATGGGTCTTCATAGCAGCAACTTCCAGCTTTTCTCAGTCATCTGTTTGGCACTGGAAAACATGGGTAGATTAATCCCAGTTTGGGTAGGGAACCTCTCTGTGAAACAGAAAGCATAGCACAGGGCTGGGGCACAGAAGAACAAAGGGCTCCTGGTAACTTAGTCATGAGCATAAACAGCTCACAGGGAGCTATTTCTATCAAAGCTCAGGATCACTCTGATGGAAAGAAGGGAATGCAGCGGGGTTAGTCACCATGCTACAGTGCAACAGGTAGAAAGTTTAGGCCCCTGTTTATGCCTTCTGAATCAGTGTCCAATGGTCACACTAGACTGCACTGGCAACAGCAAAAAGCTATACACTAATTAGTGCTTAACGGGAATTTATCCCCAGAAGCTAATTTCACTACCTTTAAAACAAGAGTAATAATAACTGCTGCTGGGTTCTAACATATGTAACAGCATTATACTTTAGAGAGATTCATTTGGCTGCTGTCGTGTTAAATGGTGTGTGGCCACTGGTAAACAGATGTGAGATTTTCAGCCTTTCAGTTGGAAAATGAAAATGGAGAAATAAAGCTGCAATTAAATGAATAGGATCTCCAATCCCGTGCTCTCGCTTCTGCGGGGATGTAAATGCAAGATATATTTAAACTTTTCAAATTGGTGCATGCCAACACATTTAATAGCCGGCACAACACCGAATAGCAGACAGCACTGATGGTACCAATACAAACCTCAAACATTTTCACTTAACACGTGCTCTCTGTGACAAACAGCAAAACTAGGAGGACAGATGTCGATTCCCTTTTGAATATGGCAGAAATAGGAAAGCATGGGGCTAAGGTGGTGACAACGTCTGCTTTTATGGCACCTGCTTTTATTTCTAAACCCCTGTTTCTAAGTGAGAAGCCAGAAGTTCAATTCCTGTTTCAGCTTTGAATTGAAGTGCACTGTGAATGTCGTGATTCTAAGGGATTATTTCATACTGTCAAGATGACAAAGAGGGCAAAGCTGGCGACCTGAACTTTGCATAGGAAAAGGCAGTGATTTGTAAATACCTTTGTTAGCAGAATCATTGCATCGATTCAACAAATCTCACCACAATTACTCTTTGGGCACTTTCCCCCCCTCCAATAGAAGTATTCTAAACAAGGAAGAAACAGCTGCCTTCTAGCATGTGGAGTTCAGATGCTGAAGTTCATATACAGGCAATATCAGCTTGCTTTCATGGCAGAGAGACAGCAGAACAAACCATTTTATGCAGTACTGTTAGAACAACTGAATATGAGCAGACAGTGGGAGGACTTGTCGAGGGCTGAATAGGGTTTCACCAGTTGTATCTACTTTTCAGCTTTGCAATAAAATATATGAGCAGTGTTTCAGCGCGTGGAGAGGATTCCAAAGTATGTGTGTTCCTACAGATGTAACAAGAGAGTAGGAAAAACAAGTAGCCTTGGTTGTGAGTATATCAGGAGCACGTTGTCTCTTCATTCCTTGGACAAAGAGAGGTGATTTCAGATCATATTCCAAATTTCTCCCATTGAGATAAATAAAAGATTACATGAAAAACAGGCAGCCTATCCATATGTAATATTTTTAATCTGTTGAGAGATAAATAAGCACTGTACATCACTAAGTGAAAACAATATTAAGAATGGCTTTTATCTCAGCCATTCTTCATTATTCAATTAAAATATATTCTCAAGAAAGTAAAAATAACCTGTTAGAAAACAAGTCCAGATTTATCTAAAGAAACTGTGTGAGAACACTGATGTCATCTATGAAAAATATTCTGCTTGGATCAGTAAAAGGCAACAAAGAAAAATCATTATTAGCTTATTACACTGTAGTAGAAAAAAAGTCAGTAGAAAAAAAGAGTCCATCTCCCAAACACCTTCCAAATTAGAACTAGGAACAATGTGTTCTGTGCTGTTGGCTTACACTCTAAGCAGCTGCTCTTGAGTCCCTGGGTTGCATAAGGTGTAATAAAGATACAATAGATGCAGTATATCTACTAAAAAAAGGCTTTGCCAAATTCTCCATGAACCACCTCTTAACCTAACTCCTGTAAAAGTCAAGTGCTCACCTCCACTTTCACAAAAGGGGTGCTAGAGAGGGCGCTGCGTGCTATTTCTTCAGTGTTTCAGCTGGTATTTTTAGAAAACAAGTATAGTTTATTGCAAAATTTCCTTATAACCAGATGCTCTTTTGAGATCAGAGTCCTGCTGACTGGCACAAGAAGCATCTGGCCAGCTGTCAGGATTGATTTGGTTCAGTAGAAACTGGCAGCAATAACAGAGTGGAGGAAGGATGCAATTACACCAGGCAGTAACCCCTCCAATTCCAATGGATGAGAGCATAACCAAATACCCTTGACACCTGATTCCAAATAAAGACAAAGAGCTGATATGATGCTTGATTGCTGTGTTAGTGAAAAGGAATTTCATACAGTCGTGGTGGCACTGCACTGTCAGCACACTGCAAGAGTCCTGCAAGAACTTGGAGAAGAACTACACAAACGCTGCCCTGCTTCCCTAATCCTTTTCACTAGCTGCTCTGTGCTTAAGAATCCACCTGTTCTATTCAGTGTCTATTAATGACTCAGATTTGCTGTTCCCTCCTTGTTTTGGAAGTTTTAGCACCTTGCTTAAGTACCTGAGCCCTCACAGGAAAGAAAATCTGGAATTTAAAGGGAATTTCTATGGAAAGAGGTCTTTCTGCTCTCTTCAGTGAATGCTGGCATGAGCTGCAGTCAGCTGGCACGTGGTAGACTCCTTGGCAGCTTGTGTGTGCCACTTCTGTGTTGTCAGCTCACACTGACATTAAACAGCCTGCAAGGTGAGAAAATGAAAGAAGAAAGGGGGAAGAAGAACATGTCTTTAATACCTCTGTCTGTCATCTTATTCAGCTCCTAGACAGGCTGGGTCAATAGGCTGAGGCCAATGGGATGAGGTTTAACAGGGCCAAGTGCAGGGTCCTACACTTTGAACACAATAACCCCCCCCAGCTACAGACTGGGGGATGAGTGGTTGGTTGGAGAGTGGCCGGGCAGGGAGCGATCTGGGAGTACTGTCTGACAAACGGCTGAACAGGAGCCAGCAGTGTGCCCAGGTGGCATGAAAGGCCAATGACATCCTGGCTTGGGTCAGGAATATGTGGCCAACAGTCATTGGGATGTTAATTCTCCCCCTGTACTGGGCACTGGTGAGGACTCCCCTCGAGTACTGGGGGCAGTTCTGGACCACTCACTTCATCTTCACTTCAAGAGTGATGAGGAGAGGCTGAGGGGGCTAGGAGTATTNCTGAAGCTGTGGCAGGAGAGGGTTAGGTTGGATGTTAGGAAGCCCTTCCTCAGGGAAAGGGTGTTCAGACCCTGGAATGGATTGTCCAGGGCAGTGGTGAAGTCCCCATCCCTGGAGGTGTTTAAGGACAGCCTGGATGTGGCCCTTAGTGCCCTGGTCTGTCAGGTGTGATGATGTTAGGTCATGGGCTGGATGAGCTCAGAGGGCTTTTCCAACCTCTGTGTCTCTGTCTGTACTTCTAGGCCAGCCTACATGCTTGTATTTGGAACACTAGTATGTATACAGAGGTATTTAATCTGTAAGACTGAAGACTTGCTGAGCATACACCACCTCGTACATCACCATCAGGACCTTCCTTAATATTCTGACACTGAATGTGACTGACATTAGAAATGCACTATCACAGGGTTACTTACTGGGAAGTGAATGTTATCACTGGTGTATTATTGTTTGGAAAAAGGAATCCAGAGGAACATACACCCCGGATGCCAAATTCAGTTGATTTTTAGTGTGGGATTATATTGTGAAAGTTAATATTATTCAAAACCTTCAATCTATGAAGTTTAAAAAGCTGACTGAATGACTTAATGATTAACAGGGAAACAAAAAGACAGCCAAAATGACACTCTTAATTTTATTTTCCTCTTGTTTCACAGAAAAAGTTGCAGGATAGGATAGAATACTATGACCTCTCCTTTCTAGTGTGGATTCTATTAAACAAAGAATAAAACATCACTTCACACCCTGTTAATGGATTCAAACCAGTGGATCAATAGAAAAGGATCAAACAAAACCACTTAAGAAGGTATCACGTTAGTAAAATCCCTTGCACCTGTCTCTGTAACACAGGATAAACAGAGCAGGGTTTCTGGGGGTGACTGAGAGCATCATGTTGCGGTGGAAGACTTGCATTAGTGTTAGCTGTACACGGAGATAAGGCAAGGGATGCAAGTTTGAGCTGCACATTACAAGATTTTACAGGCAGATTAAAAGGTTTTGGGGTTTTTTTAAAGGTGCCATGGGGATATCCTATGACAAAACATCTTGAGGCTTTTTGTATAACTAATAAAAAAGATGGTAAACGTCTGTACTGGAGCTATCCTTAGGGCTGCTTGTTGATCTTATTTATTGCAGGCAGAATTATGCTTGATTCATAGCTGTTCTTGTATTCATTCTGTAGAATCCCTACTGGGACGTGTGGGGGGAAATGTGAAGATGCAGTGCAATTTTATTGTATTTTAATAATAAAATACACTAGCTGTAATCTTTTTATATGCTTGTTAGTTTATAAATATGAGCCTCCCTTTCTCGAGCCTCAGCAGCTGCATCTGTTATGTTCATGCCATTCACATTTTTATTCACTGTCAGGTGGAGTGGAGCATGATTGCACATCCTTCACCTCTGTGGAGGTTTAATAAGCACCACTACAGTTCAGCAGGCAATCTGAACCTTTGTGGACAGGGACACTGGAGTCCTGGTGGACAAGAAGCTCTCCAAGGGACAGCAGTGTGATTTTGTGGCCAGGAAGGCCAATGGTGTCCTGGGGTGGATTGAGAAGGTTGCCTCTGGCAGATCAAGGGAGGTTCTCCTCCCCCTCTACTCTGCTATAGTGAGAGCACACCTGAGGTTCTGAGTCCAGTTTTGGGCCTTCAAGAGAGATAAAAATCTGACTCAGAGAGTCCTACAGAGGGCCAAGGGAACAACTGTGGGACTGGAGCACCTATCTTATGAGGAAAGACTGAGAGACTGGAGCTTTTTAGTCTGGAGAGGAGAAGACTACGTGGGGATTTAATCACAGTCTATAAACACATGAGGGCTGGGTGTCAAGAAGAGAGAGACATCCCTTTTCACTTGCACACTGTGATAGGACAAGGGGCAGGAGGTGTGAGCTGGACCACAGGAAGTTCCACCTCAATGTGAAGGAGAACATCTTTACTGTTAGGGTCACGGAGCACTAGAGCAGGCTGCCCAAGGAGGAAGTATGAAAGTGACTCCACAAGGAATAACTAACTAGTCTGGGACTCTTCTGCTTGAGAAAGAAATGACTGAGGGGGAAATGATAAAGCATGTAAAGAACTGATCTATTGTTCTCTGGCCCTTGACAGCAAACGAACTAGCAGGCATCAAATGAAGCTGTCAGCTGTCACATTCAAAATGCAGTTACAGGCAGACTGTGCATCAACCTGACACCGAATATCGTGGGTGATAAAAATGTAAATGGGCTTGTAGGGAGTCTAGACAAATTCACGGCAGAAAAATCCATACAGACCACTTGTGCCTCAGGTAGTCTTGTAGGCTACAAGTAGTATCACCATGTGCCACTGTGGCTTTGCTTTGGACATTTACATTTAGTTGCTGTTGGAAACAAGCCCTTATGCCAACTAAACCGTGGGGTAATCTTTGATGCTCAAATCTACAAAATCTAATGAGACAGCTACCACCAAAAATGAAGAAAATAAAAGCATTTTTAGGAAAAGAATCTATTTTCCTATTTTCCTATTTTCCTATTTTTCTATCTATTTTCTGTTTTCCTATTTTAGGAAAAGTATTTATCTCCTGTAATACACTGAATAATCAGTGAAGTAACTTTCTTTTCAGCCTTTCCTCAGGAGAAGACTGAAAATTAAATGGCAGTGAAGGGATATGCAAAGATTTTATTACCAGTTTCACCAGTACAATATTTGCATAAGGACTCATAATTTGTTTTCCCTATGACAGCAATTTGGGGAAATAATTCCCTAGTTCTGTGTCTCTTCAGACAGCTCGGACTGGCTACGCATCTCTGAGTTATGAATAATGGGTCTTTTACCTCGCACTTTCCAACAGGAAGATATAATAATGCCAACAATGCATATTTGTCTTAGCTAGGTCTGTAGCTTCTTGAATCCTAGAGAAGGATGGGAATTAATGTGATTTTATAGGGCTGTAATTATGACACGATTTTATGCTGAGCTCCTACAGCTTCAAGCATTTGTGTGACTGCATTACAATCCTCTTCTGATACCTGTGTGGTGCAAGCTGTTAAAAAAAAAGACAAGGTATTTCTCTTATTTCAAGTGATTCTCTTTTTATTCTGGGAAAAGAAGCTTTTGAAAAGTTGAGTTTGACATCCTCTTTAATGCAGATGATCGGGAATGATTTGAAGGGTGGTAATTTCTAAGGACATACCTAAGATTCCTCCAGGACTGCAAGGGGGGAAATGCTCTACTTGTTCTGGCCCAATGAAGAAGGCGAAATGGCACTGCCCATCCTGGCTCAAGTATGTGTGTGAGAGAAAAAGATAGGTATTCCATTCATCACACACATATTCCCGTGTTATCCAGTTAATACAGTTAGACTGTATTACTGCTAGTGAAGTGGCCTTTCCTTTTAGGATCATATTCTGGCTAAATACAGACGTTTGAATAGCACGGTCTTAACTCATTCTTTTGAATGCCTCGGATGCAAATAGATTTCATTTCATTCCACTGACCTTCTTTTGCAACTTGGTCTCCCTGCTTGGGCATTGTCATTGAAAAGGAGGCAGCTATGTATTTGGAAAATGTTAATGACTAAATGATCGTTCTATTTGCTCCCTCTGAAAAGCAGATAAGGAAAAATGGTGCTGGAGATAATTACCAAATTTCAATATTTATAGAAACCATGCACTTGTGCAGATAATAAGACAATTTTCAATGTGCTTTGATGAGGCAGAAGTGCCAGTTTTCTGTAAATATTGATAGAAGTTAATTATCACTTGAACTATTCAGTATTTATCTGGTTTCAAATCGCAATAACTACAGTCCGAGTGCCATCTTTATGCAGGAATATGAACCCAAAAGTAAGCCTCTTCTATTAACCTTTTAGAGACTGTCTTTGTGGAAGTAGCTTCTAAATATTCTACAAAATCTAACGAGAGAAAATCTCTATGTATGCAAGCAAGGACAGATTTGTCAGCTCACTGTTGAACTAAACCAGCATGCTCCCTACATAACGAACCACCCAATAACTAGTTAATCTCTGATCCTGCAAATGTTGACACCCAAAGTCAAGACTATTTGCCAATTATGTGCATAAATCTAGCTAAATAAGAGGAGAGGACACGTCCTAGTTTCTGTACTTTACATGCCTGTGCAATCGTGTTTGTCAATAGGAAAATTACTGGGATTTCTTTTCAAAACCAACTGCCCTTGTGGCAACTACATCACCTCCTCGGACAGCTGTTAAGAGTTGCTTTTTCAGAGCTAAACTTGGAGCAAGAAAAGGCTGGATGCCCAGGAGCACTCTCTCAGAAAGGCATTTCTTAAGCCCAGGATTGATGCCTTTGCAGGTGCTGTGCATCAGCAAACTCTGTCCACATTCCTGCTCTCAACAATATTCCTTCTGTCTCCACATTAGGCCACCCCTTCTCCACTTCTGAGGCACATGGGTGTGTGATTGTCATCTTACTGTCATCAGGTCCCTTGGAAACACTGCGTGTGGCTACACGAGGGCTGCACATTGAACAGCTGTAATCTAGCATTCTATTAAAGCACAGATGAGTTCCTGTCAGTGCAATATGCATAAAGATGGATTGAGATGGAAATGTTCTCCTTTTTTTCCTACAAAAGCAACAAAGCTTTATAGAAGAGATTTTCAGAGAGAGAGAGAGAGAGAAATACTGACTCGCCAGACAAAACCTTTCAGGACAGAAAGATGTGTCATTGAAGAGCTCATGAAAGCAAATGAACTATGCCTGCAAGCTCAGGGCAATAAGCTTGATTGCTTTTGAAGGAAAGCTCTGTGTGGTGTGTGGTGGGCTAGGGCTGAGCCTTAACCCAACCCTCATCACTAACATATGGGACAGCTGACTTCTGTTGAATTCTTTGGGCACAGAATCTTTTGGGTTCTGGCTAATCAGGATAGCAGTTCTGATGACTGAGGTGGGATTTCTGTGTCTGAGCACAAGCTGCTAACCCCATAGTGCCCAAAGCATCTGCCCAAAGCTGGCAGCTATCACACAGGTCTTACAGCAGAGCCACAGACTGCTGAAACTGCATCTAGAGCCATAGCCCACGGGCTATAAAAGCAAAATTAATTGTAAGCAACGGCATCTAAATGAGAAGATATCATCTGCCACTGACAGCTATGACTGGAGAGAGACGAAATGCATGTATGCTTCAGGCCACAGTGAGCAGGATGCACTGCCTTTGGTCTGCTAGAAGAAATAGAATCCTATGGTTATCACACACAAGTGGTGTCAGCTTTCTTGTAAAAAGAGGCAAGAAAAAGAACACAAGAATAACATCATCACATCCTCAGCACTCAGAAAACAGAGAGCTTGAAGCTAATTGTCCCAAGCATTACTTTGTTTTTTTAAAGTCAAAATTACCAGATTCTAAATGCATTGACATTGAGTTTAGCTGAGATGGATTTGGTCCTCCCCATGACATCCCTTACGGTGTTACTCTTGTGATGGTAGTTGGAGTGGTGTTGATAACACACAAGTGTTTGGGCTACTGCTGAGCACAAGCAGCAGTACCAAGGATTTTGGCTTTCTTTCTTAACGTGTTCCCCCTCTGAGGAGGGCTGGGCATGCTAACCCAAACTGACCAGGCGGCTATCCCACACCATATGACATGAAGTGGGCTACAGGAAAGCTGGAGTAGGGTTTTCAACACAGGTACGTGGCAAAAGGACAAGGGGAAAGGGTTACAGCCTTGAAGAGGGGAGATTGAGGTTGGACATGAGGAGAAAATTCTTTGCTGTGAGGGTGCTGAGATGCTGGAACAGGTTGCCCAAGGGAATTGTGGCTGCTCCATCACTGGAATTGTTCAAGGGAAGATTGGATGGGGCTCTAGGCAGTGTGGTCTATGGAGATATGACCCTGCCCAGGGACTGGATGAACTAGATGACCTCTGAGTTCCCCCTGCCCAGGGACTGGATGAACTAGATGACCTCTGAGTTCCCTCCCAACCCGAACCACTTTATGTTTCTATAATTCAACCATATCTCTGCATTTTCAAGCTTTACAGGGGTGTCCTCGCTTTTCTAACTCAGAAAATGCAGTCTGTGTAATAGTACCATACTGTGACTCGGGATGTTTTGCATAACTCTGAATAGAAAGGATGTTGTTTGAACAGAGTATCCCCAGGATACATATTATTTAGACGGATCCAAACCGCTGATTTTACATCATTACCATTTGCCAGATGCATACTTGACCTTTTGGTTTTAAACACGTGCATATGCCACACTCAAAAATATGAATTCTCAGTAATGTACCAGAGGCAGGAGTAATAAGCAGTGTTTCTCTGGGCTCAGGCAAAGGCACCAGGGAAATGTTCTGGCTCAGTTCCATCCTTTCCGTGTTTACAAATACCACTGTTCGTATTGGCTCAAGAAGTGAAAGGGCCTGGGTCTCTCAGCTCTTTCCAGCTTAGAAACCTAGTAGCCTAGGTGAATTCAGCATGAAGCATTGGAGGATGCTGAAGGAGCATGCTGTCTTACTACAGGCTGCTCATTCAGAAGAGATATTAATATATCTGAATATGACTTCAGAAGAGATATTAATATGGCCTGTAAATGAAATTGCTTTAAAATTAGTGGGTTTGCCTCTCTAGTAACATCCACCTCTGAATATTGAAGCACAAAGAGCTGCAGATAATCGATGCTTAAATCAACGTTTTCCACGTATAATTTATTGCAGCAGAAATGCTTTAGGTATCACAACTTCCATTTTTAATAAAAACATGATACTGATCTATTTGTCAAGGTTAATTTTGAACTGTAAGTTTCCTTTTTAAAAACTACATGCCTGGTGTAGAGCATCAATTCTATGAAAAGCATTTGGAGGAACTGAGGTTGCTAGACTGGAGAAAAGCAGCCTGAGGGGAGACCTTATTGCTCTCTACAACTATTTGGAAAGAGGTAGTGAGGAGGGTACTGCTCTCCCAAGTAACAAGCAATAGAGCAAGAGGAAATGGCCTTAAACTGTACCAGTGGAAGCATAGACTGAATATGAGGAAGAGATCCCTTTACTGGAAGCGTTGTAAAGCATTAGTACAGTTTGCCCAGGGAAGGGGTTCATCGCCACCCCTGGAGGTGTTTAAAAGTCAGAGATGTGCTTCTTAGGGGCATGTTCCTTCCAACAGAAGTGATCTGTGTTGGGTAAGGAACCAGAAATTTTCTCATTGCTTACTTTACTGCAGACACATTAGGCTGAATAGCCTATGCCTTAGCTTGATTTGTTTCTCTTACTAATAACTCTCTGAATCAAGAAGCATGCCCATACCCTTGCTAAGAACTGAAAAATGAGGGGCCACTGACTCAGGTGAGGCATTCCCCATTTTCCTCACTTTACCCTCTGCACGATGTGACAGTTAGAGGCTCCACTACTTATTGATCTCCCCAGACCATATTGCCATAACAGATTGTGTCATCATTTCAAAAGGGAATCTAATTCTCTCAGAAGTAGTTACACATATTTTCCAGGACTAGAGTAGAAAACCTTTAAGCTAATTTTAGCATTGGTTAGGAAAAGCAGAAAGGCAGTTTTTGACTTCTTCCAGGTAAGAAGCCATAGCCAACCACCAAAAAAATGCAGCTGTTGAGAAAGCAGGAGGGGGAAACACTGAAAGGAGCAAACTAGGTTAAGGCAGAAATAAAAGGTATGGTAAAGAATTCAGAGAGCACCAAGATCTCTCCTGTTAATCCTATTAAATGAAAAGGCAATAGAGCTCTTTGTGACTTGACACCTCTCATTGTATTATGAGGTCAAAGGCAAATAAAATGGTGTTTGGAAAATTGTATGCAGGGCCACGAGGCTGCAAACAAGAAAATTCCCTTGGAAAATTAATATTCACCAAACAGGGTCGATACCCATGTGTAGCTCATTTTCTGAGCTGGTGCTTGAGGTAGTCTGCTTGTCATCTTTTGTGAACTTCTAATTCTGAATAGAATTAATCCAAGAGTGGGTTCAGATGAGGTCTATATGATTTCTCTTAGAATTCTTGTGCATTTCAAAGTGTTGGAGCTATTGCTAGGTTTATTGTCACAATGGCAGGTACTTTACAGGTAGCAGAGACCCAACTGCTCATTAGTTTTGCAAACCTTTCTGATAAGAAAGTGGTTCTGCAGGGTAAGCAACAGCAGGAATTGCATTTTTACTAATTGTGAGAGACCATCGCCTTGCCAGAACAGGTTGAACTTCAAAACCTGAAAAGAAAAACACCACATGCAGTTTGTTTGGAATACCCCAAAAATGGTATTTCACATAAACTATTGTGGCAGCCCAGGATCTGTCAAGGGATGAACAAGACTTTCACCAACCAAACTATTGCTCTGCTCCTGAAATTAGTGACTGATCTCTAACTTCACTGCATTGTTGCTGCTCAAACTCTATCCAGGGCACAGAAAAAGGAAAGAATTCATGTTTATGGATCTATTCCATTGTCTGATTTTTGTATAATAAGCAGTGTTGCTTAATGGTTGCCTAATCATAAATTCTAGTCAGCCTCTTTTAATTGCTTTTTGACCTACATTCTATTATTGGCCTGATTAAAAATTCCCTAATCAAAGTTGCAAAAACATTCTTCTTTGTGCTCAATAATGTAGTGATTCACGTGGGAGATGTATTGTTGCTCTCAGCATCAATGTGAGTTTAGTTCATCTTGAGATTCACTTGAGCAAAAAGAATTTCACATTCAAAATACCTGGGGGTCCTAGTGGGCAGCAGGGTGACACTGAGCCAGCAATGTGCTCTGGTGGCCAAGAGGGCCAGCAGCATCCTGGGGGGCATCAGAAAGGAGATGGTTAACAGATCCAGAGAGGTTCTTCTCCCTCTCTACACTAGTGAGACCACATCTGTAGTGCTGTGTCCAGTTCTGGGCCCCTCAGTTCCAGAAGGACACAGAGCTGCTGGAGGGTGTCCGGTGTAGAGCAACAAGGATGATGAAGGAAGTAGAACAGCTCCCTGATGAGGAAAGGCTGAGGGAGCTGGGTCTCTTGAGCTTGGAGAAGAGGAGGCTGAGGGGGGACCTTATTAAAGTCTATAAAGATGTGAGGGGTGGGTGTCAGGAGGATGGAGCCAGGCTCCTCTCAAGGTTGTCTAGTGATAGAACAAGGGGCACTGGGTGCCAGCTGGAACAGAGGAAGTTTCCTATCAATATCAGCAGGACCTTCTTCCCAGTGAGGGTACCGGAGCACTGGAACAGGCTGCCCAGGGGGGCTATGGAGTCTCCTTCTCTGGAGATGTTCAAGACCCTCTTCTTCCACACACATATAAACACCAAAGCATCCAGGAATCAGAAGAAGCAGTTGCTGCTCAGAATGAGTACAGGAACAGAAGAACAGATAACTTCATCCATGATAAGTACATCCTTTAGCCTTCCTCAGTACTGTGAGTACTGCAGCAATGTGCTAGTAAACATGTACAGATGTACTGGGTTGTCATCTTTCCCTGACCCTGTTTTTTGCATGCATTACTGTCTTTATGGATGGAGACGTGTCAGAATAAAACAGATAGTCTTTTCAGGCACAGTGGCCAGATTCAGTCATGACAGCATTATCTTTGTGAAGACAGATGGTATCACTACTGATCAATTTTGAAATTATGGAGGTATTTCACTGGGTTTTCCAAGAGTTCAAGGTTTAATATTAGCCCTTTGTTTTCCACTGACAGATGGTGGACTTCACAGGCAATGGCACTCTTGGTAGCATCTACGTCAGAAATTGTTCAACCTCATTTAAAGTTTAGAGAGAGTTCCAAGCCTGAACATTTACAGACATCAACAACAGAACTTCTGAAAAATGACAGCTGAGAATTCGTCTTTGGTAACATAGCCAGCACTGCTTCACGCTCTATTTGAGACTGTAAAATGACATTCTAAATTGCTGTGCCCTCTCTGCTTCCAATTTTATGATTGACCAAAGTGGTCAATTTTATGGTGGGAGTATGCCTAGATCATAGATCATAGAATGGTTTGGGCTGGAAGGGACCTCAGAGTCTCTCAACGCTTTTCCATGGGCAAAGACATCTTCCACTAGTTCAGGTTAACTCAAAGCCTTATCCTGCATGACCCTGAACAGTCCCATCTGCCTGTTTCAGTATCCCGTCATCCTCATTTCAAATCTTACTTATCTGCAATGCAAGTCTACCTTCTTTAAAACCATTGCCTCTTGCCCTGTCACTCCCTGATCATGAGTCTCTCACCATCTTTCCTCCCTCAGCCTGCTGGCCCTGCATCTTTTGATGCAGCCCAGGACGTGGTTGGCTTTCTGTGCTTCACATGCACATTGCAGATCACGTCCAGTCTATCATCCAGCAGTACCCCAAATTCCCTCTCTCTAGAGCTGCTCTCAATCCACTCATCTTACACCCATGTTTATGATATTCCCAACCCATGTGCAAGACTTGCTCTTGGCTTTGTTGAGGTTTGCACAGGCTCATCTCCCAAGCCTGTTCAGGTCCCTCTGGGCAGCATCCCTTTCCTCCAGCGCATCTATCACACCATGCAGTATGGCATCAGCCAGAAATGCACTGAGGGGGCACTCAGTGCCTCTGCCTGTGTTCCCAACAAGATGTTAAACAATACTCATTCCAATACGGATCCCTGAAGGTCAGTCCTTGTCTCTCATACAATGGTAGGACTTGTATGCGTGCATGGAGACATTTTCTCTTGAAATGGAAAGAATTTAGGGGACTGCTGGGATTTATATGAAGTACAGGGTCTATTATTGTGATAAAAGCTTTACCTTTCTTCACTGATTTATCAGAAAGAGTAAAGAATCTTTACATTTTCCTTTCTGTTCCTCTTCAAGTATCAAAATCTGTTCTCAAGGTTTCCTCTTTCAAAAAGGAGAAGTTTATTCTAAATGAGAGAAATGTAATTTTAAGACTGCTGGATGTTGAAATTCATTGAATATTTATCTTTACATTTGCTGTAGGGTGCCTGAAAATCAGTATTTGAATATAAATAACATTGAAAACTACTAGATGGAGTACCTGAGGAGGTGTGGATTTTTACACTGCTGTTGTTTTGGGTTTACAATTGATCGCTGAACTTTAATCTCACAAAAACTGGAGGAAACAAAACACTTGCTGCTCAGTCCAGTGATCCCACTTTTGCCCTGGTACTGTAATTCCCATTGATTTAGCAAGCAGTGTTGTTCAAATTTCACATAAGTATAGAAATGATGAATAGAAAATATTCTAGCTTTCAGGGAGATTAAATCATAACTCTGCTTGGACTGTTCTTTAGTTCCAGCTATTTCACACTAATGGCTACATTTTACTAACTCCCAATAGTCCACAAGGTTTACTTGGCACCACTGGGATGAAATTGAATATGGAGTCTATTTGCAGAAACGTTTTCTTCTTGGAAGGGGTAGGTACCACGTTTGTCACAAATCACACACACACCCCACTGAGTGTTTTCCTCCAGTCTTCATTGAGTATTCCATACGTAGCGTGAACTCCAAACAGTTTTACACATCTTGAACTCCAAAACGAAGGCAATATGTCCCGTGTGTTCAAGTGAGAAGAAGAATAGAAGCTATTCCATCTAGACTAACAGACTGGCAGTCAAAGGGAGTTCTCTTCTGCAGAGGAGAGCCCTCTGTCTACTACTTTTTATTCTCCATTTCCTCTCCATTCCTTACTAACTACATATCTGAAAAATAAAGTGCTCGTTTAGAGAGCAGGGACACTGCATAGTGGCCCAGTAAAACTGCAAGCAAAAGCTTCTGCCAACTGTGCAAGGAATTTGTCCTGACCTTTAAAGTGTGTTCTCAACTTGCTATGAGGATTTGCTGTGTGAACTAGAGCTTAGTACCAGGTGTCTCTCGTTATGATGTAGAGTTTAAGTACGGGATAATAGAAAATGCCTTGAAAGTGTATGTGAAAACAGAGGACCTAGACCTATAAACAAATCACAGATGGTCAATTAATTACTGGTCACCAAGGAAGTGCAAACTTGTCAGCGGGGAAAAGCCTGCCTTCAGCATACCAAAGAAAAGGAGCAAATAAGCAAGAAAAACAGCTGAGCAACAGGATAAGGCACCTGCCTGGGAAAGTTAGCCGCTCGTTGTGCACTGTATAGTCTAGGGTACAGAGGCTGAATGCTAAAACTGCCTAGAAGTGTAGATCTTTAATAAAATGGCAGGATTTAGGATGGGGATGGAACTGAAGAAGAAGTAGCTATCATAGGAAGGGTTTCTATAGAACTGGTGTGAGATCACTGGAGTTATGAGGAGCTGCCTGCTTTCCTGCCTGCTCCAAGAGCAGACACAGATACACACAGACACAGATATTTAGGTGTTGGAAAGGACCTCCAGAGGCCATCAAGTCCAATCCTCCTGCTTGAGCAAGCCCACAGAAACTAAGGCAGGTCATACAGGGATTCATGCAGACAGGTCTGGAAAGTCTCCAGAGAAGGAGACTCCACAACCTCCCTGGGCAGCCTCTTCTAGTACTCTGTGACCCTTAGAGTAAAAGAAGTTCTTCCTCATGTTGAGGTGGAACTTCCTTTACACCCATTCTCACTTTTCCTATCACATGGTGACAGCTAAAAGAGATTGCCTCTTTCTTCTTGACACCTAGCTCTCATGTATTTACAGACTGTGATTATGTCTGTAAATACATAGTCATCTCTTCTCTAGACTAAAAAGCCCCAGGTCTCTCAGTCTTTCATCATGTTAGGTGTGACAGCTCTCTCTCTACCTGTTCCATGAGCCCTTGACTCCTTGTCCAGGGTTAAAATGAAAGTCCAGACCAGTTCTAGGTTGGTGCCTCAATCCAAGCCCATCAGCCAGCCCTCGCTGGCTCTCTTTGTAATAAGTAGGACTTGAATAATTTTGATGGCTATGTGGATATTTCAGCAGTCAATTTTCAAAGGCAAGATAATCTTGCGACTACATGGAATGAGAGCTAAACGACACTGTCAACGAGAACAGGTAGAATTTGTCTTTACCTCAGGAAAATGTGATGAAAGGAGCGGTAGCAGATTTCATACTACAGCCAATTACAATAGCTACATCCCTGGTTTGCAGTGAACTGTTTTGCTGTCTTCTAGGCAATAAATATTTTGCTTTTGCTATGTTTTTCCTCTTTCCTATTTCTGAGAAGGTGAAATTCACTCGCATAACGATTCCCAATTGTGAAATCTATTACACAGTGATACAGTCTCCAAAGGGGACTAGTAGAAGCTTTATTACCAAGTACATTTAAATCGAGATGAGACAAAGCACTGGAAAATATTCCTTAGGGAACTATCAAGTAGCTACATGAGAAGGAAGACCAAATAGGTAGTATCAACTCTAATTCCTACCATTAACTTCCATGTCATGGTATGAATTGAAGGTTATTTGTAACTAGTATTTTACCAAGTTGAGATATTAAAAACTATATTTCACAACATTTTGTTCATTCTTATAGATTCCAGGATCAGTACCTTGACGATACCAGCAGCATCATGAGCTGAAGCCAAAAATATCCGATTCTATGTGGATGCTTGACATGGTAACTAGAAAATCGTGTTACTAATATGGCCTTTCCTCGTAATCATAGATGTTGCCTAGGAATAGCAATTCAAACATGTCAATGAATAAATATACTGGTGTTCCAAGAGGTTGGATGTGGACAACAGAGATGGAATTTCATGAATACCTCCTGCAGTACACAAGAAGCCTGCCTCTTTGTTTCTCTCACTTAGAACCAGGTGATATGGATTTCACTCTCACATTTCAGTTTCAGAACTAAATTGCTTCCTCAGATTTTGGAAGACATTTAGTTTCTTTGTTAAGAGAGACAGTGGGTTGGGATATGCACTTGAATCTCTTTCAGCTTTCCCTGTGATCCTTCTGCACATAAAAGCTGTGACCTTATATATGAAATGTGGCAACCAAGAAACCAGTCTTGCCATTTTGGTGATAGATAGAAATATAGCTTCAGGTCCACAGTAACTCTTGAAGGTCTCATAGGAAGATTGGTAGAGACCAGAGTGATGCAGTACTGTCTTTGGGAGCACAGGGAGAGTGTGAAACCATAGTAACAGTCTCTTTAACATTAGAGAAGGCCCATGCATGTAAAGCATCCTCACAATAACCTAGGAACCCTCTAATATTTAACACAGATCACTGCTGGCAGGATGTTGAAGATAGACTAAGAAAGATGTATCCTTCCTGATAAGGAAGGAAGAATAGTTTTTCAAACTAGCAATCCAATTATTTAAGCTAGAATAAATTTTATTTTCACTTGTTGCTCTGTTACAGTATGAATTTTATTAATTTTTAATGTTTAATTTACAGTTTCTCCAAATAAAGGAGAATTCTGCACCTTTATGTAGAAAACTGCTTCAGCTCTTCTGAAATTCCCACATATTCTCACTTGTAAAAGTGTTGATTCACTAGTGCCTTACGCCACGGAGCAATCGAAAACCTCTCTATGTGAATACTGTTCTTACTGAAGGCTGAAATTAAAAGTGTCCTAAGACTTTCCGAATCTGACAGGAAGAAGCCTTGAGAGCTATAGAACATGAACAAGAAGCCGATATATTTCTTGCTGGGTTTTTTTTGGGGGGTTTGAATACATTCTCTGTCGCTGTAAGAATATTTGATAAAGGTGAGACTAGGAATGACTGCAGAAGAGGTGGCCTAGTGCTGGGATGGACCCTGGCTAACGAGTTTGTGTTCAGTTCTTTTTAGTATGTCCTGGAGTTAGAAAGATCCAAAAGAACATCTGAGTATGGAAATGACATTTCTAAGCACAACAATATTTTCAGACTAAAAAGTAGGTAAAATCTATGATTTTGTCTTTTTCTTTCTCTTTTTTTCTGTTTTCCTGTTCTCTTCAGTTATTTTTTCAAAGTAAAGGTATGTAAATATTTTATATCCTCTTCATATTGCAAGAAACAACCCAGAATCAGCTTCTACCCTATGAAATATTTGCTTCAACAGCCTTATTAATCAACAGTGCTAATGCCTGAATATTTTTGGTCAAAATTCTTTGCCCTTTGCTTTCCATAACCAGCAAATCTGACACTGCAATGACAAGGAAGACACAGCTATCAGTTTTAAACTAACACACACTCTTGGTGAGAGATTTGTCATTCCAATTGTACTTTAATTTCTTTTGGGTATTAATTTGAGAGCAATCTTATTTGAAGATGTGTAACCAAACCCCAAACTATTGGTTTGAAAATAAGGAGGCAATACTGTTAGAAAAATACGCTGAGTTTTAGACAGTATAAAGCTGTGTCTGTTCACCAGATAATAGAGTTTCTTGTGGTTTTATAGAGCAGTTGACACAACTGACCTCTTCCAGAGCTGTCACAGCTTGCAATGTAAATATGCATGAGATTCACATTTTTAAGCTGATAAAAGGCAAATTCAACATATTTGAAAAGTAAGGCTCAAAGGTAAGTGCTGAATCAATGAAAAGGCAAAGATCATCACAAAGCACAGTGAGAAGAGAAAAAATCATGGGATTTGTTCAAGGACAAACTTTTAGATAATATGAGGGGCATTATAGTGGCTCTGGCCGATTATAAAGAGCCATAAAGAGCCCGTGTTCCCATTTAATTTTATACAGTCACCAAATAGTTTCTCAGTTCTCTGTACCTGTGTATTACTTTCCTTAATCTGTGAAACCAAATAGGTAAACAGGAAAGAGAAGCTATAGGAGATCATCATTTTTCCCCCTCTACTCCACCCTGGTGAGACCCCACCTGCAGTACTGTGTCCAGTGCTGGAGCCCTTATTACAAGAAGGATGTGGACGTGCTGGAGCGAGTCCAGAGGAGGGCCATGGGGATGATCAGAGGGCTGGAGAACCTCTCCTATGAGGCCAGACTGAGAGAGTGGGGGCTGTTCAGTCTGGAGAAGAGGAGGCTCCCAGGTGACCTTATTGTGGCCTCCAGGATCTGAAGGGGGCTACAAACCACAGCTTTCTTGATTTCAACGTGCTAAGCTGTAGAAACCCATCACTTTCTTCTTATGTAAAATATTCACAAGCTTAACTTTGAGCACAAGTAACCTCATAAAAATCAATGAGGTAATCAATGAACTAGAATCAATCATGACAATAAATCTTTGGAGACCCCAGGCCTTCAGACTGCATGTTGTAAAAGTATTCTAGGAACTTTCAAGGAACAGCATGAATTTTTATTTACAGAAATGCAGCAGCACCAAATTACAAAGCAGTTCTCTACCCATTAGTGGATAATAACTTTGGAGATCTACTCTTTCGGTTGAAAATCCAAACCCTTGGCTAGGATAAACGTCGCTCATACTTTCTAGAAGGAGGAATCTTAATTAAGAGGCGTATGTGGTGGACGGAGGTTAAAAAGGGTGTGATAGTACACGGAGGTAGCTGGGTCACCATCCCTGGAGGTGTTCAGGGTCAGGCTGGATGAAGTGCTGAGTGTCATGAGCTAGATGGCAGATGTTAGGGTTACTGGGTTGGTTTTAGGTTGGCCTGGATGATCTTTAAGGTCTTTTCCAGCCTCATCATGACTGTGAGACTGTGATACATGACTTCCAAGTAATTTCTAGGCACACTTTTCTTCAAACCAATTTTAGGAGTAAAGCCAGAAGAGTGTTATGATCATGAAGTACAACTTAGGAGAAATCTAACACTTAAAAATGTGTTCCAAGTGTCTTTGCCTTTCACTTTGCTTGAGGTTTTGCAGGTGCCTAAACTCCTACTGCGTCAAATTACTGGCATAGTCTGCACAGATTCACTAGATAAAATTCATAAATGGCTCAAAGGAAGCAGTGCTGAAGAAGATCTGTTCTTGTGCCTGGTATGCCCCTAACATATGTCAACAATTTTGTATTTATGTTTTCCTACTTTTCTTTCTGATCCAGACCATCTTGTTAGAGCAGAAGCCACCACATTTGTGTGTGTTCAGATGAAGCTGGGAAAGACTGTGTGGGAATGGTGGAGGAAAAGAACTCTCTGAGGTGCTGGTAAAAAGCAATTGAAACAAATATCTGATTCACTGAATGGTGAAATGAGTACCATAACTGCATCCTGCTCAAAAGGATCAGAAATGTTAGTGGATCCTGTAGTTTCACAGAGAACTTTCTCTCCCAGTTGCTTAAAAACAGGAAGAACAGAGCTCTGATGTAAGGAAATCATAAAACACAGTCTTTTAGGCAACCTCTTTCATGTTAATACTTGGTATTTGATATTACCAACTCTCTGTCTGAAATACTAACTCTCTGTCACAGACTTCATTAGAGAAAATTAAATCTGTGATGTCTATTTAGTTTTAGAAGGGAAGACAGGTCTACTGTCTTAGATTTACTAACTATTAACAGGTTGCAGTCAGTCCTCACAGCTTCTGCCTGTCTACAGTGATCTCTAGAAAATGTTCTGAGCAGAAATGCCATTAGCGTGTACGATCATTATTAGATCCTTCCTCTGCCTCTTTCAGGGAAGAATTAGTGGGACTTTGCTCTCCGCCTGTTTTGTACAGCACAAACCACATGGGAAATATGCCAGCATTTAAGGGATTTCCTGGTACTCATGCCCCAGCACATACACTGAAATACAAATCCACAGCATAGGAAGGCTGTATTTCCTAAGCCTCCCTATTAGTGCCCAGGTGCACACATGAGGGCTTATCCAATTTCTTTTTAAGCCACTATGTCAGCAAAACTGAAACATCAGATCTCAACTGGCAAATCTGCTGAGTAGCCATTTGAAACATGAAATGGTAGTAAGCACAATAAATACAGACCATTAATAATAAGTACAGAGCACAAAATCTTACCTGAGTTAATCTAAGAAAGAAAAGCAGAAGGTCCACTTCTTGAATCAGATGAAATTCAGACAGATTCCTGCTTTATCTCAGATAGGTTCAGCCAAGCACAATAAATCCTTTACACATTATACAAGCATGTATATGCTCACTTGAGTAAAAGGAATAGTACTGCTACTTGTCATCATAATAGAGGGTTGTTGTAGATTCAATTTCTTCTTGAAGACTTTGCAGATGCATTGTAGCCAAGCCTCCAGATGATTAATGATGGGACAAAGAGCTCAGAGTGACTTACAATGCCTGCAATAGCTCCAGAATGTTTAAAGCATTACAATATGATTCGGTTAAGCTAAGTATCTGACATCTACACAAATCTGTTCCAGTTTTGTTAATGAATTAGAAAATTATTTTAAATCACTCTAATACCCATTTTTCTAGCCTTTCAGAATTAAGTTTTTCATCACTGCCCCCAATCTGCAAAGCTTTTCCATGAAATTGACCTTTCCAAGGCTTTGTTCCACCATCAGTAAATTGTTATGTATAGGAAGTATGTAACAAACATACCTTGTTCTCACTCTAAGTTTTCCTCATTTATAGAAATTGCTGTTTCCCTTTTGAATTAAAAAGCTGTCACAACATTAATTAGTGTGTGTTTATGTAAGGAGATGGCATAATAAATGATTTTATCCCTAATTTAGTTCTTATACAGTTGTGATGTCTATAACTCTCCCACAAAGTCATTACAAAGTGCAAACTTAAGTGTTATCTAAAAGATGTACTGAGAGCAATTAATAGAACTATTGAGTATAGGTACACACAGTCAGAGATCATTAGGGGTTGGAAGGGACCTCCAGGAGTCATTGAGTCCAACTCCCCCTGCTCAAGCAGGATCATAGAACCTAGGTCAGGTCACAGAGGAATGCATGCAGACAGATCTGGAAAGTCTCCAGACAAGGAGACTCCACAAGCTC
Organism: Upupa epops; assembly: GCA_013397515.1. Taxonomy (NCBI): domain Eukaryota; kingdom Metazoa; phylum Chordata; class Aves; order Bucerotiformes; family Upupidae; genus Upupa; species Upupa epops. The sequence continues at coordinate 59,151 of VZRI01006427.1, read as the reverse complement.
CCTAGGCAGCTCCCGTGCTGCAGCTTACACCTATTGCCCCTTGTCCTATCACAGGGTGCAACTGAGAAGATGTCTCTTCTTGACTCCCAGCCCTCATGCATTTATAGACTGTGATTAAATCCCCTCCTAGTCTTCTCTCCAGACTGAAAAGCCCCAGGTCTCAGTCTTTCCTTATCAGATAGGTGCTCCAGAATGTTTCCTGTGGTTCCTATTAAAACATCAACTACTGAAGGATTGATATTTTTCAAATGAGTAGATTTTCTTTCTATCGTCTGCAAGAAAGAAGTCAGAGTAGACATTTTAGAAGCAAGACAGCTGACATGAATGCTTTAGGTCGCCTGTGAAATCTCAAATCACTGCATTTTCAGATGTGCTTAGTGCTGCCAACTAGGCAAAATCTCCAGTGTCACTCATCCCATCATTTCAGGGGACACCATGTGCATTGAAGCCAAAGGAAAAGCTTCCAGCCTCAATTAAGGGAATACATGGGAAGGAGAGCTATTTTGTCTTTGATAATACAGTTAAAGAAGCTTAAACAAATTGCTGCTGTGTTTAGAGTCCGGCCTATGTGGGCTCTGGCAATTTTATGATCAAGACAGATGATAATTTTTTCTATTGCTAGTAAGAAAAACTGATTAAAAATTAACCCAGTGTAAAGACCATGGTTTCAATCCATGAGGCTGGCCTTTATCACTTCTTAATGCTTGAGAAACGGCTATAGATGATGCTAAGTAGAGCCAATTGCTTCCCACTGTCTTGTGCTGACAGATAGCTACTCTGCTCCGGAGGGCACTTGCATACAGCAGAATTATTTTTGGTTGCAGATACTTGGGAATTTCAAGTCATTACTGGGGCTCGTTGACGTTAAACACCTGTGGCAAACTGCCACCTCTGCCAAACACCATCCAGCGACCCATGAGTATCTGTACAATTAATAGAGGATTGTAGATCGTTATATTTTCCTGTCTGACTTATGAATGAGATCTGCCCTACAGGCATGGGAAGAAGGAATAACGATTCTGCTTACCAGCCCAGGAACAGCTAACCTACTTTTGATGTGTCTTCCCCCTAGACTTATAAAAAGATTGTTAATTATGCTGATGATATATCACTACACTCTTGCTTTTTTTTTTATCTAATAGGGATTTCACTAAAAACTTACAGCTATTTATATCAATTATTACTTCTTCCATCACTGACTGAAATTGATGTAATTTAATTAACTCATGCCTCAGTGATATTCTGGAAATGTAGTAGCTCGGAAGTAGGAATTGAATGGGATCTACTTAATATTCCTCCAGAGTATGCTGCAGCATAAATCATATCCTCTCAATAACATGACATTCCGAATATAAACGAGTAGAAAAATTGGACCCTTTTTACTTCAGATGTAAAAGTAACGTGTAGTTCCAATACCCTGCTGGTAGACTTTGATTAACAACAACTGAGATGGCTCAAATGATTGTAAGCAAAGAGAAGATGATTTGTGAGCAGGGTAGAGAAAGGCTGCACCTGGCAGGAGAGATCAGCTCTTGTGCAGTGGGCAGCCCCAGAGCTCTGCCAACCTATTTGTACATCAAATGATTAGCGCTGAGAACACGGTGAGCTGCCATCTCTCTCAAGGACTTAGTGGCCATCACTTTGTCTAAGACCCTGAGAACAAAGTCCCCCAGACTGGTGGGGGGTTGGGGGTGGAGAAGAAAAACACCCCTGGCAGATGGGATAAAAAACTTGGGGGTACTGGTCAATGGTCATCTGAATGAGCCAGCACTCTGCCCAGGTGGCCAAGAACAATGACATCCTGGCTTGTATGAGAAATCATGTGTGAGTCCAGCAGGAGAAGTGATCTTTGCATGGGTGAAGCCACACCTCAGGTACTGTGTTCATTTCAGGTGCCTCCTTACAAAGCCACTGAGGTGCCAGAGCGGGTCCAAAGAAGGGAAGCAAATATGGAGAAGGGTCTGGAAAACAGGCCTTATCAGGATCAGTTTAGGATGCTGGAACTGTTTACTCTAGGAAAAAAAAAGGAATCTGAGCCCTTATTGTTGAACGAGGTTGTAGTAAGGTGGGAATCCATCCCTTCTCTTAAATAATAAACAGTAGGACAAGGGGAAATGATCTCAAGTTCATCCAGGGAAGATGTAGGTTGGATATTAGGAAAAGTTTCTTCAACAGAAAGAGTTGTCCACCATCAGAACAGACTGGCCAGGGCATTGCTGGATTCACCATCCCTGGAGATACTTAAAACTGGGCAGATGTTGTGCTGAGGGCTAGGATTTACTTGTATCTTGGCAGTGCAGGGTTAATGATCCTACAGCTCTTTTCCAATTCTACGATCGATTCTTGAATCAAGTCTCAGTTTGTAACAGGAACCCAGTGGGGAGAGTTGCAGTTATGATCATTACAACTGTAAATATTGGGAATATACGTAAATAGAATTGCTCTGTGCCCTTTTCCTTCTAAATATTGTGTAGAAAACACAAAGGGACTTCTGTTAGCCCTGCCAAAGCAGGGAAAGAAAATGCTGTTTTCACATTTGTTACAAGGATTGTGTGCACTTTTAAAATTAATTCTAATTTAAATTATTAAATGAATAATTAAAATAATACTAATTCAATAAATCACCGTTGTTGAGTTTTCAGAGCATGCAGAGTGAGATATAAAATGGTTTCTTCAAAACACGTGAACATGCCATAAGTGGTTCACAGGCCAAGCGTGCATCACGTGCACCAGGTAAAACACGGGCTGATGCGAGCAGACCTCTCCGTAACTCAGCTTCTTGGCACCAATCCCTGCAACGATCCCTGCTAAGGTCATTTCACTCTGTTTGATAACTGGGAAAGTACAACTTCCCTTCAAATCAGGGAGCGGAGCTAATGAAGGCTACTGCAAAGCTACCAGAGCCAGCTCGGCCATGGGAGAAAAGAAAACAAATCATTTCTGGTCTGACTCAGGTTTGGGGTAATTGGGAGTTACCCTCTGCGCTGCCCGGCACTCCAAGAGCAGCGCATGCTGTATTTCTGGCAGCTGTTAGAACAGTTCATGTTTAAGTTTGGCATAAATTATACTTATCTGAGCCAATCTACTACCTGATACTCCTGCACAGCTGAGCTGCGTGGCTCATGTTTTTCTTGCTATTGGCTGTGGGTTGGCTCTTTCTCTTTATCGCTGCACTCCGGTGCAGATGCCGTTGATTTTAATTAAGTCATTACATTATTGCTAACTTGTAGATTTGCTCTTCCAGTTTTCAGCTGTTATCTAAATCTGTAATCTTCATCTCTGTAATTAATGTTATTTTAATGTGAAATCAGCTTTAGCTAGACATCCTTTACCTTTGAAGAGAGAAAGCTCGGAAGCCAAAGCAGATTTTATTGTCAAGGGTTATACATGATAGCAACAAACTTCGAGCCGTGCTTCAACATTCCAATATTTTCAGATAAAGTCAAATTGAGTCTCAGGGCTCTTCAAATTTCCATAAGTGGTTCAAATTTCCAAAAGCTCTCAATTAACTGGCAAACTGATGGACTAACTTGAAGTGATGCACGAGGGCTGATGCTGATGGCTTAATGGTTTGAAACAACACGCTGGCATTTTTCACCCAATAGAATGAAGGAAACGTGCATACGTTTAGCTTTTTGAAGGAGTAAAATGAAATTTGAAGACAAATAGCTGGCAACAACATTAAAAAGGGTACCTTTTCATTTGGAAAAGGAATGTTTCCCTACATAACCAATTCCAAACCGCCCTGCTTTGCAAAACCTCTGCACTGCTTATTTTCTCCATCACACTTCATAAAATAAGAGTTAAACAATGAAAAAGGTTTTGCAACTGTTTGTGTAAGACATTTTGCCATTTGTTACTCAGGTTATACTAATCATATACTGCTTTGGCAAACAAGGATTCCAGATCTCCTATATTCCTTCCTAGGAAGTCAAACTGAGATGTGACTGGAGTGCTCTCTCGAAAGAAAATTCAAAACATCTTGCTAACACAAAGCAGTCAACCAGTATGAAAGACTAGTTCATGGTATTAATCAGTGATAACCACGTAAGTGCTCTCTACCATCTCTTAACTCTATTAATTTCGACCATCCATGGTAGGAAACAACAAGTCTTTTGGAAGTTAAGTGGCTCAGTCTGCTTGACATACATTCAGATGGATAGACCTATTTTAGTCTATCTGAGCAGGAAGCCAGGTCACTCAGTAAAGAATGGTCAATAAAACTGGTGAAATAGGTTTTCTCCCAAGGACTGATAGCTGGATAATTTGAGAAAAGGATGGAGAAGAAGCATGAAATTCTCTGGATCGATGGCTATTAATTTAAGAGCAGCACATTTCCTGGAATGAAACAGTTGATGTTGTTATGTGGAACAATTACCATTTTCAATTAACTGACATTTCACATAGCTTTGAGACTGGAGGAAGACAATAACCCTTAGCACCTAATCTCAGCTCTGCTCTTAGGTGAGCCTTCTGTCAATACTTTTGTGGTATTATTTCAAAGGCAAACCCAGTACACTCTGAGCAGTTACTTTCTTTGTCCTCAACACAAAGAACCAGAGACACAGTTCAGGCAGAGTTCAGATCCACTGAGCGCTATAGCAACTGCAGTCTTTCATGCTAATGTGAATCTAGGTGTGGATAGCTATACAAATGCAACAATACATTCCGGTGGGGTTTTGGGGAGCATTTTAAATATCTTTATTTATGATTTGATGAATTCTTCTTGTTTGCAATGGATTACTCTTTCTGGTACGTTTCTCTCAGAGGCATCGCGGTGACATGAGCTTTTCTGTTTGTTATGGCCTACTGCAACAAGAGAGTAAAATAAATATCACTGAAATTAGATTAATCTCTCTAGCTTTTACATCCTGATGTGCAAACCTTTCCTTAAATTGCTGAATTCAACATGGGGATAATTCAGTGACATAAATGTTTTCAAACAGCTTTCTTGCTCTTTTTTATATAGGTGACAGACCAATATCAAAACCTGAACCAAACACATTTGCGGTCCAAACCACAAGAAGTATAGAAAGAGGTGTTAGAAGGGATGTTGAAATCAAACAGTATGAAAATGCCAATTACACCGTCAATATTATGCGAGGAAGGAGTCATCTGTCCTATACATCTATTCTGTACCTGTGTCAATGCTAGAGCACTTGAGCCCATGGTTTAAGGGTTGGGGAGATGAGGGCTGGACTTGATCATCCTGGAGGTCCTTTCCAGCCATGAGGAGTCTATGAATCTATGATTCCAAGACTAATGTATTCAGTAATTCCAGTCTGTTTTCCTAAAAACTTTCATAGTTTTGGTATAACTCACTCAATAACCTTGCTTGGATGAAAGCAGAGGATCAACTGTTTCAGGTCATTGTTTCCAGCTGGAGTGCAGAGTAGCACTGTACAAAGCTCTTACTCCAAAGGGTCACTTGAGCAGAAATCGTTCATCCTAAATCAAGGAATGTTGTTTGTTTGCTTTGAGAAAACATGGGGATGCTCAGGTAGAATTAAGTACCTCAGTCAGAGAGTTGCTTAGAAAATTTGCTATCTGTTTTCACAGAGTCCTGGAGGAGATTGTGTTCAGCTGTTGCCAATCTCATTTGGCTGCAAAACTGAGCATCAGGCATTTAAAATATAAGCTTTGTAATGTCTGAGAAGGGACATACTGTCATGCAAGCTGCAATGATGTTCAGGCCCAATGTATGAGTAGAGATCTAAGTCTCTGAAGGGATGTAATCCACTTACTACACTCTGAATAGACTTAGCAAATCTGACTGCAGAGTTTGGTACAAAGCATAGCCCTTCTCAATTAAAAATGTGCTGGGGAAAGAAGAGAAGTCCTCAGTCATTTAGGTGATAAAATAAAAGTCATCACTAGCAGGAGGAAAACACAAGGTAAATTCTCACCACAGTTTGGAGGGGGGGGGTGTAAGATAATTCTCTGTAATGACATGGAAGATGAACCATTTGGCTGAATTAAGATCTATGTAGGGTCAAAAATTACAAGGGCAGAGAAGGAAAAGAAGAGCTGGATACAGCCTATGAATCAAATCCCCTTGTAACTTTCTCCTCTCCAAGCTGAAAAGCCCTAGGTCTCTCAGCCTGTCCTCATAAGGCAGGCAAACACATTTTTACCCTGGAGGAGTGACTTTGGTTTTCAGGAAGGGATGGCTGTGATGGTTCCTAGTTCTAATACTTGTTAACTCCAGAGTAACTGCAAGTTTTATACCCATCACAAATTCTTTTCTGTTTTGAAGGATTGCTGAGTGGCAGAATTGTGTAAATATCAGTGCCAGGCTCAGCTCTGCTCTGGCTCATTTTGTAACACGAAAGGGTTTGGGGAAGTATAAGACACACGTTATATACCCTGTAATCCACATGCATTACATGTACCCTTGCAATAAAGCCCTAAGCAATATATTTTGCTATAGTCAGTGAAAGCAAATAATGATCTTAATGTGGTTGGTTTCTCTCACGATGGGTGCAGTGATGTCCTAGGGTGCTTGATGAATTTTTAAAGGCTTTCATAACAAAATCCTGATGAGACATGCCTGAAGATTGGAAGACATCTTTTCAGAGGTTAAGACAGCATCTAAGCAGTGGTTTAGATCTTAAATATTGAGCATTTAGCTGAAAGACAAGTGTTTACTGCATGTTGGTCTTCATCCTAGTCTCTCAATATTCTATGCTTTATTTCTCCTTTATATTTGAGGAAAGAAACCCCAAGTCTGTAGCAAATGGACAGAAGGCCCTTAGATTTTGAATGGGCAACAAAACAACCCCACTCTGTTTTCTTAGTTATTGCTAGTCTTCTGATGCTCCAGATTTGTATGAGGGTGACTGATGTTATTTGGTTATGAGGGCAGTTATCCACCCGACCCAATAAAGGGAAATGCACACTCCCCTACATCTCTGAGTTCTATAGAAACTCTATTAGATAAAGTTACTAGCATATTGTTAAATGTACTTGTTTCAGCAACCTGTACTTCAGATTCTTTATGGCATTGGGAGATTTTTGCATTAGAAATACTGTTAGCCAGTCTAGTAAAAATATTCCTAATTCAGACTAAATCAATATAAAGCGTAAATAAAATTAGTTTCCCACAACATCTAAAATACACTCCTACTCCAAATATATACAGCAGGCATCCATTAAAAAAATGGAGAAGCAATAAAAGTAACCTGCCTACAGTCTATTACCCACCCTCCTTTCTGCTAGCTCTGGAGTATTCCCTCTTCCTGCTCACTTTGTATTAACGATAGATTAGATTTTCTTGCTGAATTGTGGAAACTAATCCCCCTTTTGAAATCCTCTAAAGGTCCAGACAAATTTAATCCTTCTTCCTGAAATTTTATTTCCTCCTTATCCAGAAGACAATTTGTTTATTCTTCTTAATTAAAGTAAGCATTATTTCTCTTGCTTAGGGATATCTCTTAGATTAGATAAAATCCGCAAAGTAGTGAGTAATTAACATTTCCTCTATGAGCTGCTAAAAAACCCCTAATTTCTGTCTTATTTTCCCACTGAAGACTAAACTCTACAGCACAGATTGAGACAAGTGGAATTTGAGATTTCACATGAGTTTGATGCAGGTAGATGAGCTACCCATGCCAAAAGTGCAATGGCCACTCTTGCCACACAAAGGCTACATCCTCAGGGTACACAAGGAGTTACTAGCCAATGACTAGGAAATATTAATCTATCAGGTCAGTGCTCCGTAATGAAAACTAAGAAACAATAGGTGGATCTAACGTTTAGGAGACTTTACAGAGGAGATCAGATACTACAGAAGTATTTTCCATCATTCTACCATGAAACCCACAAATTACTGCCCGATAGAAGAAACAGGCACACGTCTTCACATTTTCAGAGGACAAACCACTCTGTGTAATGTAATAATAAAAATCAAAGTGAAGCTGTACTTTGAGCCTCCTGTTTTCACCCATATGCAATGCTCTCATGGTATTTTTTCCTTAGTGGCCAAGTCTTCATCTCAGTCTCTTGCTATTTGAAACGCAGAAAGTCAGGTGCATTTCAGAGAGCCAGCTACTGAAGCAGAATCAAGAATCCTGCATTAGACAGTAAACACCCTGTGCAATGTATTGAGAGAGTAAAGTGATAGCTAATAAAAGCCTTAGAGAGACTCCAGTTCAAAACTAAAGTCCAAAACTGTACTGTGTTCAAAACTAAAGACCAAACCCTCATAAAAGAACAATAACTGAAACACCAGCTGGTTTTCTCTGTAGTGGATGTAACAGAGGACTGCAATAGGCACTGACTGTATGGTAACAGTGAAAAAACAAACTAGCTCTGGTTGTGTTGTCCTTGGAGCCAGGAAAGTACCATCTCCACTTCTACAGAGGTGGACAGAGACCGCACAGTTAAGGCTATATCAGATAGTATATCTTCAAGGAGTATGTGACAACTTGTTTGCTCATCTTCTCATGCAGTGCTAAAGCATGAAACCATGTAAGCGAAAGCTAAAATCAGCTGTTCATTTCTGTGGTGCTAAGTCAATATGCTCTGGCAACAGAGACCTGGGAGTATAATGGGAATCTGGCTGCAGAGCTGATCTGCAGCTCCTCAGCCAGACACAGATCAAGCAAGATTAATTTTTTACTCTAGCCTTTTTCCTTCTCTGTCCCTGTGACCAAGCTCTGGGGACTGAAGTAGAAGAAAACATCAAAAAAGCCCAGGTTCACATTCTGGAATCTCTTTCTATTTGATGCTTCTTCAGATAAACCCCACATTTGCTAAGATCTTTCAGTATCTTTTACTGAGCATCATTTCCTCATGCATTTGACTCCCAAAAGAGACTCCACAGCAGTGTAGGTTATTTTATGTCTGAATATCAGTTGGGTTTATTTATTTAAGATATTTATGTATTTGGCATTGATTTATTCAAAACCTCTCTTTTCTGCTAGCTTTCTTATCTTTCTCCACACGATGGATTCCCCTATGTAAATCTCTGTCTTAGCGCACTTTAGACTGATGCAATCCAGTAGTTCTCAACCTCTGATTTTGTTGGAGTTCCCAAATAAGATGTTTTCAAGCACTGCCCCATCGAAAGAGGGACAGGCTATCTTAGCAGAAAGTGAAATTCATGGTGTCTAAGAACAGATATAAGGTTTAAGATCAGAAGTATGAACAAATAATACTGAACTCTTCCATAAACAACAGCCAAAGGAACATTAGAAGAGCACAAAGGAAAACCCCAGATGCCAACATTATTTTGCATTGTGATTTTCTTTGTTTTTCACAGAATCAAAGAATTACTGAGGCTAGAAAGGTCCTCCGAGATCATAAAGTCCAGCCTGACATCATGACATCAGCTAGAGTATGGCACTAAGAATTCCAGTACAGGAAGCATTCCGCTAGGACTAAAACAAGAATAAGCAAATAGAAAGTCTCACCAAAGGCTATGGAAATGTGACCTATTAAATTGGATTAAATAGGGATGCATCGGGCTATTTCAGACAGGAAACTGGAGGTGTGAATACAAAACTAGGTAGATGGTACAGCATATGATATAGAAGAGGCACCTAGAACAGAACAGGGTCTTGAAAGGTGAGACTGAATAGAATTATATGTATTTAGGATATAAAGTATATTGCATGCTAAACAAAAATCAAATCATTTCTTTCATTTCTTTCTTTCACTTCGAGTCCTCCCTTCTTGGAGAGGTGAGATAGTCTTTTTGAAATAAATATGAAACAGAGCATGCTGTTGCTGAAAATAATTTCATGGTTATAGAAAAATGAAATAACGACAGAGCTCCTAGAACCAATTCCTCAAGGATCATGACACATCATTTTCTCAGGTTCTTGGGAACAGGGGGAAAAGAATGGAACTGTGAAATACAAGTTTTTGATACTTTCTGGTGTCAGAAAAAAACACGCTTGAAAATACAGCACCCTGCTAGAACAGAGATACTTGTTTTTTGAAGTAGTCAAAAGAGCATCGGAGAAGAAGACCTAAGCACTGAAATTAGTCAGACGCTTTTCCAACCTTTCACAGCAATTCATTTGGAAAAATAAGGACACTTTACCTGACTGCAAAGTGTCAATAGGAAAGAAGGAAAATATGTGGATGAGGAAGCTATTAAGAGCTAAAGTTCTGCAAGACCCCTATGGGCTACCAGGATGTTTCCCCAATGAAGAAAACTATTGCTCCCCTCTACTTCGTCTTTGGCTAGTGGAAGTTTCCCCCGATAGAAACAGAAAATTGTCTTCAATTTACTTTAGTAAATGCAATTCCCTTGGCCTCTAGTGTTTAGGGGGGAGCAGTTGTTTCGATTTTAGAAACTGAAGTAATCAAAACAATTTGTATGCGTAAGGGTCCATTAGTGCATTCAGAACAGCATTACCATTTTCATTCAGCGTGTTTCCATTGTCCCCTGGGTCGCAGTCCGTGCAGGTGGATTCGTGTAGGTTCTCTTACCATGATCTCCAAGTGCAAAACACAAAAGCAAGGTGACCACACCAAAGGGTTCTGCTCCAATTCCATAGTACAATGTTAGTGTTTTGCCTCTAAAGTGACTGTGATAGAAAGGAAAGAGTGGTGGGAAAGGAAGAAAGAGTAAAGAGTGGGAAGAGAATAATGGGTCCCAGGCAGTGTTCCGCCTGCATTCTGGTCTTCCAGGCAATTCTCGGTGGGGAAAGCTCCCAAAAGCTTTCCCACAGGCTTGTCCACAAGCTTGCCCCACAGTTTGGTTGCTAAGAAGCCATCTTTCATGCCAAGCAACACTCCTTGCTCCACCTTTGTCCCGTGGACCTCTGCCCATCTCTGCCCTCTCGAGCGAAGCTTCCACACTTGTCCAAAGAGGAGTGTCATCAGAGGACTCTCCCGGGAGGCAGTGGCTTTTGGTCCAGGAGGTGTGTTCTGGTGTTGTAACGAGCAAAGTCCACCCGAATCCCAGATCTCTTCATAAATGCCAACGTGGCCATTGGTGATCAACCTTCCTTGACAGTTTAATGCTATCTGTTCCACGCCAGGTAGTGGGGAGATAGGAGCACTTAATTAACTGGGTGGTGTCAGTGTCCCCATCTCTTTCTGCTACAATACTTTGATCAGTTTTGGGATACCTTCTTGCACCTAATGTTTGGTTCTATACCTTTAGCATCCATGATGGCCACGTTGAGGCAATTCTGAGCAACTCTCACACCCTGTCCCTTGTGTTCAGCCTCACCACAGGAAGTACTCAGCAACGATCTGGCTCTGAGAATATCTCATGTCGCTGAGGTAGTACTTGCTGTTCAACAGTTCTGTACTGCACTGTCAGGATGTTGATGAGAAAATGCACATCCTGAGTCAAATATGTGTTGTTTCATTTAGAAATATACACCGAGTTAACGTCTTTCAGAGGCACTGCATTGCTAAGGCAGTTTCAATATTAAAAGATAATCACAAGACGGAGGGAATGGGTGCTTCTTGACACAGAAAAATATAACTAGTGTACTCTAGCTTTTTTCCCCATTATGAAGAGATATGACTAAATGATTCTAAAGGAAAAAATTACTCAAGCCTGAGCCTTGCCTTCTTCCTGTCACCCCGTGTTCAAAGCTGAATAAACCAAGTATTTGATTGTAGCTGACATAAATAGTTGCTTTAATATTCGAGTAATTGAGGCCTTTGGTTGTTTATATTGTTCTTTGGCTGGAGCGATCACAAGCATTTTCTCTAATGATCAGTTAGAAGTCAATGTAAATTACAACATTCTTTAGTGTAACAGGGTAATTTAAGCTTATAATAGAGCCAGACATGTAGTGAACAGCCATGCATCTTGTGAAGAAGACAGCAGTCTCCTCAGACTTTCCCTGTTTCTCTCGTTCTGCTGGCTCACCGTGCATAAGCTCCTGTGTCCTAACACCCTCCACTTGGCTTTGAAACCTTCTATCCCCACTGATCAAAATCATCTCATAGTTTGTAAGTCTTTGTCCATCAAACTGCCTTCTGTATTCCTAGTCTTTACAGAAGTTGAAACACTTTTCAGTGCTGATCTGTTTTCCAAACAGTTTGTAAGGTAATAGAGAAGGATTATTTTTTCCCCTTGGAGGTTTCCAGCCTCCATTAGTTTTGAGATCCTTAATCTGTGCCTTTTGACTCAGAATTGGTGGTGTTTGAGAAGTGCAGTTATCTCAATCCCTGTAGAGGAGTCTGCTTTGCACCAGCGATTACTTTTAAACAGAGATTCAGTACTGGGCCCTAAAATCACATTACAACTTTGCCCTTTTTGAAGTGGAAGGAATAAGAAAGATCTCACCTCCCAGAGTAAATCACTAAAATCTCAGCACTGAGCTGAAGGCAAACTCTGTGTAATGGTCATGAATAGACACCCTCTGATACTACAGGCGCCTCTGAAAGAGCCATGAATATTTTGAAATGCTGTAAAAAAATGTACACATCTCAGCCTGATGCTGAATCCGCGTATAATAATGATTAGATTTCACTAGGCACTAGAACCAGATTCATTCTTCCTCGTGCTAGGTACGTGATTTAGGTGACTGCTTGAGAAAGTAAGTTATGTGAATTATTATTACTGGGAGAAAAAATATTTTCCTTAAAATAAACACCCTTCCAAAGCTTTTAAAAGTAACAAGAATGTACAGACACTCATATAGTTCTTCCATATGTTGCCTCAAGATAAGAAGAGTTGATACTCCAGGTATGATGGGCAGTCAAGTTTTAAAATACAGATGATTTTTGTTAATACAGCCTCCAAAAAAACATGGTTTTTATTAAAGAGCACAAGTTAGACTGGATGTTATCATACACAATAAAAGCACAACTCGTGGCCATTTCCTCTCATACTCTCACTTGTTCTGTGTGAGAAGAGACCAACTCCCTCTGCTCTACAACCTCTTCTCAGGTGGAAAGCTACAGACAGCAATACCAAACATTGTTCTTTTTAATAATGCAAAGAAGAGCAAACAGGCTGCAGGGAACTCACACATGAGCAAGTCAATCCTTCCACGTGCCAACAGGAAGAATAGCAGTGTGACAAGCCTGCTTCTCTGGATAAAACAAATACTGGTTCCTCAAAGACGAATGGTAAATGTGTGATTCCTGACAATGGATGGCTTGCAGTTCAAAAAATGGTCCCCACAATTATTCCCCATCTTTTCCACTGCACTCGAAGAAATAAGGAATGTTTAAAGAAATGCTTCTTTCAACTGACGTCCACAGGAAAGGAGATGTAAAAATAGAGCTGGCACTGTAATTTGGAAGTACTATTTGTGACTACAAGAGCGTTTTTGAATCCTCAGATCTCTGACAGAGATGCATGAGGTTTTTTTATATTTAAATGAGATTTTAAAGATGTTACTGGAAGTCAATTAATTTTAAAAAATTTTAATTAAATTTTGATCGGTTATGGTATGCGAGTGGGAAGTCAATTTTTCATCTCCCTGATTTCTCCTCAGAGACTAGAGCAATCCTGCTGTACATCATCATAAGTTTGAACACTGCTCCGGTTTGATGAGATCAAATTCAGTGAAACAGCATAAAGCAGAACAATCTGAGATGTAGCGTGGCTCAATAAGCCAGGAAAATATTGATCTCATTTTTAAACAATTTGAAAAGTGAATGAGAAAAGTCAAGCTCTCCTTAGTTTCAGCACTAATTAGGGAGATGTTATTCTGGGTTGGCCAGCATGGTCGGTCGTTGACAGGTCCTTCACTAAACTGAACGATTCCATGATGCTGATAGAAGAGGGATAGCCCAAACTACATTGTCTGAGTTCCCTTTCTCCACACTGGTCTTTATTATGCTTCTCTTCAGATTTTTCTCCCTAAAGACTGTACTGTGGCACCACAGCCAGATGACTATCAGTGTGAAAAGTGGGTTCTTTGGCACCAGTATTATTACACCATACATCCTCACAGCAGTGGCTGTAATAGAAACAAAATAAGAGAGAAGAATGGGAAAGATATGTGGTGAAACAACTTCTAAACCATAAGATATTTGGAACATACTGAAAATTACTACAAGCAGAGGGTCTGAGTGTGTTTTTCTCATCTACATATTGCACAGTTGCTCTTAATCTTAAAAAGTTTTGCTCCCTAAGTACTGAAAGCAAGGTAAATATCTTGGAGATGATTTATGAAGTAATTCCAAATACCTTAAAATTATCTACTCCACTTCTTAGCAGTATGATAACCCATTTTTAACAAATGTGCAAAAATTCTGCTGCTACGTACCAATAACTTAAAACTTTACAAGCAGGACCATGCAACCTAGGGCAGGTCATACAAGAAGCTTCCAGATGGATCTTGAAACTCTCATAGTCTTGACAACCTCCCTGGGCAGCTTGTTCCAGTGTTCCGTAACCCCTACAGTGATGAAGTTCTTCCTCATGTTGAGGTGGAACTTCCTGTGCTGCAGCTTACATCCACTGCCCCGCGTCCTATCGCAGGGTGCAAGTGAGAAGAGATTGTCTCTTTCTTGACACCCAGCCCTCATGGATTTATAGACAGAATTGCTAAGGCTGGAAAAGACCTCTGAGATCATCAAGCCCAGCTTATGACTTAACAGTCACAGCATGGCACTAAGGGCCACATCCAGTCTGTCCTTAAACACTACCAGGGACGGGGACTCCATCACTGCCCTGGGCAGTCCATTCCAGTGTCTGGTCACCCTTTCCACGAGGAAGGGCTTCCTAACATCCAACCTAACCCTCTCCTGGCACGTTAGGACATGCTCTCTCTCGTTCTGATGCTTGACCCACACCTGACTACAACCTCCCTTCAGGTAGCTGTAGAGAGGCTACACCCTAAGCTGCAGTCACATATTTTGAATGCATTAAAATTAAATAAGTGATAGTAAAAATTTACCCCTGAAATTCATGATCTTTAAGGTCTTTTACAGCCTCATCAGTACCGTGATACCATATTTGTCATTGCAACTCAGTGCAAATGTTAAGTGCATAGTCTTGTTCTCCATTACACTCGATCAACAGAGGTAGAAATGTGTTGGTACTTCAGCATTTCTCCCTGTTTTCACCTTCTCTCTGATTCAACAAGGTTGTGATGCTGGAAACTACATGTCTATTACAACCTCACCTTCTCTCTGACACAACAAGGTTGTGACGCTGGAAACTACTATTTAAAGTACATATCTATTACAACCTCACCTCTCTGTGAATACATCATGAGCATCCAAGACCTATTTTTAATGATATTAACTTCTGTTGAGACATTTTCATTGCTTCAAACATGGATGAAGCTAAACTGAAGCCTAGCATGCGATAGATGGCTTTGAGGTGCTGCTAGGCATCGTTTCAGATGTATCTTTGCAGAGTGAAAAGAAAAGGGAATATTGCCAACTTGCCTAATGTGCTATGAGAAAGTTTTTGTGCCTTTGCTAATTTAAAATGAAAGCACAGGCAATGGAGATCATTATAATTAACGCTTGTGAAACTTGTTGGCTTTACTAATGAAGAACTGCTAAGAAACTAGGAAAAACATGCTATTGGGATTTGTGTAGGATCTTGTGCCTGGGGACAAGAGCTGATACGTATCCACTGGATATAGAGAGGGATATATATATGCTGTACCTATATACATCATTGTCCAGCAGAATACTTACCTGTAAGAGAAAGTCTTTGCTACTTTATGGTGGTTTATACTGCAGACAGACCAATGCTGCCCTGGAACTCTTATTTTCAAGCCACACGATACACAGTACAAATATATTTATATACTTCTGTGTGTGGATTTCTGCTTTAAAAATCTGGCTTTTGCATTTATTCAGTAACTCTTCAGTAACATGAAAAGCAGTCCCTATTCATGAGCAGCCTAGTGAACCCTTCCTTCAATCGTGAGTTAAATACAGTCAGTTCATCTGTATTAACCTCTGAGCCACAGCACATACATTTCTGTCATAGCAATTTCTGCTCTGTGCCTGGGAAGATCATGAATAGATCCTCCTGGAAAATATGCTAAGACACATGGAGGACAGAGAGGTGATGTGAGACAGCTACCAAGGACAAATCCTGCTTGACCAGCCTAGTGGCTTTCTTTGACAAAGCGACTGTATCAGTGGGCAACAGAAGAGCTGTGAACATCATCGATCCGGACTTCTGCAAAGCACCTGGCACAACCCCTGCAATATCCTTCTAAGTAGGAGACAGATGGATTTGATAGTGGACAGTTCAGTGCATAAGAAATTGGTCAGATGGTCACCTCCAGGGACTAGTAGTCAACAGCTTGATGGCCAGATAGAGATTGGTGTCAAGTAGTGTCCTTCAGGAGTCTGTACTGGGACTAATGCTCTTCAACATCTTCATCAATGCTATAGACAGTGTGATTGAGTGCCCCCTCAGCAAGAGTGCAGATAACACCAAGCTGAGTGGTGTGGTTGGTCAGCAAGAAGTACAGGATGTCTTCCAGAAAGACCTGGCAACTTGGGCAAGTGGACTAATATGAACCTCCTGAGTTTACACAAGGCCAAGTGTAAAGTCCTTCACCTGCAACAGAGCAATCCCTGACATCAGTACAGGTCAGGAGATGATGTGATTGGGAGAAGCCTGCAAACAACTTGAGGTACTCTGGATGAAAGGCCAGACAAGAGTCAACAATATCCCCTTTGCCCAGAAGGCCAATTGCATCATTGTTCAGCCATTAATGAGGTCCCCCCTCAGCCTCCTCCAAGCTGAAGAGACCCCGCTCCCTCAGCCTTTCCTCATAAGGAAGGTGCTTAAGTATTTGAATTTAGATAACTGAGTTTAGCCCTAGATTTCACCACTTATTTGAAAAACACCACAAAAGTTAGAGAAGGACTTTCATATCAATTTCTTAACCTGCCTGCAGCTACCCTGTGCAGACTGAAACAGCAGAACATCCAGAACTTTCTATTGTGGGGAAACCACAGCGAGCCTGAATAAACTTGCCTTGAGGCTCTTTGCCTCTGACACGGTACAGCCCATGGTGATCACACCAGAGTGTGTAATCATTACATGTTGTCCTTTGTTATGGAAATGTTTTCCTAATCCAACTATGCAAGAATGATGGAGACAATTCACTAGTGATAACGAAGCTCTAAACCTTTCAGTGAGGACATTCTTTTGCCTTTTAGCCCCTTCCTCGTTTTTTAATTAAATTGTAAAGCAGCAGCTAATACAATGCTCTCCATCGTTGCTTTGAATCAATACTGCGTTTAATGCAGTTCTCTCCATCTAATGGGATTTTCTGGGCAGCCATCAACAAACAGTATAGACAGGAAAAACAAAAAGGAAATTAATGGAAACAAACTGAGTTTAATGGGGCTAATTATGAGGTCCGTAGATAACAATGGGTTGGGGTTTTTTTGTTTCTTATTGTTTTTAAGGTTGCATTAAAACATGCAAATGACTTTTGGTGTCTAGGAAAACATCACAGGATGACCTGGAGCAGTAGAGTGATCAGGTCTGAGCAATTCTGCAATACAGGAAACCATAAGGCATGCCCCTCAGACACTGCAGCGGGCTAGCTGAGCACTCTAATGGGCTTCCAAAAGCTGTGTTGTGTTTCAGGTATGTAATTTCACGTTATAAAGTTCAAATAGAGGAAGAGATTACAGGAGAGGTCAAGCCTGTTCCATGAAATGTTGCTACAGCAAGCAAGAGTGTTGTTCAACCTGAACACTTCCTTTAAAGCAGGAAGACTCCCATTTGCCAAGACCATTTCTGGAGCTCCAGAACTGCTGCACACAAGTCACAAAAGCATCATCAAAGGACTTTCAAGATAAATTTTCAAATAGCTTTTAATTCCTTGGACTTTTTGCCATTGGGGTATCTGCAAATAAAAGCTATATAGTTTTGCATTTCCTTTCTTTAATTCTTTGCAACCATGCCCCTAAAAAGCTGAGGCTATAACTACATTGTTATATGCTAACTTTGGCTTAAGCCACAAGTTTTGGGTCATGAATTGCTTGTTTGCTTCTACCTTCCATCCTGCCAAACACAATCTGGAATAAGATTAAATCTAGAAACACATTGTAAATTAAACAACCACAGAATCATAGAACAGCTTAGGTTGGAAGAGATCATCCAAACCAACCTCCCTGCCATGAGCAGCGATGCCTCAGGGGGCTCAAAGCCTCATCTAACCTAGCCTTGGACGTCTCCAGGGAGGAGGCATTCACAACCTCTCTGGGTATCCTAATCCAGAGTCTATCCACTCTCATACTGAGGAATTCCTTCCTAAGTTCCAATCCAAACCTCTTCTTCAGTTTAAAGCCATTTTCCCTTGCTCTATCACTGGATAGTCTTGTAGAAAGTCCCTCTCCAGCCTTCCTGCAGCTTCCCTTCAAATATTGGAAGGTCCATTGTTTAGGTAAAAATAACCAAATCACTGGAAAGCCTCCTGAATATTAAAAGTCATTATCTTTTTTCATTAAGAGGTAGTGTCTTGGAGGAAAATATCTCTATTAAAAAAAGAGAGAGAATTGAAATCTTTATGAAGCATCTTTCATCCAATGATATTGATTAGGGATTATAAAAGATCAAAGGTTCTTCCTGCATAAACAAACAACAAACAAACAACAACGCAGAAACTTTAGAGAAAAAATAAGTGATGTTCTAAACTTCCCAGAAAGGTACAGATGTAGTAAAGAAAAAGAAACCTCAAGCCATAACGTTGAGTGGAATTGTGATGTGTAAACAAAACAATCACCACCTCACATTTGCCAGGAAAATCAGAGTGGTGAGGTACACTGCGGATCACAGATTACTGTACTTTAATTTCTAAATGAGTTTAGACATCTGTGAAATTAAAACCCCAGGGAAGGCAATTTATGTGACACTGGAATAAAGTTTGGAGATGCAAATTCCAGCTTGCCATTGCATCAGAGCAGGTAACCTTGCAAACAACCTTCACGGAGCCCAGCCTTCGCTCTGACTGATGTCTCCCATATGTATCCGTTTCTCCTCTCTGTTTTCCAATCAAGTTGACAGCAATTCCCAGTTCATTTTCTAAAGAGACTGATAAAAGTCAGGCTGAACCTGTACCTGTTATTAACCTCTCTCATACCATTATAACTTACTCTTCTCCTTGGAGATAAGCAGTTACACGGCACTTGCATGTGATATGTTCTTTCTTAAAAGCAGGGCTGCAAGTGTCAGCCTATTAGGGGGTCATTAAAGCCAGATGATGACAGTGTGATACTCTCACCCTTCTCAGGAATTAATCAACAAATACGAGGGGTTTATTTGTCTTTGTTGATTTGGGCATTGTTGTCCCTTGCATTAAATACAATAGCATATTTTATGCCACCATTGCATTTCATTTACTGATTTCTCTTACTGAGCAAACTATTACTTAATAATTTAGTGTTTACATAATTATTCTCATTGGCCTCTAATTAGCTTCCATTCTGAATGTGTACAAGGAATTCTTAAAATCTCTTCCAGATTGATATGTACTACAGAATTAGAAAAGGACAAGATAAGAAACGGCCTGAAGTGCCAGGGAGAGTTTAGGTTGGACACCAGGAAAAGTTTCTTCACCAAAAGGGTTGTCAAGCTGCCCAGCAAAGTGCTGGAGTCCCCATCTCTAGAAGCAGTTAAAAATGTTTAGCCTCGACTAAGAGAGATCACAAATATGATCTCCTAAGCCCTTGGCAAACAGAGAGAGAGTCTGGAATGATTGTGCATCCTCCACATTTGATGCTGCTAGAGCCTCAAAGAAGAGCCCCAAGCTGAGGGGAGCTAGAAGTCTGCTGGAGACATCACAGAGAGCTGCCCAGGGGGTTGTGGAGTCTCCTTCTCTAGCGACATTTAAACCCACCTGGCTGTGTTCCTGTGTAACTTGGTCTAGGTGATCTTGTTGTGGCAGAGGGATTGGACTGGATGATCTTTCAAGGTCCCTTCCAATCCCTAAGGATTCTATGACTTTATGATTCCTTGATTCTAACAGTGAAATCCAGAGAGGTCATTAGAGACACACTGATCTTTGGAATGTTTGGGTGTATTTGCTCTAAGAAATCCTCACCTGGTTTTGTGCTGGACCTATGGAACCAAGGGTGTATAGTTCCCTGGTGGGTCGATCCCATCCATCTCTGAAGTATTTTACATCACAGAATTTTTTTATAAGATGGTGAGTACCTTCACTTTACCTTTACTAGGACAAGGCCACTTAATCTACCTTGACTTTTGAAGAGAGGTTCTCTAGAGGTTTGACCCTTTCTTCAGGAAAATATTCTCGTGCCCCAGTTGCTAAATAAAATCTCTTAATGAACTTTGAAATACATTTATACACAGCACCTAATTGTGGACTAGCCAAGCAGGCAGCCTCGGCAGGTGCATTTCTATCAGAAATAATTTCACTGCCTCTTCTGTATAATTGAATTGACCAAGTTCTGCTGCATCATGGTGGTTTTGCTCATTATAGTGACAGCTGTGATACCCTTCAAGTTAGTTGCCTGAGTAGGAGAAAAAAGTGAGAAGAATTATACATTTCAACCAGATTTCCTCGAATGAAGCATCTGAGGGAAAAATCCAAACTGCTAAATATTGAGCCCAAGATGAGCAGCAACTATCCTAGAATATTAATAGAAAGTCTGATCACCATCGGTGCAAAAAACGATTTGAATGTTACTCTCTGTCCTGAAAATATTATTTCTTCTGGGAAAAATCAAGAAAAAAACCTCTTATCATAGGACAACTCAGTCTCTTAGCAGTGAAATGAGCTCTGGAGTTCGCTTGGAAATGTGAATGAGTTCTTCATTCACTCAACAGGAGGCTGCTCTCAATCACATCATCTGACCTGCACTGAGATCAGGGATTGCCTGAGTCCAGCTGAAGGGCTTTACACCTGGCCTTGTTAAACCTCATGAGGTTCAGACTGGCCCCCTCACCCAACTTTTCTGGGTCTTTCTGGTTGACAACCTGTCTTATCAACTGCATCGCTCAGCTTGGTGTCACTGCTCAGTACCTGATTACCTTGGGATCACTGGATCAAGACCATACACTCAGTTACTTCATTGCAGGTGACTTTCACCTTGAATTTCACTTGTGGTGTGGATTAGTCAATGAATTGAATGCTGACTGCTCTCACTTTCAGAAAAGAGGGATTCTGGCTAACCTCTCTTAGAATTCATTGAGAAGTAAATTGGAAGATCCTAGGGAAGAGTAGAAAAGCATAATATGTATAAAAGGACTTACTTTAGAAGAACCTTAAGGCCCTCAAGAATCAGAAAAATAATGGAAATTATAACAAAAATCTTATTTAATAAATTTTTTACATAAAAAGCTATACGTAAAATGTGCTATCAGATAAAATATAGAATATCTCTGTTTTCTAGCATTGGATGGGTATGGTAGCCCCTCNTATGGTTGTATTGAAATCATTATTATTATTAAAATTATTATTATTATTTAAACTATTATTATTATTGAAGCTATTATTATTAAACTATTATTATTATTAAAGCTATTATTATTATTTAAACAATTATTATTATAAAAACTATTATTATTCTATTGAAGCCATCTTTTTTTTCCATTTTTGTTGAATACTCTTACTATTTCCAACTATTTCCACAATGTGTAATACCCATACATGCTCAGAAAAATGGGCAGTCATTTGTATTCATTCCTTACCACTGCACATTAAATAACCTCGATTCATGAGAAATTTCTTCAATCACTGTACTTTATTTCTACCATCTCAGCACCTCATTTTGATTTTTAAATGATAAAGGCTTTGTCTGAAATATATCAGCTAATATCATACCGTTTTGTACAATATTAGCTCATTTACCACTTTTCTCAGCAGTATTTACACCGTAGGAGTTCCATTTCAGAAATGTCTTTATCTATGTTTTGTGCAATTTCTAATTCCACATCTCATGGAGATTTCCAGAGTTCAAAAATCACTGCAGAGTGACAATTCTACTTCACATGAAAACCTAACTTAGCTGAAAAGTTTTATCCACCCTTAATATTACTCAAGTGCTAAGGAAATTAACATGATTTTGGAAATACTTTAAATTCTAAGAGATGAAAACCCTGACAATCATCACCATCTTAAATTGGAAGTGCTTTTCTGAAATAATCAGTGTCCAAAAGCTCACTTCCATCTCAGACAATGAGGATGTAGCTCACGTGATCTATGACAAAGGTATCTACCCCTGGTTTTATATGCTGCATTGGGGAGCTTCTGGGTGACCAAGACAAAGGATTCATCAAGAGAACAGAAGCAAAACCTAGATTTTCCATCTCCCACGGGAACTTCTTTACCCAGGTGAACCCTCAGGTGCTTTGTTTCTTGATAGCAGTTGTGCTCCTTCTACCTAGCACTGCTGGCTGTGCAATGGCATGGCTTCAACAGAAACGCACCGTGTGCCCGTGTAATCTGTAGCTCGAGAACTGTCAGATCCTTAGGCAAGTTAAAAGCCCTGGAGACAGGAATTACTATAAAGTTCCAGATATCTCACTCCCAAAGCTCTATTCCACAACTCGGATAACAACTGTTTCTTAAGAAGATTCTAGCATGTCAGCATATGTTATGATGTCTCCTAAAAATGCAAATTATGTCATAAAAAGTGAGATGCTGATGAAATTCCCTGAGTGGAGGGAGGAACACGCTGATCTACGTGATCCTGTGAACCTGTCTTAAAAGGCGACGTGTCATTTCTTTTCCGATTTTACCACAGACCAGATGTGCTTTGATATACAACATCTTTGAGCAACTAATTAATATTTAAAAGTGTCATTCTGGCACAAACTGTATAAACATAGATTTGGAATACACAATACCCTGTCAAATCTAATTTAGAAATAAAAGAAATCCATAAATAAAGAGCTGATGATGGTCACAGCAGATATGAAGGGAAATGGGGATGAATATGATGCAAATACTTCTGGCTTCAACAAAGAAAACACAAGCCTTTTCTATTATTTTTGCTAATACATCCTTCCGAAAAATAGCTTCACCTCCAAACTTTTGAATGCAGTGGCAGCACATTTCCAATTATCCTTTGCAAAAACAGAATCACACAGTTACTGCAGCTGGAAAAGAGCTCTGGGCTCATCCTGCCCAGCCCATGACCTGACATCACCACATCAGCTAGACCAGGGCACTAAGGGGCACAGCCAGGCTGTCCTTAAACACCTCCAGGGGTGGGGACTCCACCACTGCCCTGGGCAGTCCGGTCCAGGGTCTGATCACCCTTTGTGTGAGCAAGGGCTTCCTAACATCCAACCTAACCTTCCCCTGGCAGCTTCAGGCCCTGCCTGTTCATTCTGGCACTAGTTACTTGGAAAAAGAGCTTGACTCCCACCTGTCTACAACATCCTTCAGGGGGAGACCTTACCCCTCTCTACAACTGTCTGAAGGGATGGTAAGAGTTTAGCTTCATAGAAAAAAAAGCAAAGTTAGCTCTTCAATCCTGAAATAAGACTCAGTCTGAACTATATTTAATATCTAATTATATTTGAAGTTGATAATCTAGCATTTCCATTCTAATTACCTAGCTCCTTTTAAAAATGATTACCCAATCACTACTTTGTAAATTTTCTAGGACATCTACCTTCAAAATTTCAGAAAAATTATGATAGAAAATATATAACTAATAAACATTTTAAATAAGTAATATATAATACATAATAATGCATAGTACATAATTATATATATTAATATATAATAATACATGATAATATATAATTAATAACGCAGATAATAATATATAATGATATGCTAAATGACAATACATAATAAATCTAATATCCATAATGATACCTCATAGAATCATTAGGGATCAGAAGGGACCTNTCTGGGGATGGGGACTCCACCACTGCCCTGGGCAGTCCATTCCAGTGTCTGATTCCCCTTTCCGTGAGCAAGGGCTTCCTAACATCCAACCTAACCTTCCCCTGGCAGCTTCAGGCCCTGCCTGTTCATTCTGGCACTAGTTACTTGGAAAAAGAGCTTGACTCCCACCTGTCTACAACATCCTTCAGGGGGAGACCTTACCCCTCTCTACAACTGTCTGAAGGGATGGTAAGAGTTTAGCTTCATAGAAAAAAAAGCAAAGTTAGCTCTTCAATTCTGAAATAAGACTCAGTCTGAACTATATTTAATATCTAATTATATTTGAAGTTGATAATCTAGCATTTCCATTCTAATTACCTAGCTCCTTTTAAAAATGATTACCCAATCACTACTTTGTAAATTTTCTAGGACATCTACCTTCAAAATTTCAGAAAAATTATGATAGAAAATATATAACTAATAAACATTTTAAATCCAGCAGGATCACCTAGTCACAAGAACACATCCAGCGGCTCTTGAACGTCCTCACAATAAATCTCACAGCTCTATCTTCTGGTTTTTTCAAGCGAGCTGAGATAAAACAGGCTGGTGCTAAGTACTTCTGTAAATCTCTTGCAAGCATCATGGTTACTGATTTTCACCCTTTTACAAGAAGAGTGATGGTGAAGTGTTATGAAAGTCTATAAAGCATGCGTCTCAACATCAAAATTCAGATTGTCATCTTAACATTTCACTGGCCTGCCCGACTCCTTCGGCACGCTCCTCTGTGGCTACACAGTCACTGCATGTGGTAAATAAGTCAGCCCGCAGAACTGGAGCTGCAAACACTATGAAAACATAGCGGTGAGGGCATCATTTGATGCTGGCACATGCACGATCTGATATGCAGCTTTTGCTTTCCTTTAAACAAATTCTTCACAGAAATAGATACCAGGGTTTTTGTGGCATTTAATCTCAGCAGCCTCTTTCGGTTATGTATCTGCTATTTTCCGGCATTCCATGGCTAATATACTTTTCTAATTTAAGTGAAATGAGCTAAAACATTCAGCGTGAAGGAAAAGAAATTATTCTATTTTCCACTTGCGCAGCATATCTGCTTTATTAACAGATCACAAGTTATTAGAAGACATCTACTCATCATTTATTTAGGAAAATATAAATATATATGAACCGTAGAGGCAGGAAGGGGTATAATTCCCATTTCCACATTATCAATATAGATAATACTTTATCAGATTTTATAAATCTAAGCTGCTCCACGCTTTATTTTTGCTCCACTGCTCGGGTTTTCCTTGAATTAAGGTTTTATTTATATATGAACCTTAGAGTAAGTTTTGGTAACAAAAATAAAGGTTGCCATACGGCTTCATGAACAGAACTAGTCTCACTTTTATTTGCTTTTGTTGGATTGCTGCATCAACACAGAGCAGATGAGTTTTTGAAAGGTACAGTTTCGCAGCGCCAAGGAAGATCCAGAGAAGAATAGTTCATTTCAAATCTAATTCTATTTCACGAGGAACTATCCCGTGAATGAAGTTTGATGACAATCAGCGTTGCCAACAGCAACATCACAATGTAATCACGCTTTCATTAGTCTATTTAATATTTTTCTATGAATAGATTCGCCAGGAAAAGATGCATATATTATAGAGCTTATTACAAATTATAGGAGCAAACACAAGGATCAGCATTCCCTACATCCATTTCCATCTCTGTTGCTGTATATATTTATCTCTGATATATTAAACATTGAGTTCAAATTCTCTACATTCAGAAAGGTACAGAAAGTTGCTTAAGACACCACCAAGGCAGATAAAAGATGCACACCCTTGAATTTGATATTTCTAACAAGTAGATTAGGTTCTCAATGACCTCACCTACATACAGCCACCTATTCAGAATGCAGCACCTGGTAAACTGAGCCCCAGCCATGTTTGGATTGGCAAACTTTCCAAGCTGTTTCTCCCCGGGGAAGTAGTGATAAGCATAAACTGTTAATGCCATCTAGTATTGTGAACGGATTATTGACATTTCTGTTGCAGTGTGAACAGCAACATTTTCTTTAGTATTTCCCCTCTTTGCAAACATCATTTCAGTTAGTAACAGCAAAGTAATTCACACTCAAACGAGGAAGATACGACAGGCCTTATTATCATGCCTTATAATAGTTTATTGTTTGCATAAATTTCAGAGTTACTTAAACCAATCATTGAAGAATTATGCATTTTATTTTTGAAAGTAATCGTAAATTTAGAGTGCAGAAATGAGAACTCTCAAAACTCAGGGATAATATATTTGCTCTGCGCTGGTTGCGCCGGTATAGGAGCGCCGTGAAAAATCGCAAGGAATACTCTTTTAAACATTCTCATACATATGAATTAAGCAGAAGCAAGACAATTTAACAGGCCATGCAGTAAAACATCCACACAGAAAAGGAATATTCACATCGTGCCATTATCACAGAGAATAAACTACGCACCAGACACTAAAAATTTTAGTGTTGCCGGTTAATGAAAAGATAAGAATTAGTGTACCGAATCTTCCACAATTAAGATGAATTAATTTAAAAATCAGTGATGTATATTAATGTAATAAACCTCAACTGTAGTGGAAAATAGCTTCTTTCTAACCAGAGATTTTATAAATTAGCATTTGCTGAACATTAAGCAATAGGATGTTTAGGGAGCTTACAGATGGACTTGTGACAGTAAACAAAATGTTCATCTTGATTTAAGAAGATAACTTCTTAATTTTTAACTACTGACATGGAGTTCTAGGCATTAGACCACATTGGATGGTAGTGAAAATACTAATTCAAGAGTTCTGTGCATGAAATATCCCCCAGTATTCTTACAGAGCCTCTAGAAGTGACACCAAGAAAAACAACGAAGTCCAGAATAAACGAGTACTGGTACTGGAACATTTTAACTTTAATTTAGAATCCTCTAGAGGTGTCCTAAGAGTTCCAAACAAGGTAGATCTACACTCACTACCACTTCTTCTGAAAACAACCCTTTAACATCACCTAGTCCAACCACTAACCATGCAGACTTCCTGTGGCTTACAGGTCACTGAAGGAGTTTTGACTTAATGCATCAACTTACTCAGAAGAGGTGGGAGGCTTCATAACTTTATTCATTTGATAGGACAGAATCATGGAATCATTAGGGATCTCAAGGGACCACAAAAGATCATCTAGTCCAAAAAAGCTTCTATCCTCTGATTCCAATCACAGAGGCCAATTGCTGATTACAGAGGAAGAGGTAAAGAAATCTGATTGCATGGTAATTGATAGGTATAAATGCTTGTTGTCTCTTAATCTCGATGGATGAAATCATTGTTTGAGCTTTTGTTGCTAGCTATTTCCCTAGGAAAGAAATTTATAAGTAGAAAACCACCCCCACTGCTGCTCAGCAAAATTTCATAGGAATTTTTGATTTTATATTTCAGAAGTTGATTGCTAACTAGAGAAACCTGTTCACTAGTTAACATTTTCAGTACAGGCTGAATTATCGTCGGCAAAAACTGGAGTAAAATAATACATGACAGGAAATTAAACCCCATTAATAAATGAATAGTTTATTTCAAAGTATTTCTTTCATTCAGTTAGTCCATGTGAGTCACAGAAGGCTCAATTATTTTTCCTCACTCCATTGGGCTTCTTAACTCTTCAGCATGAGACAGATGTTTACTTTGAGGAACTGTTTTAGATAGTAAATAATCTGCAGGTAATTGACAGGTGAAATCAGTAGGACCCCCTCAGAGGCTGAACAGGTTATTCTACATTTGTAATATTAACAGCTAGCTGCTTCTTGAAAAAGAAAAGGCAAAGGCTCCGTTTCTTGTTTAAGTTAGAAATCTTTTTTTCGATGAATTATGTAAGCAACCCGAACTCTAAGCACAAACTGACATTGTCCAGGGTACGAAACAGAACTGTCTGGCTTTGATTTATTGGGTTCTTGTAACAGTCATCTTTAGACTGTGAAACCAGTCACGAAAATTTATACTGCAAGCACGAAGAAGATGACATGCAGTAATTATGATACTACATGAAATGGTCTCGAGACGGTAATAATTTCCCATCCTTTTACCTATGTTCTTCGGATTTTCCTCAAGAATGTGCTAGAGATTCAGCTCTCTAGTGTTGCTAAGAAAATTTACATAAACAGCCAGTTCTCGAAGGACTTCTCTGATGCTAGTGATAAAGATTTGGCAAGCATGCCTGCTGTCAGAGTTTAGTCAAATAAATACAAACACAGAGAGGGGGGGTTTTGTGGTTTTGTAAGGAAGGCTGAAATGTTATGTGCACAGCCATGGAATGCTCTGCACACAAGGTTTCAGAGCAATTCTTTTTAGAAAAACAAGTATTGTCTTAGGCCAAAAAGCATGGGTTATTATCAGCTGCATCATCTTCACTGACTCAGTAGAAAATGCGTTACACTCAGGCAGTTTTCATCAACATCAGCTCCTTGGACAGAAAAAGCAGATAAGAGCTGCATGTATTGCTAACCCCATATATTTGAAAGTATAATCTTTTCTAAAACCACCTCTCTATGTTACACCATCTGTACTGAGCAGCACAATTCAAGCTTTCTATTGGATTCCTTTGATTGCTGAGTGGCATGAGCTAGATGGCAGGTGTTTAGGGTTACTTGGTTGGGTTTAGGTGGGACTGGATGATCTTTAAGGTCTTTTCCAGCCTCATCAGTACTGGGATATTGTGGTTCATTAGTATTGTGGTTTGACCCCTGACCCTTCATACATGTGACATGGGACAGCCAGATATCCCTTCCCATAACCCTGTAAGACCCCTGTAATGCAGAAGCCCCTTTCTCTTTGAGGTTTCTGGCTGGGTGCAGAGTGGCACTCTCACTCTCTTCCCCTGCTCTTCTGCCACAAAGACCTGATGAAAGATAATTCGTCTCTTTCTCTTTCTGCTTTTCTGTCTCTTGGGCCCTGTGAGGAGGCAACAGTGGCTGCTTTGCATCAGGATGGGAAAAGTATGGTCAGCAGGACTAGGGATGTAGAAGAGGAGACTCAGGGGGGACCTTCTCCCTTGCTACAACTACCTGAAGGGAGGTTGTAGTCAGGTGGGGACCAGGCTCTTCTCCCAGGCAGGGCCTGAAGCTGTGCCAGGGGATGGTTAGGCTGGATCTTAGTGCTACAGGTACTGTGTCTCAGTGCGTATGTGATGGGTGTACATCAGCCAACAACCAAACACCAGCCGAGTCTCTCACTCAAAACAGAAAGTCAAGAAGACTCAGGGTTCAAGGAAATCATTATATGATGGTATGTAACAGAGATTTCTTCAACTAGTCTAGAGTATTTCAGTGCCTAGTCTGTAAAAGCCTATCTTTTTATAATTTCAATTTGAGTCAACCCATTCCTTACTGACAGAAGAGGCAGCAGCTAAAACTGGAAAACCAACCAGTGGCAAACACTCAGCCCTTTGACAGAACAGAAAATTCTGTTCTGGGAAGACTTTATTTTTAATTTATACAGAAATATTTCACATGAAAAGTAGAATTTCAAATATATTTAGTGTGCTTTGCAAGTTAATGGTGCTTTAAGAGCTTGGTAAAAATTGAAATATCTAGTGAGTTAGTTCAAAGGCAAGGATTTAGAAAAGAATCCTGACAGATATTAAGCAGCAAATAGAAAACTCTCTAGAATAGAATGTGAAATAATTACCCTACCAGTGATTAAATAATCAATTCATTGCAAGAACAGAACGAAATCATTTTACAGGCTGAACATTCTTAGCTACTACAAGTAGCTCGTTAATTCAAGACATCCCCTTTCAGAATCCAAAATGCTCCTTGGCAAATTCCCCTTCTCATTCATATTCAAATTGTATGGATTCCCAGTAATATTTAAAAATCAGAATGCAGGAATCTTTTTGTATTTGCAAAATGCAGGCTCTTGTTTTCATTTTTTTAACCATTTTGCACTTCAAGTATTTTTGCCTGAAGTGCTGCACGGATTACAACGCAAGGACTGCAGTGAGCAAGTGCTTTCATTGAGAAGTTCTTGCTAGTGACAATGCAGAGCAACATTAGAAGGCCTGCGTGTGCTCCTGAGCTTCCGAATTAGTCATATAAATGTTGTAGAAAACAGTGGAAGACAAGCAAAGTTTATTATTTTCATTAATTTATTAATTTATTTATCTATTTAGCTATTAAATTAATAGCTAATAGATTTTAGAGCGGTGATTAAACCCCGTTTGGCAGATACAGCCCCACACCATCACTTGCTCCCTCATCTCCTGTGGGATAGAAAAGAGAGTAAGAACCCAAAAACTTATGGTTTAAGATAAAGACAGTTCAAGAGGGAAAGCAAAAGCTGTATGCTCAAGCAAATCAAAAGAAGGAATTTATTCCCTACTTCCCATCGGCAGGCCCGTGTTCAGCCATTTGTGGGAAAACAAGGCTCTGTCATGTGTAATGTTCACTTGGGAAGACAAAGGTCCAGTAGATATGAATATACTGCCTCCCTCCTTCTTGCCCTGCCACCAGCTTTCTCACTGAGTATACATCTCATGGCACTGAGTATCGCTCTGGTAAGTTGGAGCTCTATTCCCAGTTGTACTCCTCCCAAATCTGTTGTGCTTCCCAAGTCTACACATTGGGGGAAGAGGAGGAGAGAGAGGACACTGAACAAATGCTGCTCAGCACTAGCTAAAAAGATGCCTGTTCTATCAATATTCTTTTGTTCAGAAATCTAAAGCAGAGCATCACACAAGCTACTACTAGGAACATCAGCTGTCACAGCCAAAACCAGGAGAACAGGTGAACTTTTTGGTTCTGGTCAGGGAAGAGAGATGCTACGGGGAGACATGTTGTTCTACTATGATCCCTCAGTAGCACTGGTCTTACATCCTCAGCCAAGCAGGATGTCACTAGAAAGCACAGCTTCTTGCACTTAAAATGTCAGGTGTAATTATTTGACCTTAGTTCATAAGATCATTAGATCAACGACCTGGTTGTGCCTCTTACGGTGTCCTCGTGGATAGCAAGCCCAGCATACACCTAGACAGGCACACGACATGAGGCATCACCATCTGACTGAAGGGTTGGGTTCAAGGACCTGAGCAACTCATAGCTGGCAGCCAGTCACTAGTGATGGTTCCAGGGCTTAATTCTAGGGCTGTTCCTCTTTGATGTCTTTCTCCATGGCCTGGACCCAAGATTTGAGTGCACATAAGTTCACTAATGATGATAAATTAATCCCCTTGAGGATAGAAAGGACTTACATAGGGGTTTTGCTAGAACAATCTGTGATTTGACAGCATACAACTGGGAAACCACCAACTACATGACACTTCATAATGACAACCACCAGATTCTGCACCTGGGGTGATGTGTTCCTGGGTGGACATATAGATTTAGCAACAAGAGGCTGGAAGTACTGGAAGAGGGAATACTAAGGAAGCTGGTTTTAAAGTTTTTAAAGCATGTTTTAAAGTACAGGAATCACTGGGGGAATGCTTCCTAAAAAATACCCTTTGGAGAAAGAACACTTAGTCACACCGCTGCTTGTTACTGTGTCGTAGCACAACCTAGCAAATATTGTATTAGGACTTCAGTTAGTGAAATTATGCTGTAACTATTGCCTTTAATTCGTAGTAGGCAGAAGCTTTAATTCCCTTCTTTGTAAAAGTAAGAATTATTGCATGTTGTCATTTTTATACCAAATTAAAATTGCTTTTAGATTAGTCACAGTAGCACCGGCTCAAGAGCCATTCATCAGATCCTGATAATACTCACACCCTTCTCTGCCACCAGTCTGCTGCTTGTCTGGGAGTGCTACAGTGGCATCTTCTGGCACACAGAAGAATTAATTACTTCCTCACTGCCTAACAACGTTGCTATTAAAAGGGTAAACTAAGATAGGAGCCCAAAGAACTGAAACTAAAAGCATCTACTGTTGCTCAATTATTCCCTTTAGAGAAACTAAAACAGCAATGAATGATGAGAAATTACAATCTAGTCCTTCCAGAAGTGACTACTTGAGTCTGTGAGAGTTCACGTGTGAGGACACTGCTTCCAGGGCTGTCAGCATCCTACGGAATGACTTGTGTGTGAGAGAGAAGACGTGAGGTGACAAATGAGTTTAATTTCTGTCTTTCTGTCTGTCCATTTGTCCCAAAATATGGCCAAGATAAAACAGATCCGAGATTTATTACATCTTAAAATGTACCTGACTGAGGTTTTCAGCTTGAATGTTCACAAATCAAAACTGCTTCATCAGCAGGAACTGCCGCTGGGGCTGTTTCTCTAAGCCTCTACAGCAGGGCCAAAAGTAGAGGACCCCAGCTTTACCCTGGCTTTTATGATTTTCTTTGTACGTGAGAACATCAGATCATCTCCCAGCCTGCACTGATGCTTCTTATTCCTTCTTCCCAGGTGAAGCACTATGCACTTACTGTTGTTTTTGAATCTCATTAGGTTTCTCTTTGCCCAACTCTCCAGTCTGTCCAAATCTACCTGCGTGGCTCCACATCAGGAGGTGAATCAGCCAGACCAGCTAACTCACTGAGGAGATACTCTGTCCCACGATCACAATCATTAATAAAGATATTGAACAAGACTAGACCCTCTGTTTCTGCAAATCTAAACCACAACGAAGCAGGAGGTTTTTCCTCTTCTTTAAGCACATCTACTGGCCTCAAACAGAATTTGCTTAATGGGGCTTCAAGTAAGAAAAATGACTCTGCTTTAGCTGTCTGATCTCACCGCCAGTTGCCAACATCTGTCAGAGTATTCTTCTAGCTAGTCAGCTTTTGAAAACACAGACTGGAATTTATCTCTACATTTCCTTATCTAAATGCAGGTACCTAGCACACAAGGTTTAATGTGAGTTGTCTCCAACTGTAATCACTGGAAACACAGCTCATACAGTCAAACCAAGTAGGAAGCACATACTGCAACAGACCCCTGAAAAGATCAGCTAAAATGACAGCATGCCCAGGCAATCAAGTACCATGCCCTCCGCCTGGCTTCCTCTCTTATATTCAGAGTCTGGAGGACTCAAGGGCTGGACTTAGGAGTAAAGACTGTAGTAAGGAAGGTATTCAACAACTCTGCCTTCTCTGCATCCTCTCTTATTAGGGCTTTCACCTCATAAACAGATGTCATATAGCCCTAACAAAGACACTTGAATAAGAACACTTCACTTTAGCAATGGAGGATTAGGAAGAACACTGCATATAAACAAAATCAGTCTGAAATCCTGCTCAGACAGAAGGGATCTCTACCGACTTAACAAAGGGTGCAAGTGAGAATTTAAGACAGAGGGCAAACATCGTCACAGAAATTTTATTGCCAGCTTTAAGATTCTGATGGCCATGGAAGATGCCATCAGAATCATTATTTTTTAGAAAGGAAAAAGGGAATGATATTGAAGTTGATGAAGGAGCAGAAAGAGGAGAATGCTTAGTGCTTTGTAATTAGAATAGTATCAAATAAGACACACATGCTGGTTTGGTTTAATCATGGAACCCTTTTCCTTTTAATATGGAGACCACAGCATAAAGCCTCTTCCAAGCTGCTTTACTTCTATTGAGTAACAAAATAATAATCTAGAGTTTAAATGGTCCTAGAAACCAATCATTTTGGAGACTTTTTGCCTTAGAGAGGATGATAAAAAGAAATAAAAAATAAAAGGAAATATTTCCCTATACCTATGTATATTACACAGACATTATATACAGGATAACACACGTACACACCTGCACCTTAAGCATAAAGACACCTTTGACTTTTCTACTTATACAAGCTCTGAACTAGGAGATCCCTGGCTGTAGTCAAGAAACATTGCTTTGTGTGTGAAAATGAGACAATAAAAACAAAGCAGAGGAAAAGTACTTTTCAAAAAAACCCGTGGTCTTGCTAAAAGTTCATGGGCATTTTGATAGATGATATTGAATACCTCAGAGGAGAGTTATCTGGATTATCCTCGCAGAGACCTTCCTCACAGAGCTATTTGAAAACAGATTCAAATCTCTACGTAGGTGATAAGTATTTGTTGTTATTACCTCTTGCATTCTGCAGGGTTTTTTGAGGAGGTAATTCATCATGACGCATGAAATAGTCCTGTGGGAGCTCCTGGGTTAGAGTCGAATAAAACTACCGAATGAAGTGTCAAGGCTTTATACTGCTGTTTATTTTATACATTTAAAGTACACTACTCTTTCTACTACCATTCCCTCAAATAACTGCACCAATTTGCTACGTTTCCAAACTGCTTAGGAAGAGCAAAGCAGTCGGCATGATTGCAGGGCTTTGAAACACTGAACGTCACGTAGGGATTGACTGATGAAGGACTGAGGGGTAGGAAAACCCCAATTTCTCCAAATAGAAAAATTTTAAGTGCTGCCATAATGATGCAGCTATTGATTCCGAATCACAGGCTGCAAACGGCTTCGTTTGTCTTCCAAAGCCTAAAGCCTGTCACCATACATTGGTTGGTCTCCAACATTAATTGAAAACATTTTATACCTCTGTAGCACTGATTGCAGAAACAACTCATCTTTGGCTTCAGAGCCTCTGCATCCATATGAAATGGCTAGAGGTTTTATATCGGCCAAAAGAGATCTCCTCTGTTCTCTCCAGCTCCGAGCATCATACACAATGACATGGCAACAAAAACAACCCAGAGGCATCTTTATGCGGCATCTCAGACAAAGCAATGTACTTCAAAGGACAAATTCTGCATCATCATACTTTGTCAGGTTAATAACATCACTAGTTTGTTGAGGATAGGACCACTCTCCTGGTGAAAGTGTCTGGAACAGATAATAAAAAGGTGTCTGGGCTTTGACTACATCTTCCTGACTCTATTGCAGTACAAAATAGCTGGTAACCCCTATTTCTGGGTCTACCTGTACATCCCCATGTACCAAAAATATAAGGATTTAGTGAATGTAATGGTTTAGTAATGATGAGAGGGCTAGGAAAAGGGTTAAACTTGATCTTGAAGGTCTCAGTGAAAACTGTTCTATGATTCTAAGGGAAAGTGAAATAATTATGTGCATAGTGGATACAGACAAGGATACAGAGGAGGAGATGTGCATTACTAACCCCCGAAAACAATCCTATTTTCACCTATTTTAATGTTAACACATTTAAATGAAATCATTATTAAATAACTTGTCCATGCACAAGGCAGAATCACTTATAGAGCTTAAAAAACATAAGATTATAACATCCTGTAACAATTCTTACCTGTGACAAGACAGTAAACATCTAGTTCCTGGAGTTTTTACCATTTATTGCAGGTCCCTTCCAACCCTGGCCACTCTAGGACTCTGTGACTCTAACAAGAGTACCTGTTTATAACTGCAACAGTAAGGGTTGAGTTCTGTAGCACTTATAGGATGCGAGAACATTCTGTCTGTTCTAAGCTCTGCCACTTTTAAGCAGCAAGTCAGGTGCCAAATAATACTGTCTCACAGTACTGATGAGGCTGGAAAAGACCTTAAAGATCATCCAGTCCAACTTAAAACCAACCCAGTAACCCTAACATCTGCCATCTAGCTCATGCCACTCAGCACTTCATCCAGCCTGACCTTGAACCCCTCCAGAGACGGTGACCCAGCCACCTCCATGGGCAGCCCGTTCCAAACTGGATCACTCTGTCAGTGAAAACCCTTCTCCTAATGTCAAGTCTAAACCTCCAGTGTGCCTATAAACCTGGCACCAGATTCACAAAGCATGAAAGAACAACACATGACATCTCGGATCCTTGAATATCAGTGTAGTTACATGCAATATATTCAGATTATTTTAGATAGGAGAAACAAAACCACGTACAGACTTCCTACTTCCAGAACCATATGAAGGGTTAAACAAATCTAACTGTTCAAGTTTGTTCACAAGGCAACTCTGAGGTTTTTTATGTACATTTATTTAGGGAAATGAATACAAGAGTCAGTAGAGCGTTTGTTTTTCTACGTAGCAAGCTTGGTTTGAGTTCCTTAACACACATAATAAAACACAAAGCATCTACATGCACAAGAGCACACGGGTACTTATGGCTGGTTATATGCAACTAACAAAACGGGGAAGGATGAAAAAAGCACTAGAAGTAGTAAGCTAACACTGAGGAGCAAACATACTCTAGTCAGCTTCTAGACTTAGCTTTTCCAAGAGCAATAAGCAGCACCACCAGAGTAAGTCTAGCTTTGCAATTTAAAAATAAAGCATTCAGGAGCTGGATGAGCTTGAAATTGATACTGGTCACCCGGAGGTAAGAAAGTCCACTGGATTAATCATGGGGGTTTTTATTCTAGTTTCTCACATTAAATAACTTTTAAGAAGTTAATTCCGTTCACTTACTAAGAACATTTATCATATTTTTTCCAAAATTCCAACTGAATTCCTGAGGTTGTACTCATGCATCACAATGATCACAAGAAGGGTTGCTCAGCCTTCTCTTTCATTTGTCTTTAATAAATGCCAAGTGATTTCTGGAGAAAGCTGGTTTCTCTTTATGTTTCAGTGCTGGCACCCCAGAACCCAGCAGTGTTCTTTCTAATACACACTTCCAGGCGCATTGTAAGGTGCACTCCAAACAATACACACAGAGCACCACGAATCTGAAACATCACAAAGCTCACTACAGCTCCTAGTAGCTCACAATACAGGCACGAGTCCAAACATTGAACAGTACAGACTCCTGTTTCTGTTCTGCAGGATCATGAGATATTTGAGGATGTTCAAATGGAGCAGCATTACGTCCTAACCTCAGTAGGTCTAACACACAGATGTCGTTCCAGAGACTTATAATATGTGTAGTATAAAAAGAATATGAAAGCTAATTATATTTGACATTTCTAACAGATTCACTATATCAATATGAAGAAAATTCTAATGCAGTAGGAGAGGATGAAAGAAAATGTACTATTCTTGCAATTCTTTAGTCATTTAATCCTTCTGTAATAGCTCTAGTCATATTCTATTACTGTTTCATAGACTGTCATTATCAAACAGCTATAACCAGTATTCCAGAGGACATCTGGGTTTGAATATTTGATCTCCGACTTCTTTTTTTAGAAGTAAAGTCTTCAAAAATACTTCATGAAGTAAGAGAACTGCTAAAGCAGGATCCAGAAGGCTCAGTCTCATTTCTTCAACTGGTCAGGTCATAACTAGGTAAACGCAAGTGACAGCTTCTCTACAGCTGCATTTCTATAACCTTTTGGCCTGGGAATCTCAGCCCTGGGGTTAAGGGTTCTCACCTAAGTTTAGAAACACAGTTCACGCTCAAATTCAGTAAATATAGGTACATTCAGGAGCTGGCATTAACCTGGACTTGTTAATATTGAAGTTTGCAATGCGAAACGCACTACAGTGCAATAAAGATGGAAAATGCAGGGGGAAAATGCAAAAGGCATAAAAGCAATTTCTGTGATACCAGACATCCTTTCCCATAACCTCTGCAGTATTTCTACACTGAGAAAAGACATAAGATGCAGTACAGCATCTTGATTCAGAGAAGTAGGTAGCCATTCTACATGGCATTCTACTGCCATTTCTAGTGCTCGCACTTCCCACGCCTCTGAAATGCACATTTCATTTGATGAAAACAAACCCCCAAAACATAAGCCATAGAAAAACCCCAAACCTGTAAGGAAAAGCAGAAGGACATGGAAAAATAATAAAGATGTCAATGTTAAGTTCTGTAGCACGTCCATTCCAACAGTCCTCTATGAAGTTCAGCCACTACAACTAACCCTTCTGTTTTTGCTATAGTCCCAGGACAAACTAGGATTTCTCTGCCTAAACATCAAATACTTTTGTTAAAGTAGTAACTCAAAGGGACATGTCGTTCTAACAGCTTTTATTTGACTAAAATACTGTGTTGAGGTCAGTGTACATTAGGCCAAATACATGTAAATATATTATGATGATGCTGATGCTCACATCCATACCAAGCTCATAAAAAAATCCAGCTCAATCCTGGTTAATTCAAAACACACTCATCTGCTCCAGGTGTGTCATAAGGGCATCTGCTACAACCTGGAAAATGTGTTGGGACAATATCCAACGCCTGACAAGGGAGCAGCAGACCAAATGAGTACAGTCGGGTACAGGGCTCATGCCTTCAAAGATGCTTGGTTGTTCAAGCAAGTTACTGGGTTCATGTTTTTAGACAACATATTCAGGTGTTTTAGTCTAGCATGGAGTCACTTCCCAGACTACTTGATCTACTAAGTAGTGTACACAGCCCACCAAAAATGTTTCACTCACTACTAGAAAACATCGCTCAAATCTCAGTCGCTTTACAACAGTCACTTGCAACCCGGGATAAGAATGAGAAAATGCCACTCAGCACTGAATCAACAGACTGAATTTATGCAGCACTTTTGATTCCAAAGTTTTATTAGACAGTTACATCCTGCCTGGAAGACAAATTACCTAGCTAAGAGGAGAAAGATTCCTTTGTATAGCTGTCCTGCTCCCCTCTTACAGTGTAATCCATGCCATGCTCCTCCGAAGGACATATTTATGGAAACCAAACACAGCCAGCTTAATGAATGACACTCGCTTAGACAAGACACTTCTCTTATGGTTTTGGCACCGTTCAAATCACGACACAGCCCCAAACCAGCTATGTAATAGGCTACTCTTGATCCCTGAGGTCTGTAGCATAAATGAGGAATAAACCTCTGGCAAGACTTTTTCAAACAAGAGTCTCCCCAGAGTGTACATTGTAGAGTAGAAACATACACACACACTTTTTTTCAGCCTGAGACCATGCATCCCACTTTACATTCTGCACCTGTCTCAGCCTTAAAAATAGATTGGCTTAATAAGATCTTTATGTTTTACTGCTCCTCTAAATTTCATCTGAAAGCAGTTCTGTTTGCTTTCCTCTTTTTCCCTTTCTACTCCTTGCGCATTGTTGACTTATGACTAGAAGTCTGACAACTCCACTAAACGTAAGTTCAACACTGAGAAAGTTCTCCACTGCACTTTTCCTACTTTCTTTAGTCTCCTTAATTGTGTTTGGAATAGTCTTCCTATAATTCAAACCGCAGTGCTGGTTCTCCACGAGGCACAACTAGGATATAATGTAAAATCTTTATTGAATGTGCATCATCCATGTACTTCTTCAAAGCTAGCCTGATTCACGTTAGAATTAAAGATAAAAAGCGGTGAAAAATCACTATTCCTTTGTGCTGAACTTTTTGCAGAGCTATTATTTAAGAGGAAAAGAAACACGGGCTATAGCTTGAGAATTTTATTGTATACTATTACCATGACTTCCAGCAGAATAAGGAGGTGGACTCAGACAGCTACTGCAATAAATATTCTTTCCTTTGTGTCACAGTCTAAAACAAGGACTTTTTTCCCTTAGATTACAAAAAAAATTCAATTTTATCCAAATTCTGTCTTCAAAAAACAAATGTTGTGTTTCATCATGCATCACTCCTGTCCAATTTCCATGAAAACAGCAGCAAATATTATTGACAACCATCTTAGTTTGGCTGAATTATATCAAGCATTAGGTCACCTGTCTCGTGAATTTCTTGGCTAGATTTCCTAGTATCTCTACATTTCACTGAACTACAGTTTTTATACCAATAATATGGTCTCTGCTGGTGGCATTTTATTTTCACTACTCACCACGAGTGAATGACTTGGATGCAAGTTAGCTGAAAGGTCTTAAGAGTCAGCAACTTTCAGATATGGCATGGAATCATAGACTCACTACAGCTGAAAAGGTCTTCCAGGATCATCAAGTCCAGCCCTCATCCCCACACTTGCCTAATCCCTAGACCATGGCCTCAAGTGCTCTACCTACTAGTTTTTTAAATGCCTCCCTGGGCAGCCTGTTCCAGTGCCAAACCACTCCTCTCAGGAAAGAGTTTCCTCCTAGCATCCAGTCTAAACCTCCCCTGATGCAACAGGAGTAGTTAAATATAAAATCAACTGTATATATATGAACCTGACCAGAGCTGCTCATACATTAAGTGCTTCGGATCAAACTGTTTGGGGTCTAAAAACACTCCTTCAGAGGTCCCAGGACATGTCATGCAGGTACTTAGACTGAAAAACCTGAAGGATCCTTCTGGCTCTATTAACTACCTCTGAATTCACGTAAGTAAACCTGGTTTAAACACAAGACCTTCGTTAGTTTCCCGGGCTTGCAGGAAGTTAACAAGTTCTTTCATTTCTCATGAATGCTGAGCACCGAGAGGCAAGGGAACACGTGTTTGCACTATTGAAACTGTTGTGATACAGCTTGTCTTTCAACAAAAGTCGAGTACGCTGTGTGCCTGTCTAACACATCACGAGCCTTTAGAGGAAACATTGATTTCCTATGAATTTTACCCTTTTTCAATAAGCATGTCCTGACTGTGCACCGCTGCAGTCAATGGGAGCCAACATCAGTCACAATGTTTTCTGCTCTTTCATTTACGGGCATATCCTAACTATTGTGGAGGGAATCCCAAAGGATCCCAGCAGTGAATACAATCTACCTAATCATATCAAAACTACTTTAATTATTTCTCCAAGCATTGCTGTTTTGAACTCGTTCAAATGAGAGGAATAAAGCATCTTCCTCTGCTTTCCATTACATATCTGAACCCTCTAAACGCCTAATTTCTCTTCTGTAATCTCATTAATAAACCAGTCATACCTCTGTAGGCCAGACTCTCCTGCAGGGTTTCATTTCCAACAGTAGGAACAATCCTTAACAATAATGTGTAATTCTCAATTAGAAGTCCAGCTTATACTGGAAACCAGTAATTAGATAACTATTATCACAGATCTTATAGCCCCTTATAACAGTGCCCTGCGGGTTTTTTTAACTAAAAGCTGTAGCTTTTTGCCAAGTACATCAACTCCTTTCTTCTTTTTTTACTTTTTTAATGAAGCATTCAAAGAGTGCAAGAGATTTCTAATCAACTATAGCCTCACTAAAGCTACAGCCATGAGATGATGCAGAAAGTACAAGCAATGCATACCAAGCCATGCTTTCTGCCTAAGTTTGAGGGCTACAACTGCTTGCAGTTCACTCCTTCGGACTCATTCCACTACATCAAATCACCTACCAAACAGCAGCCTCAGGTTCTGGTGGAAGCAATACAAAGGTTCTCCCTGGTCTGTGCCAACTCATCTGAACAGAGTCAGAAGCAGATATTCCTCATTCTCACTGAATAAAAGCAAGAAGCAGTACAGCTCTCTAATCCAGCCCTGCACCACACTGCTCCAACCTACCCCTCCTGATTTCCTGAAACACTTTACTACCTCAGGATCAAAAGAGTTGCTGCTTAAATAGAAGTCACAGAAATCACTGTTAGGCTTCTACTTCAAAATCCAGACATTTCTTCTCAGCATTTATGCAGCATTCAACACCCCTTAGTGAGCAAACAAACCTTTGCAGAAAGCTAACTACTGGATTAAGCAGGAATTACTGATTTTCACTGAAGGCAGAGCTGAACCAAGCCTGCTTTTCCAAGCGTAAGTATGCATCATGTTTTGTTCCACTGTTATCAGGCTTCTTAGCCACCACAGTTTTGAACTGACCCAACTAGTGCTCTCCACAACAGTACTTAACCCCAGGCTGAACCTTAGTCTAGGGTCTGTTCCCAACAGGCAGCCTGGATACGACTACAAACTAGTACAGACTCTAGTGCCTCTTTTGTGCCACACTTTAAGCCTTACAATAGAAGTTTTCTAGTCTGTGGGATTGTGTGCTGACACTCTTTGGAAGACAAGTGAATCTTCAGCGAGGTCAAAACAAGGCCCTCCTGCCACACAGTTTACCCCATCTCTGTTCTTGAGTTGTCTTTTGTTCTTGTGGTGTCACTATACTCCTCTGCTTACTCTTGCTGTTTGGTGAGGCTGCTTCGCACAGATGGAGACACATCGCGTACGAAGGGCTGTGTATTTAAATCCTCTTTGCCTCCAAACTGTTAGACCAGTTTCTGTGGTCTAGTCTTGCCTCATATGCCTGTTTTTCACAGTCTTCAAGAGAATTAAAGTATCCTTGAAGTAGAGAGGTGGTGGAGGAGGGGACAGTTACATCAGCTGAGAACAGCTTTTCCTTGCTGCATACAAAAGTGGACCATTTACAATCAGAGCCTTCTCAGAGAGGGTTGATAGAACTATTCTTTAGATCCCATTAGGTCTTTGTGTGTGTGCTAAGATTATAACTTTTCTCAGAGAAGCTAGTTTCAAGTTCACATAGCTGCCTATGCTATGTCTCCATGACATTACCTATTCAGATGCAATCAAATCACATGCAGAATGATATCGAAGAACCTTCTTTAAATTCCCCAGAAAGCCTCACTCACCCATTTTGCAGCTGTAATATGGATCCATCCAAGCTCAAAAGTCGTTCCTCACAAGGTAGATGCTCCAGTCCCTAAAGAACAAATATTTCTTAAACTGAGCTTTGTTGGTACCCATTGTTTTTTAAGGATGGGACTTCAGGAAAGGGACAACTGAGAAGAAAAATAAGAACTTTCAGTGTGTAGTGGGAATTCGTGAATGACTTCCCCTCCTCTGCCTGCATTAAGGAACCTGAGCTCTCGTTATAGCAAGTACAGGATGACAGGAGTCAAGAGACAGGTGTAACCCACTGGCTTTGGGGAAACAGAACTAGAGTAGAAAATATTAGCAAACCACTGGAATAAAAAGCTAAAGCTCTCAGGTTTTACCTGCTTCTCCCTCTTTCTGAATGTTGTAATAGACCCCTTACTTCCCTTTCTAGAGTTTCATGATTTAAGCCCTAGAAGGTTCTTGTAAAAAGCCTTTATTTTTATCTTCTTTTTTTAAATACAGCTGGAGGGCATCCTCTAGGTGGTATCCTAGCATCCAGTGTTGCTTAGATGCTTAGATGTTGCTAAGACCTTGTTTTCAGGACACACACTTTTCCCTTTGTTGCTGTAGGAACGCGTTCTTCCCAAGCACATTACACTGGTCCGTGGAAGCTGCGTGAGAGGATGCACTCACAGGCTCTGCAGCACGATGCCCAAATAATTCAAGCAATTTCTTTAACTATCACAGTGCATTAAGCCCATTCGGAAGGTGTAGAAATACACAGGAAATTCTACTCTTTCCAGTTCCACAAACATTTTCTTCTCTATCTACAAACTGGACGATTTTCCCTCACAGTTGGGTTCCTGTCGTGTTTTATGGATTCCTTTCCTTCCCTCCTGGAGCGGTGCTTAACGGATGTCACTTAAAGTAAATACTTCCTAAACTTCCTGTGTGTCCACGTTAGTTCCCAAAAGCTTTGACTAACAACCCCTAGTCGTAGTTATCTAAACTTGCTTCACATATTGGCTGCTTAAATCATCATTTAACAATAGAGAAATATAAAATGCAGATATCACTGTAGTACATGGGGGGGTTTTATACTACATGCAAGAACCATCTAATTAAACCCTACTTACTGGTGGAATCAAACCCAGCCCTGGCTGGACTAGAGCAGACACTTTTCCTACCAAGAAATCTCAGAGCAAGGGATAATCTAGCAGAACATAACCTCTGCGGTTTAGATACCGGGGCCTCAATTATTTTGTTTAGCTACTACAGTTTGCAGTGCTTTGTAGTAATCAGCAGAAACTAATTAGACATAAAAACTGTAAGATGCTAATTTTCAAACACTATCTTAATTAGGCTGCAAAGGCAGATATTAAGACATTACACAGCAGTTTGTTTGAGCTGCTTCATTAAATGATTGCTAGAGAGTGCCCTAGAAGCAGTAATAAATGCACACTAACGACCTCAGAGGCTGCAGTCGATGTGGACAGCTGAAGGGAAGACACAGAAATCATGGACCTTTATTTTTAAGGGCAAGTGATAGAGAAAGGACCGGTTTGGGGACAGGCTGCCCACGGAGGTGCTCGGGTCACCATCCCTGGAGGTGTTCAAGGTCAGGCTGGATGCAATGCTGAGTGGCATGAGCTAGATGGCAGATGTTTAGGGTTACTGGGTTGGTTTTAGGCTGGACTGGGTGATCTTTAAGGTCTTTTCCAGCCTCATCAGTACTGTGAGACTGTGACTCCAAAGTTGAGGAGAGATATCAGAGTCACCTTTCTTCAATAAAGATATCAAACTGTTCCCAGATTTGACTCAATTAAGCGAAACAGGTCTAGTATATTAGCTCTATATTCTTAATCCTCATCATTCCAAAGGAAACTGAAGGAAACATGAAGCTAACAAGAAAAAGCCCACCTAAATAGCAGCCAAACGCATGAGTAAAGGCATTCTTTCAACGGTACTACTTAGGGCTGCAGATCCCCTTCAAGAGAAAGAATGCATATTTTCATTGTGTTATTTCTATTTGTGTAATTTCTTCATTGGTTCCAATGAGGGCTTTATTGAAAGTCCCTTTATTTCAATCACTAATTAGTGAAAGAAAACACAGACAAACAGTCTTTACCCCCCAGTGCCATCAATAGTTAGGAAAATATCCTCTTCTTTAAAAATATGTACAACTGTAAATGAGCTTATACTGAAGAATTTGAAGTTAAACCTTCAGTATAAAAATACCTTCCATAACTACCACAAATATTGCCTTGATCAGGTGTGACCAGGGGTTGAACGGCAGAGCGTGAACCATCCTAGATTCCCTGCTCTGTTTGCTGAGAGGAGCCCTGTATGGCCCCAGGGACCAGGGCATGTGATAGCCCTATTTTGAACAGATTGCTGAGGGGCATCAAGGAAAGCTGGGGAACTGCCACTCATCCCTACACTACTGATAAAAAGCAGACAATTCTAACATCAAACAGAGAAGTCACCTCTGCGAAGTGGAATTGTTAAGTACTGGAGCATGCCCCGAGGCAGAGCCTCCTTATTCAAAGGACTGAAGCAATGACTACAGAGAAGAGAAACCACAAGGTTGTGATGGCTGAGTGACA
Source organism: Upupa epops (assembly GCA_013397515.1). Classification (NCBI taxonomy): domain Eukaryota; kingdom Metazoa; phylum Chordata; class Aves; order Bucerotiformes; family Upupidae; genus Upupa; species Upupa epops. The sequence continues at coordinate 14,517 of VZRI01006427.1, read as the reverse complement.
GCTGCTTCAGAAGGTTACACGCATGTTCCGACTGGGTGCTCCAGATGTAAGTGTGGAAGCATATTTACATGCCACACACACTAATACTTAAGGAATGCCCTGCTGTGCTGGCTTGGCACTTGAATTCTGTAATTATTTTTCTAATTGCCTAGAGGATTTTGACCTCACTGTTACCAGAGAAGCAATCTGAAGAGCACAAGCACGCTTTCTTTATGCTCTTATATCCTCACCACAGTCCACAGACATTTAAGATGAGGGAGCACTTCTGATTCCCTGGGCTTGGGCATTCAAACCAGCCATACTGTCTCCAACCCTGGGGATGCAATGGGGTGACATCTGATGCTGGATCATGCTACAGATAAATAAAACCCTTCTCATGGGAATTTATTTCAAGTCATCTGATGATAAAGATCTCTCCCACCTCTGCCAGCACAAGCACATAAACACAGCCACAGGTTCCATTTCCAGAGAGAATAGTTCCCATATTTCATGGATAGATCACACATTTAATCTTCATGAGGGACAGAGGTCTGCTGGAGATTCAAAGGAGGGCTATGAGGATGATTAAGGGACTGGAGCACCTACCTTATGAGACAAGACTAAAAGACTTGGAGCTTTTTAGTCTGGAGAGGAGAAGACTACCAGGGGATTTAACCACTGTCTATCAATACATGAGGGCTCGGTGTTGAGAAGAAAGAGACCACCTCTTTCACTCGTACCCTGTGATAGCACAAGGAGCAATGGGTGTCAGCTGGAGCACCGCAAGCTCCACCTCAGCATGAGCAAGAACTTTTTTACCGTGATGATCATAGAGCACTGGAACAGCCTGTCCAGGAGGGCTGTGGAGTCTCCTTCTCTGGCGACTCTCCACACCCGTCTGGATGCATTCCTGTGTGACCTTGCCCTAAGCTTGTTCCAGCCCCTCGCCATCCTTCCTAAACTGAGGAGCCCAGAACTGAGCAAAACACTCCAGGTGCAGTCTAACCAGTGCTGAATACAGGGGCAGGATAACCTCCCTCTCCCTGCTGGCCACACCATTCCTGACACAGGCCAGGATGCCATTAGCCCTCTTGGCCACCTGGGCACATTGCTGACTCATGTTAAGTTTCCTGTCCACCAGTCCCCCCAAGTCTCTCTCTACCCGAGTACTCTCCAAGATCTCCATTCCCAGCCTAGAGTTCTGCCTGGGGTTGTTGTTTGCTGCCCAAGATTTACAAGACTAGTAAAGCTAACTCCTTAGGAAACACAAAGCCATCTAATCATCAGTTCAAAGACTCTGTCCTGTATCAGGCATTTTTTAAACCATTATTTTACTACCAGTCCTATGCAGAGACACTGGAGAGCAGCGCTGGTCTGGAGATCCAGGTTAAACAGAAAGCTGCACTGTGCAGCAGACAGCACTGCTGTGAATTTTAATTGACGGAGTCTGCTGCGTCACCACAAAACTGCCACCCTTACAGACAGCCTTCGAAGAGCAATCAATCAGCCAGCGCTCCAAGTGAGCAGGAGCTGAGCTCTGGAACCTTTCCCCCAGCAGGAGCACAGCTTCTGTGCTTCCAAATCAAACTGGTTTTACTGCTTCTCTTGAATAAAATAAACTATAAACACACAGAAAGCTGAAATCCATTCCAGTTAGAGGAAAGGGAGGAGAAAGACAACAGATTATTCAGTAAGGTTCTCCTCATTTTATTTCTTTTGCTCTGAACAATGTGATCCATCTCTGTATTATCATATTGACTCTACATTTTCTCACTCGAGTGATTTTAGAATGGACTCGCTGGGACATAAGAGCCCTAGACAGAATTACTCTGCCTTGTCTGCTAGCTACTGCTGGAGCAAGTCCAGAGGAGGGACACAAGGGTGATCAGAGGGCTGGAGCACCTCTCCTAGGAGGATAGACTGAGGAAATCAGGGCTGTTCAGCCTGAGGAAGAGAAAGCTCTGGGGCAACCTTATAGCAGCCTTACAGAACCTGAAGAGAGCTACAGGAAAGCCAGAGAGGGATTATTCTATGAGGGACTATAGTGATAGGAACAGGGTGAGTGGCTTGAAGCTAAGAAGGGAGATTTAGATTAGATACAAGGCTGAAATTTCTCACTGTGAGGCAGCCAGGCACTGGAACAGGTTTCCCAGGGAGGCTGTAGATGTTCCTGACCTCCCTGGAATTGTCTAAGAGCAGGCTGAACCATGCTGAATCATAACACCAGCAGGTACAACAGATCAGGAGACAGAAATACAGACAAAGTCACGGGTTTTTCTCCCTTAGTTATCTTGTAGGAGATGCGATGAGCAGCTACATTTGAAAAAAAACCCTAACAGAGTTAGGGAAGCTAAGAAATAACAGAAATCCCATCTGCTGAAGGACCAAAATCTCATTAATCACTGTAACTCTAGGGAAAAATGCAGAAGAGTAACACAAGGAAAAAAACCCCAGATTAACAAAGCTAGAAAGTTTTACCTGCAGAGCCTCCTCCTGTATCAGCCTTTCTCCTTCCACCAGTGGAAAGAAAATGAAGGCAAACCCCAGACCTTTCCAATCAGGGCTGGGTTGAATTAACAGGCACCTG
>VZRI01006426.1:290-38943 GCA_013397515.1 Upupa epops | reverse complement strand
ACCCCCTCCTTCCATGATTTATACACTTTTTTCANTGCAACCCTACGTTCTCTCACCAGAGCCTTATAAGCAACCCAAGTGGCCACCCCCTCCTTCCATGATTTATACACTTTTTTCATCCTCTTTAGTTTGCACAGTAGCTCCCTGTTTAACCACACAGGTCTTCTACCTCCTTTCCTTGACTTCTTTCTTGTTGGGATGCTCTTGTGTTGTGCTTCAAAGAAGTGGTATTTGAATGTTAAGCAGCTATCTTGAGCCCCTTTACCTGCCAGTACCCTGTCCCATGGGATTTTCCCTGGCAATTGCTTGAAATGGACAAAGTTGGCCCTCCTGAAGTCCAGGGTTGTGATTCTGCTAGGTATTCTGTTCCTACCACATGAGACCCTGAACTCCATCCTCTCATGGTCACTGCAACCAAGGCTGCCCTCTTACTTCACTGCTTCAACCAGACCCTCCTTGTTGGTGAGTACAAGATCCAGTAGCACTCCTCTCCTAGTAGGTTCCCCCACAAGAACCATGGCCTGTAGCTGTGAGGCTGTTGTCAATTGCCTCATTCTGATCTGGTGGCCAGTAATAAACACCTGCAACCTCTAAACTCTCTCTTCATCGGCCCCTGGACAGAACTCAAGACATTCCAGTTGCTCTCTGACATAAAGAACAACTCCACTACCTCACCTTGCTGATCTGTCTCTCCTTAAAAGGACATAGCTGTCCAAGACCACATTCCAGTCATGTGAGCTGTCCCACCAGGTCTCTGTAATTGCCACCAGATGAGAATCACCTGACTAGACACAAATTTCTAACTCCTCCTGCTTATTCCCCATTCTGCCTGCATTGGTTTACAGACAATTCAGGGAGTGAGCTGAGAGCTCCGATTTCACTGTAGGACAGCAAGAGGCCACCTGCTTTTTATTAAGGTCAGAGCTCTGTCCCACTTGTATGCACCCACCAACTTCAAACCCACCCCCCCCTTCAAATCTAGTTTAAAGCGCTCTGAAGGACTCCTGCTAATTCCTGCCCCAGCACCATTTCTCCTCTCTGGGATAAACCTCTCCCATGAGGACCTGCCAGATTTGGTGTCTTACAGAACCAGTCGTTATTAAAGTATCCAAAGCCCTGTCTTCAACACTAGTCTAGTAGCCAAATATTAATGGACTGAGTCCTTCTATTCCAGCCTGTGTCCTCACCCCAAAGTGAAGAAAACACAGTTTGTGCCCCAGACTTTTTTAACCGTGTCCCAAGGCCCTGTACTCCCTCTTCATTCCCCTCAGGCCATGGAACACAGCTGGAAGGTCAGCAGTGAGTAACAGTCATCTGATCTTATCAAGTTAGGGAGCATCCTAGTAATATCCCCTATCTGGGCTCCAGGTAGACTGCAGACTTCCCTATGCTGAGGGTCAGTTCTGCATATTGTGTCATCAGTCCCTTTCAGGAGTTAGTCTCCAATAACTAGGACCCTCCTCTTCTTTGTGGAGGAGACTATCATATTACTGGAAAATTTCTCAGATTTCTGTGACCTTGCTAGGGCCTCTGGTATGGGTTCTCTTTTCTCTATATCCTTATTGGACTGGCTATCTTCCAGTAGAAGCTCATGTCTGTTACTGTGTGACAACTGTGAAGGTCTGCCCCCCCACTTTTTCCCAAGGCTGTCTGTTTTACAGACCTTCATAGCAAGCAAGTTTATTGGAAAAGTTAACTGAGTTGGAAGCTGAGAAGTGTGGTTTGTCTCAAAAGTCACCACTGAGAGAGAACTCCTGAGTTAGACATGCAGGATGGCTGTGCCCTGCTGCCTGTGTGATATAAGCAGAGGAAGTGTCCGGTGGCAATGGCAGTAGCAATCCATTACCCAACCAGTTGTGTTTACAAAATAGAGACCTCAGCCTAGATGAGACTAATGTTGCTGGAACAGCTGTGCTTAAGCACGGAGTGTGCTGGAAAGATGAGAGGCAGCCCTATGGCAAAATGAGCTTGTTGGCTTTCCCATACCGGTTCTTGGGAGGAATGGTTTAGTCCACAGTAACACTGCCCACACAGAGCTTTACTAACACAATTGGTGAGTGCTGCAAAATCATACTCCTAGAGGTCCCTTCTTTCACAGGGTCACAAAGTTTGATTACACCTGTTGTTACTGCTGTTACTCAGTTGTTAGAACCTGTACAACAGCTGGATGTAGAGGGAAGAGTGAGGAGAAAAGGGCTGGCATCTGTGCTCATGTAGCAACTTGTGAGTTGGTTTGATTTTCTGGCTGCCTCTGTACTATTGTTACTCAGTTAAGGTGCTGAAATCGAAGAACTTTGTGAAGTATGACATTGAACAAAATAAGCTGTCTGTGGCTATGGAAAATGCTTTGGTTTTCGTAAGGTTCATTCCACTTAACCACAAAAGAGAGACTTCTAATTAGACTTTTGAATCCCATTAGGAAAAACAAATACCAGTACTTAAATACTCATATATGACATGATGGAAAATTGCTAATGTAATTAGATTTTAATAGTGTTAATGACTCTCATTTCTTATTAATAAGAATTAAATCTAATACAAGACTGTATGAAAAATTGTTACTGCCTGTTTTCCTACCCTTGAATGTAAAGCAGTTGTACATACTTGAAGAAGTTTATTTTCCTGTTCCATGAAGTCAGGTGGCACTATGGTATTTTTACACTGCTTGTAGCCTAGCTGTGATACTTCCAAGTGGATCTAGTCTACAGGTAAAATGTTTTAAATGTAGAAGCATTGCAGCAAACATTAAGGTGATGTAATAATAAACAAAACCAAAAGCTTGAGCTTAAGATTTACAGGAAATCTGTTCTAACCAGCCACCTGTAGGTGCACTAATAAATAGCCGTGGAAAGGTTTTTTATTAAAAATCTTGCCAGAATTTGGCTAGTGGAGGAAAGGTGCTGAGAAGTGAGGTGATACCATGATGCTATTACAAAAAGAAATCTGTACATTGCTGCCTTTGTCAACACTTCACAAGAGACCTTGTTCAAACAGTGAATCCTTTACATCAGGTAACATATTGAAGTCCTAGACTTTGGTCTTTCAACTCAAATCTAGGTTGCTGAAACATGAGCATAAACAGTGCAAATGAATTGTATGATCCTAGCAGTAGCCTAAATAGTACTCTGTGTGCCAGCATAGGAGAGAAGACTAATAAAAGCTTGTATTTTTACAAATAACTTGCATCTTGGGCTTAGCTACAAATTAAAATTCACTAAGATGCTTAAAAACTAAGTTTCTAGGTAGTTTTCAGAAAAGTAGTCTTTGTTGTGGTTCTAACACAGACAGAAAGTCCATCACTCCTGGAGAGATGCAGCATCTGCTCATATATGTGTATGTGTTGTTAGGTTGCTTTCTGGAGATTGAACATCTGTGCGTAATTGTGGCACTTTTAATTAAAACTTTGGTGTTTTTTTAAGATATTTAAATATCTGTAGTTCACCACTGATCAAAATCGAACTAGATTACTGACTTCTAAATCAATCACATTTAAATAATCTTGTAATTTATATATAATCACAGAATTATTGATGTTGGCAAAAAACCTTTGAGCTTATCTAACCCAGGCTATTACCTAACATCACCACATCAGCCAGAACAAGGCACTAAGTGGCACAGACAGTCTGTCCTTAAACACTTCCAGGGATGGGGACTCTACCACATCCCTGAACAGTCCATTCCAGTGTCTGCTCACAGTTTCCATGAGGAAGGGCTTCCTAATATCCAACCTAACCCTTCCCTGGCAGCTTCAGGCCCTGCCTTCTCATCCTGTCACTAGTTGCATGGGAGAAGAGCAGACACTCTCCTGAATAAAACCGCTCTTCAGGGAGTTGTAGAGAGGGAGAAGTTCTCCCCCTGAGTCTCCTCTTTTCCAGGCTAAATAACCACAGCTCCTTCAGCCTCCCCTAATCAGATCCAGTGCCTTCCCCAGCCTTGTTGCTGGAGAGAGAGAGAAAATTTCTAATATAGAGATTAAATAACCTAGAAAATCTTTACAAAATACAGAGCAACTTCTGTTACTTTAAGAAACAAAGAGCAATATTTGAAATTATGTCTGGAGGAGGTCTATTTTAAAATATATGGTCTAGCCAGGTGGTTTTAATTTAAATATTAGGAGTCACTTGCTTCAGTTACTGTCAGTGAGAGCATTAGACTTCACTACATTGTCCTAAATCTTGAAGCTCAGTTTAGAATCATAGAATCATAAGGGATCAGAAGGGACCTTGAAAGATCATCCAGTCCAATCTCTCTGCCACAGCAGGATCACCTAGACCAAGTCACACTGAAATACATCCCGGCGAGTCTTGAACGCCTCCAGAGAAGGAGACTCACCAACCCCCCTGGGCAGCCTGTTCCAATGCTCCATTACCCTCACTGTGAAGGAGTTCCTTCTGATATTTATATGGAACCTCCTATGTTCCAGTCTGCACCCATTGCTTCTTGTCCTATCACCAGGTCACCTTGAGAAGAGCCTGGCTCCATCCTCCTGACACCCACCCCTCCCATATTTATAGACGTGAAAGAGGTCACCCTTCAGCCTACACTGGACACCCTCCAGCAGCTCTGGGTCCTTCCTGAACTGAGGAGCCCAGAACTAGACATAGTCATCTTGCTGTCCACTAGGACCCCCAGGTCCCTTTCTCCTACACTGCTGTCCCTGGGGTTGTTCTTGCAAGACTACTATTCCCCTTGTACTTCATTAAATTCTCTCTTCCTTATGATCCAGCTTTGCTGAGTTCAGCTCAGTAACCTGGAGAGCTCTGAAATTGCTATGTTATTAGTGAAAATAGAAATGCAGGAGACAGAAATTAGTCAGGAGAGGGTAATGTACACCTTACATACACCTTTTCAATTTATATTCAAAACCTGCCTTTTCATGCCACTATCCAGGTAACACTGCTTGGTTTTTTAGGCAACAGTGAGGCACTTTGCAAAAGGAACCCGGGTATTGTGTTCCTATTTTCTTCCAGCTCAGTGTATCTCTGCTTTCTGAGCCTGCCATTACTTTTGCTGTATTCTCTTTGGGGCATAACATTGAATTCAGGCCCTCAGGCTGCCTTTCGTCCTGGAATTCAATAATAATGGACACTGTGTAAAGATCTGTAATCAAAAGGTAAACACTTCAGTGCTGTGTACAAATAACTCTTGAGATCTTTTATCCTGAAAGACATCCAGGTTAACATTTTTGCTGGGGACACTAGGGAAACCCTACCTGATGGTGAGTGAACTCCTTTATTTTTAGTGTTAGGTTTAGCTGTTTCCCAGCACACCAGGCTGTGTGAGCCAACAGTGCAGAGCTGCTGCAGGACTGAGGCCATTTTACAGTGACAGCTCCCTGAAATTCCTTCACTCCCACATTCTCCCACATCTTTTCCTGATCCCCATTTAAGCAGCAGATGCTGCAGGGTTCTGCAACCTCATCTAAATATAAATGCTGTACCCATCCTGGTGCAGTTTAATCATGACTACTCTCTCAGCTCTGGCAGCAGATACAGTTTTCCTGGTACAGACACACTGCTATTCCCTAAATTTTTTTCTGGATGATGAAAGGAACATAAGGTGCTTTCTGCAGGTACATTTATTGAGGTGCCATGTGTCATTCTAAGAATTCTGCTGTAACTCCATTGTAATTGATAATAGCATAAGTATACATGTGCAGGAGACAGCTGTCTAAGGAAGGGAAAATATAGGAGCCAACACAAATCAAAGCAGATAAAGCGAAGTAGTGAAAAGCAGGGAATGGCATAAATATCTTTGCAGAACTATAAAACCAGTCTGTATCAGCTGCTTGCTCTCAAGGCCATGTCTAGAGACAGGTCTGCTGAGCAAGCTGCTTCCAGTCCTGTTGGCAGGTGTGGGAACTGCTTTGGGTTTCATCTGTGTGGAGCAGAGGCTGCCTCATGCATAGGGTCAAGCTGCAGCCTCCATGTGAGTTCTTAATAAGGCACTTTCCTTGACTGCCTACACTTGTTCATTGAAGATCTTGCTTCATAGCCATGAGACACTTCCTCATAGAATCATAGAATCATTAGGGATCGGAAGGAACCTCAAAAGATCATCCAGTCCAATCCCCCTGCCACAGCAGGATCACCTAGACCAACTCACATGGGAACACATCCAGGCAGGACTTGAACATCTTCAGAGGAGACTCCACAACCCCCTGGGCAGCCTGTTCCAATGCTCCATTACCCTCACTCTGAAGAAGTTTCTTCTGATATTTTTATGGAACCTCCTATGTTCCAGCTTGCACCCACTGCTCCTTGTCCTATCACCAGGTGACCTTGAAAAGAGCCTGGCTTCATCCTCCTGATACCCACTCCTCACATATTTATAGACATGAATGATGTCACCCCTCAACCTCCTCTTATCCAGGCTAAAGAGACCCAGCTCCCTGAGCCTTTCCTCATGAGGGAGGTGCTCTACTTCCTTCATCATCTTTGTTGCTCTGCGCTGGACACCCTCCAGTAGCTCTGGGGGTGAACTGAGGGGCCCAGAACTGGACACAATACTCCAGATGTGGTCTCACTAGCATGAAGTACAGGGGGAGAACCTCTCTCGATCTGCTAACCAACTCCCTTTGCATCCACTCCAGGATGATCACAGAGGAGGGCCATGAAGATAATCGGGGAGCTACAACACCTCCCCTACAATAACAGGCTTAGAGCTGGGTTTGTTCAACCCAGAGAAGAGAAAGCTCTGGGGAGATGTTACAGCAGCCTTTCAGTACCTGAAAGGGGCTACAGGAAAGCTGGAGAGGGACTTTTTACAAGGGTGTATAATAAAAGAACAAGGGGTAACAGATTTAAACTGAAAGAGGGTATATTTAAAGAAGATGCAAGGAAAAAGTCTCTTCACTGTGAGGGTAGCAAGGCAGTGGAGCAGGTTGGCCGGAAAAATTGTAGATGCCCGATCTGTGCAAATGTTCAGGCCAAGGTGGACAGGGCTTTGAGCAATCTGGTCCACTGGAAAGTGTCTCTGCCCATGTTAGGGGGTTGGAATTAGATGAACTTTGAGGTTCCCTTCCAATGATTGTACAAGCATCTGTCACATTACCCTCTTATTCATCATATCACTACTTTTACAGCCCTTTAGCTGTTATGCACAGGATGAAGTGAGTGCTCTGTGGACACACCACCAGGTTAACTCATGATAGTTTGAGCTGACCCAGCTACAAATGTGTGAGTGATTTCCTGAAAATGGTTCATCTTAGGCCAAAACAGAGCTCTGGATGTAACCTCCCAGTGCTCTCCCACGCCTGCCCCTACACACAGCCTCTTTCCCCGGCTCCCCAGTGTACACTGCTGTTTCTGGGCGACCGGCAGGAGCACTGCAAGGCTTAGATGGTGGGCTTGTGCAATGGCATTACTGACCCTGGAGGAGGCAGGCTGGGTGGAAGTGGTGAAGGAGAGTCAAGCTCTGTCTTCCACTAGCGCATGGCAGCAGAGCCCCCTCATTTGTGACAAACTTACAGTGAGGGGAAGAGCAGGACATGTGCCCTGAGCAAGGTGGAATCAGGAAGAGAACTGTGATGTTGGAAGGAATGTGAGAGCACTGGCATATCATCAGCCTCTCAGGGTTGTGTCTAGGCCATCAAATCTTATTTAAGTACAATCACTGTTGTAGCCTTCTTTTCAAGGTTTCCTTGGCTTCCTGTATCTCCTGTTTTCCTATAAGATAAGGAACTGAAATACTATGGAGACAAACTCAGCAGACAGGCAAGTCAGCCCGTTTGCAAGACATTATTTTACATGACATATTGAGTAGGAGTGCAGTAAAGGCTGGCAAAACATCCAGTTCTATGGGAGCCAATCAGTTGTCTCATGCAGTGGATAGAGATGATTCTGTTCATAAGAAAGAGGTATAAGCATCCTCATAAAACAGAAGTGACATGCTGTGGGATGCATCTCTCTGGCACAGTTTGGAAATCAGAGAGATTATTTAATTACATTCTCTCTTCTTCTATGATGTTTTGAAGAGCAGTAACTTTAGTCTGCCTTCCCATGCCAGATTTACCCCTCTTAGTCAGAGATTAATAGCTACTTCATCATTAATTACATCAAAGCTAACAGGATTACTTACAAATTAAAACAATGTTCATTGAGACTAAGTGTGGGTGAGTCACATTCTTATTTTTAGCATGAGAGATAAAATAACAAAATAAACAAAAATTAGTTAATTCTCATGGCAACCTGTTGGTGACAGCAAAGTTACATGTTTGTGCAGGGCACCCTCACAAAACAGTAAAATGCACCGAGCTGAGCCCTGCATATCTTGAGAGAGAGATGAACCCAACAGGTTTTCATTAAATTACTTAATTACATTGATATAAAAAGCACCTGTTTTTTTCTAGCTTTAAAGGAACTGTTTGACCCAGCAATTCCTTGGTCGAGTAGAAGAGTCAGTGTGAAGAAAATTTCAGAGGCCAGGGTGTGTGTGGGGGAATCCTTTTGGTTTTTTTAGGTAGGAACAAAATTTCTCCAGACAGCAAAGCAAATCTCATGTTTCAAATGGAATTGCTAGGCTGTCCCTCTTTGTGGGCAAACGATGGCTGTGATCAGATGCAAGCAGAAAACAGCATTTAATGTTGAGGAGATCCGGCTCACCTGTTTCTTAAAGCTCTCCTGGGCCCAAAACTCTGTCTGCTCTTACAGTGCTCCCAGCGTAAGAGGATGTAGGACCTTCCTGATGGATCTAAGTGGTTGCCTAGAGCAGGATGAGTAAGATATGTTTACTTACTTAGGGAATGTTCTGCAAAAATTTGTTCAAATATAGATCCAGGATAACAGGATTAGGTGTGGGTCATATTTCTACTGAAATGGGAAAGATATTTCCTAATTCAGAATTATTCCAGGGAACAAGCTGTGCCCTCTGCACTGCAGAGCTCTGTGGAGTTTAAAGAACTGAAACTGTTCACTTGCATGTTTATTGAAGCCTGAGATGATACCAACATTCACTGAGCAAGCATGGCTACTTTGGCAAGCCTGGCATGATATTTGAGCACAGAAGAATCTATAGTTCAATTAGTAAATTTCCTACTCTCCTTCCCACTCCACACTCTGCAGAAATAGGATGGTTTGTTCAGATACAATGGATCCAAGCAGGATGCCAGGAGTGAAATATAGCTAAAATACAAAGAGTTTTCTACAGGCTGCTGTGGATAGAAAACAGGGAATCTTAAAGCAGTAGCTGAGCCATGCTTGTGGATGCAGCTTGGATTATTCCTACCTTTCTGTGAATGAATGGATGGATTGCAGCGCATACATTAGGAGTTAAACTTTATTGTGACAGAAGTAGGAAATTAAGTAGCAAAGCTTAGATTTGTTTTGCCATTTCTTTTCTTTTTTTCCTTTGTGTGTGCAAAGATGCAGTGGTGTTTGTGGTGAAAACCAAACTATTTGCTCTTTTAATTTTGCTGGATCAGCTGTAACTCTAGGTTATCCTGGAGATGAATCACTCAGTCTTCCTGAAAAATGTGAAATGATTAATACCACGTCTTCGTCAAAAAAGCCATGTGTAGTCAAAACGCAAGCTTCCCCTAATGAAATCATTTGCCAAAATCTGGGCTGTTGTATGTGAAATGCAGAGAGGCTGACAAACAAAGCATGTTGATTGCTTGTGAAGACCTATTTTTGTTGTCAATCAGGGCTTTTTATTTCTATCTGGACAAAACTTTTAGCTGTGATTTTTTGTAAGCCTTTTGCAGCAAGTCAATGACATTTCAGGAAACTCAAGGACCATTTATTCAGGGGAAAAAAAAACTCACCCCAAATTTTCTTTTTTTTTCATGAACAGCTTCAGTTCTGCTTTGCTCATTCCCACAGAAATAGCATTTGCCCCCATGTCCTTGCTGCGGTGAGAACTCTGCAGGAACGCATTCAAGAAATCATGATATCTGTGTACCACCCCATATGCCATATTCTCACTCGTTTGTATAAGCCATACTGGTGCTCACTGTCTCAGGAGAGAGGGAAAAAGTATAAAAGGCTTCAATTTTCCTCTAAGGACTGCAAACCTTGAACTGTTGTCTTCAGCACCTTTATCTTATTCACTGCATAAACAACATTTTGTTGTAAAAAGTCTGTGTTTGGCTTCCTTCCTAAGGGAGGAGAGCAGACTGGAGAAGATTTTGGTGTTTGGTTTTGCCAGAAAAAAGAATCGCTGGTTAGTGTAGAAGATTTTGACTGCTATGTGAGATTAGCCGTAAGGGTGGGGCTGTGAGACAAGACAAGCTGGCTCTATGTTGGTGAAACTCAGCAGCGTTCTTCCCTTGTGGCTAACTGGGACTGAGGTTATGCCTTAACAAAAACATTTGTTTCCAAAAGAATTTTTCAGATTCAAGGTACTGTGGAGCTGTATGCCCAGTCTGATAGCTTTTGATGGTGTCACATCTGGCTGGGTAGATTAGGATATTGTTTACCTTGACTTCAACACCATCTCCCATAACATCCTCACTAGGAAAATCATGCAGTGCGGTTTGGATGAGTAGATGGTGAGGTGCATTGAGAAGCTGTGTGACAGACCTCAGAGAATCATCAGCATTCCAGAGTTGAGTTGGAGACCTGTGACCAGTAAGTGTCCCCCAGGGGTCACTACTGGGTTTAGTCTTGTTCAACATCATGAACAGAGAGGCCACCTATAACTATCTGTAAGGTGGCTGTAGGGAGGATGGTGCCAGACTGTTTCCAGTTGCTCACAGTGCAGGATGAGTAGTATTCGGCACAGGCTGGAACACAAGAAGTTCCATTTAGAAATAAATGGACTTCCTTTCAGTGCAAGTCCAAAAGCCCTGGCACGGGCTGCCCAGAATGTTTGTGAAGTTTGCTGCTCTAGAGGTACTCAAACTCCTCCTGGATGCAGCACTGTGCTTGGGGCAGCCCTGCTCTGATGAGGGTTGGCCTTAATGATTTCATGAGGTCCCTTTTGACTGATGATTTGGTGATCCTGTGAATGTTACACATTAGTAGAAAGTCTCTGATAGTCATTGTAAGCTGCACATAAAACCTTGTCTGCTTCTGTTAAATAGTTCAGATGAAGTGGTAACTCTGTGATGATAGCTACTTTTCATTAAGACTGTCTTGACATTTCCTGTTGCCTCTTTTGTATTTTGTGGTATGGAAATACGTCTCTTTTCCCTGGGTTTGTAGTTAGGATGATGCTGTCTGCAGAACCATTGCTGTGCAGCTCTGTATTGTACACTCTAGTCATTTTAGTCCTCTTTGGGAATTCGAAAGAAAACCTGAGGTACCAGATTTTCACACATTTTTCATGTAATAACTTTTTGTCAGATCATCAGGTGCTGAGGATGACTTACTACTTTTTTTAAGAACCTTTTTAAAACGTGCAAAGTCTTTTCCTGTATCGTAATTCACACTTGTACAATTGATGTCTTCCTCCTGCCTCTTTCCCTCCATCCAGCAGATGAACTGTTTAATGAAAGGCCAGTTCATTCATTATAAAGGGGTTTTCATAGTCACAGTGGGGTAAAGCAGAGTGTAAAGGTGTCAGTGTGTGTTTGTATAATGGGGCACTGATTAAAAGAGCATCAAAAGTTGAAGCAGAGGGCTTGTGGTTCAGCTAGGTCTAGGTACATTAAAGGTAAATGTATGTGTGTGTGTATTTAGATCTGTCAGAGTAATTTTGATTGATGGAGAGACTCCGGATGTTAAATAGAGCCCAATTTGGGAGGCTCACTAGAATATCAATTACTAGCAAATTCAGCTGCCCGCCTCACATGCCATTACACTTAGTCTCATCACGTGCTGTTGGGATGTGACGCCACCACACACCAAATGCAACATGATCAGGAAGAGAAAAAATCAACATTTGCTGTATAACAATTTGGGTATCAAGTCACTTATCAGCTCTTACAGTGTTTATAAGGGGGTTAAGTGAGTAAGTGTCCATGGTTCACTGGTTCAACATGTCTGTGATGATAACACAGACTAATGTGTGGTTAAAGCTACTGAGTTACTCCTCCCTGCACTGGAGCATTGCATAAAGAGCAGAGATAAACACTGGTATTAGCTACAGGGGGAATTGTCTCAGTGCCGGTAACTATGGACAGTCTTCACAGAAGCTAGTTTCTCTTGGTAGGTTCTGGCAGTGGGGAAATGGCAGGTAAGTGTTCTTACTTTACTTCATATTGCACTGTCTGGCAGCTAAAATACTTTGGCTTGATTCCTCAATTCAGTGCTGGTTTTGCTGGGTTCTGTTTCCATGTGCTAAATGATCTGACAAGTGTTGATGTGGCTGATGGGGAGACCCAGGTCAAAGAGAGCCCAGAGCCAGGGAAGCCTCCACTCCCCTGTCATGCCCAGTCAGCTGACAAGAGGTTGGGTGGAGTGTGCCCTGTCCTGCATGTGCTTGAATGCTCGTCTCCCACAGCTTATGAAGAAGAAAGCAAAGCTGTGGGCAACTCAGAACCAGGGTTCTTTGCCTTTTGAAAGGGGGGCAGTAAATGTGGTTATTTTACTCAAGACAGCCGCCATGCAAACACATGGCTCTTTGCGTGGTCTGTGTTCAGCACTGTCCTGGAGAGTTGAAATTCATTTCAAAGTCATGTATGCAGGTCAGCTTTCCTGTGTATGTGTTAGAAAAGTTCTTTGAGTTAGGGAAGCTCTGTGGAGCTGACATTCACTGTAGGAATTCACTGGAATGTGTTAGGAATAGGATATAGAGTGGCCAAGTTTGGAAAGGGCTTTAAAGATCACCTAGTTCCAAGCCCCTTGTAGAAGCAGGGACACCTTCACTAGATCAATTCACTCAGGGCCCCAGCCAGCGTGGCCTTGAACACTTCCAAGGATAGGGCAGCCACAACTTCCGTGGACAGCCTGTTCCAGCATCTCAGCACCCTCACAACAAAGAATTGTTTCCTAATGTCAAACCTAAATCTCCCCTCTTCAAGTCTTTAACCCTTTCCTCTTTTCCTCTTGCTACCACCTGTGTCAAAAGACCTACCCCAGATTTCTTATAGCCCCTTTCAGGTGCTAGAAGGTGACCTAGGAGCCTCTTCTCCAGGCTGAACAACTCCAGCTTGCTCAGCCTGTCCTCATAGGTGGGTTTCTCCAGCCCACTGATCATTTCAATTGCTCTCCTCTGGACACGTTCCAGGTGCTTTATGTCCTTGTTATGTTGGGGACTCCAGAACTGGATACAGAGAGGAAAGGGAGTATCTCCTTCCTTGACCAACTGTCACTGCTTCTTTTGCTTCAGCTCAGAACATGATTGGTTTTCTGGGCTGCAGGTGCACACTGATGGCTCTTGTTAAACTTCTGGTCCACCCCCACCCCATACTGTCCTCATTCTCTTCCAAAGGACTGTCCTCAGTCTTTTCTCCTCCCAATCTGTATCTATGCATGGGATTGCCTCCACCCAGGTGTAGACCCTTGCACTGGCCCTTGTCGAACTTCATGCACGAGCCCACTTCTTGAGTCTAGCAAGGTCCCTCTGGACAGCCTCCCTTCCCTCCAGTGTGTTGCCTTCACCACACAATTTGGTGTTGTCAGCAAACTGACTGAAGGTGCATTCAGTTCCACTGTCCATGTCACTGAGAAAGAGTTTAAACAGCACTGGTCCAAGTATTGACCCTTGAGGAACACCTCTCTTCACCTCTCTCCATTTGAACACTGAGCCACTGATCACAACTCTTGGAACGTGAACAGCCAGCCAGCATATCTGAGGCTGTGGTCCTGCTGAAGACTGCCTTTTAGCAATGATTTAAGTGTGACATGGAGGAAGAGGAAGCAAAGGCTATCTGGAGCAAAAGTGAGAATGCATTGTGTTAGAAGGGACCTTTAAAAGTCTCTTAGTCCAAACCCCTGCCATGTTCAGGGACATCTTCACTACAGTAGGTTGATCAGAGCCTTATCCAGCCTGACCTTGAATTTCCCAAGGGATGGAACCTCTGCTATCTCTATGGGCAACCTGTTCGACCATCATTATAAAAAACCTTCTTTCTTTAATCTCCTCTCTTTTAGTTTCAAATCATCACCCCATGTCCTGTCACAACAAGGTTTGCTAAAAAGTTTCTCCCTATTTTTCATGTAGACTCCCTTCAAGGACTGAAAAGCTGCAGTAAGGTAACTTCAAAGTCACCTTTCTCTAGGCTGAACAACCCCAGCTCTCTTGGCCTGTCCTCACAGTAGAGGTGCTCCAGCCCTCTGACAATTTCTGTGTCCTCCTCTGGACCTGCTCCAAAAGGGTCTTGTGTTGAGGACTCCAAATCTGGACACAGTACTCCAGATAGTCTCACCAGTGCAGAGTAGAGGGGGACAGTCATTATATTCTTTGTTTTTATTTGCAGAACACCTCAAGTCAAGCTGCTACACACTGCCTAGTTGGTGCAGCCTGGGCTCTGCTTCTGTCTCTGCCACTGATTTACCTCGATAGAAGTTTCTCCATGTGCTGATGTTGAGGGTGCTGTGATATCTTCTGTGTGAAGTTGATAATGCAGGTTGTTTTCTTAGTGAGAGAACCCAAAGAATGTGTCTCCATTTGAGCAGAGCACGAGTCTTATAATACCTGTTTTTTTCCAGGACCTCAAAACCAAGATGTTTTGCTAGAGGAGTATGGGATTTGTTCTGTAGTTTGTTCTAGTCAAATTGTTCCCTCTATCTTTTGTACTATCTGGATCACAATGAAATATATTAACATTGACTTGGAAATGTCCCACTGCCTGATCTGGTAGGAAGCAGTAGCATAATTTGGCTTCATGGTTTCACTCTGTTCCAGCTCTGCCAAATCAACTAGCTGAACCTTCTGTTTATGACACAGCACAAAAGAAACGGAGTAATATTGTGAGAGTATTATCATGGTAAGATTACTGTACCTCGCTGAATCATGGCTTTGATGGTGGGAAATTCTGCTGCAGCAGCACTCCAGGATCATAGCATAATCACTGCAATAGGCACTCTGTGGTCTTCATAGAGGCTTTGCTGCAGAGTGCCTTGTATTAGCATAGTGTCAGAGGGCCAGACCTGGCACTGTCCTTGTATGGAGCATTCTGGACGGGATCCATGCCTTCTCCTGACCCTTTATCTAGGACTTATAAATAAAAAAGCACTAGAGTGGGATTTGTAGTCCTCATTAAGTGATTATGATACTGGATTTATCTTCTCCTATGGGTAAAAGCTGCTTGTCCTCTCCATTACTTTGCAGAGCTGTTGAGCTGAAACACTCCTAGGACAGAGCAAATGGGCACAAATGGGAGAATTACACTCTGGAGGGAACAAGACAGGACCGTTATAACTACTTTGCTGCTTGTCACAACAGCTAGCCGAGCAGTGCGAGTAGGAATGCTTCTGTCAGCCATTTCTGTGCATTTTCTGACCCAGAACCTTACCAAGGGCCGGTCATTCACTGTTAAAATTAAAACTCCTTTGACAGTATCCTGATAAATGTTGGTTTAATGGCAGCAATCCCTTGATGCCCGTGGCTCCAGACTACTTCCAAAGTGCCATTTTATTATCCCCAGCACTGGGTTCCAGGTGATGCAGTGAGGAGGTAATGATTCCCACCAGTTGGGAACAGCATTTGTACTTATAGACCATTGCACTTTTTGGGAGGATGTTTTTAAGCCAGACTCTCAGTTATACAGTTAACCATCAACTTTGAGGAAACGGCCTTACTCTGCTTTTTAAAGCTAAATGTGAGTGTGTGTGTTTGGCAGTGACTTGTTATGATGGTGTTCTCTCTGGCTTTAAGTGATTAGGTGAGGATAGTGGCAAAGCAGCCTGGAGCCCTGGCAGCCATCTAACTTGCAGCTCAGCATCCTGCTGCAAAATGACAGGCAGCAGTCACTGAACTTTCATGAAAACTCAATATTTTCAGAGGTTTTATTCCCCTCATGAAAACCAAAGGGTTATTGTCTGCAGAAATGTGATGTCCATATGCACATACAACACAACAAGGTTCTGGACCCTTAATCTGGTGGTGCAAATTAATCCTAGATAAGGAGCCTACTGAGTATTTGTCTTGGCAGGATCATCTCTATTCCAAGAGCCTGCAAGGAGAAGAGGAAGAAGTAGGGAAGAAGGAGGGTATTTTTAGCTCTTACCAGGACTCAGTCTCTTATATATATGTCGGATGATAAAATGAGCTGTTTATTTTGCCCTCTCTTGTCTGAGCTTTATTGGAGCCCAACATAAACTCTTCAGACTGACAATAGTTAAACTTTTCAGAAGTAAATATAACCCTCTACACATCCTCCTGTACTGTCCAGTTATTTTCTGTGTATTTCCAAAAGAGCCCTTTTCCCTGCATTAGGATGTTCTGCCACCCTCAGCGCCTGGGGCACAACATGTAAATTTTGTTCCTTCAGAGCTGTCATATAGTCAGTACAAATACACCTTCTTTTTGGAGTAGTGAGAGTAGAGGATAGGAGGAATGGAGCACATTACGCATAAAAAGACATTTCTCCCACCCTACTTGAGAAGAAGGTAAGTTCTGTGGGAATGCTTTCTTTCCTCTCCTGCTCTGTAATTCTTAGGCCATACAAGAACTCAATGGCAGTTTTCAACAGATAATTTATTCTCCTTTTCCTAGTTACCTCTGTTTATCTACTCTGTTCACACTGATCTCTGTTGGTCTTACAATACTCCTCAGCTCTGCTTTCTGTCTTTCATCCCAATTCCCTTCAGTCTTTTCCTCCCATTTTCTTCCAGAGGAAAACTTACTCTCTGCTCCATTCTTCACATAAACCAATGCATAGCAGAGCTTCCAAGGAACTCAGCAGTGACAACACCCTCCCTGCCTGGCTTTCCCGCTGTGAGCAATGTGATTGTTAAGTAAGAGAGATGGCAGTTGTTGATGCTAAGGTCAGGGAACACCTCTCCTAATGCCTTCCTTGCCAAAACATCAATAAATACAGTTCTCTCTGATTTTTATATCTTGTTCTTTTTCCACATCTTTTTTGGTCTATTTTTTGGTCTTTTGGGAAAACACAATTAAGGTTTCCTCACATCTTAATAAAACAAAATTAGTGCAGGCAAATGTGAAGATGCCTGGTACACTGGTAGTCTCTTACCTAAATCTCAACTCCAAATACATTTGTATGAGCACAGGAAAATCTGTAGAGGAATGCCACAAAGAACTTCCTCAGCTGCAGACCAACATATGCTGTCTTCATCATGCCTCCATGTCTCCATGTTTTCTCCATATCTCCTTAATTATCTCCAAGTGAATCCATGAATCTGAGTCACTTGCTTCCCTTAAGATCAGGATGTGACATCTCTCAATAAGGCATCAGAGATCTTATTTTTTGGAGATTTTCTATTTCAGAGATCTTCTTTTTCAGGTATCTCCTTCATCCCTCAGAGGTAGGAGGCTGGCTTGTCATGATGAGCATTTAGCTACATCTGAAGACTATGGGACAAAACAAGTTATGGCTGTTTCTTCTGCCTACAATTTGTCCCAGCCTTCCTGCAGTACACTAGAAGGAAAAAAGTGTTGGCAGAAGCTGACAATTGTACAGTCTGTACTGCTTTAGTTTTGACATGGTCTGAACCCTTGTAAGCCTGACCAGGTATCTGAAAGTGTCCTGCAACCTTTCAAATCAATGAGACAGCATCGGTGGTCTACATACAGCTTATCCTTTGGAGAAGACCTGTGTTTTGCCAGGATAGCCAGGAGCATGTTTTGCTGTTTCAGTGATAATTTTAGAATGGATTTTGCAGAGTTGGGCCATATGCATGCTGTACAGCCAATGGGAAGGCACCTTAAAATGTGTCCTTCTGGCTTCATATCACATTCCCCCACTTCCCCGAACTTGTTGAAGAATTTTGCCCCTCACCTGCTTGCAAAGGGCTGTAGTAACTCAGAAAATCCTGATGAGCTGGGAAACATTCAACCATATCCTTTGCTATTTGCGGAGTACCAAACTATCCCAAAATGGGATTCTTGAAAAATATTTTCAAATGGATGACCATTGGCCTCAGATCTGAACAGTAGCTGAGTGACGGAAAATAGTGTTTGCTTGGTTTTACTGCCAGCACTTCAGTTTTCCTCATCTCTTTCCTACAAATCACAATCAACAAGTCAGTCAGGCACTCACCACGTGCACTGCAGACCTGGGGGCTGAGGAAGAGGAGAGGGCTCATTGGGTTAGCAGTAGCAGCTCTTACGCCAAAGCTGTGTAAGAACGAGATGTTTCAGTGCAAGATGCAAATGTCACTATGCATCTATTCTCCTTTTTCTGTATTTCTGACCTTTATTTCATGGCCTGTATCACTGTGGTATCTTAGTGCTGAAAGAAGGATTTTGGGTTTGTGAGCTTGAGATACTGATTTTTCCTGTAACTGTCTCCTCTGATTCAAGGAAGAAGAGAAATATATAATTTTAACTAGTACAACTCGTATTGCAGCCAGATTCAATATTAATGTCCTAGATAGACAGAGATCAAATACTACCTTTTAATACCCTTATCAGAAGTTTTAATGCACTTCTTTGTTCTGTAAGTTCAATACATGGGAGATTTTATTCCAAGCTCTTTTTAAAAAATAGGATGTAAAATGGCATTTCATGTTGATTCTCAGCACTTTAATAGGTGTTTTCTACCAATAGTGGTGTCAGGGAGGCACCCAGTAAAACCACTCTGCCTACCTGATTTCTTTAACTGGAACTCTGCTCACGCCTCTAATGTGGACATGATATTAATTAAGTCCTTGGATATCATATGTAAGTCTAGATCCTTGTGAATAAAAATGTCAATGATGCTGGTGGTGAGCTGAGCATGAGGTCTTTGTTACCCACATTAGGCTGTGCCATGTCCTTGGGTGGAGAAAGGGTAAGCCTTTGTTTCCATCTGTTCCTTGAGAAAATAAACTGAGTGATCTCGGAAGATTTGGACTAATTTAAAACTATTAATCAGCCTTCTTAATGGCTGCTATTCAGCTAATCATGCTCCAAATGGCAAATGGCTGTAAAGATGTCAAAGAGATAAACAGAACACCCACTGCTTGAGTTCTTCCAATTCTCATTAAAATAAGCTCTTATGGCCCAGCTAGTGTAATCATGATAAAATACTCAAATTAAGAGTATTTAATAAAAAAAAATGGTGGGGAGTTTGTTAAGGATCTTTTTAGTATATTCTTGCATTCGTGCTAAGGACATTAGAAATAATTTAATCATTGCCTAATTATAAGAATGTTAGAAATAATGGGATCACTGCCTTATCCCACGTGGACTAATTCAGAGGCTCATTATTTATTTGTCAAGCACTAAGCATCAAATCAGTTTCAGTATTGAAAGCAGGAAATTTAAGATGAAAGTGAAAATAAAGATTAAGAAGTAAGATTAAACCCAGAAGAGCAGGACAACTTTGCTTGTTGGAGTCCTGCCTGCAAACAGGTAGGTGGATAAAGCCAGCTCTAATCTGATGTTCTGTAGAGTGATGGTACACTGTGGAATGAAGGGCTGGCAGTACTGAATACACTTCTGTCTCCAGTGTTTCCACAGTGTTAGTCTTTGGGAGATCTGTACTTTGAGTACTTTGGGTTACTTTGAGATTTTCAAACCTTTTTTACTCTTCATTGATTCATAGGTTCATAGAATGGTTCAGGTTAGAAGGAACCAACACCCTGCCATGAGCAGGGACACCTTCCACTAGACCAGGTTGCTCAAGGACCCATCCATTCTGGCCCTGAACACTTCTGGTTTGAGATTCATTTGCCTTCCAGCTGCTAATGTGAGGGGTGAGTGTAAGTGCTGCTGTTACAAAGCTCTGATATTTGGAACTGTCATTACTGTCATTACTGTTTATTCCATTAAATGAACTGTCCTGCCTTGTATTTTATTAAAAACTATAGTCTAATTAAATTATTTTTCTGCAAAACCTATGTGCACAACCTTGTTTGTGTTTCACTAAAGCAAAAATTTATAGAAGGGGAGAAAACCTATGTTTTGCTCAGGCATTCTGTGTGTATTAGAGGTTGAGTTTTTTAGTGTGTTCTCACCTTAGACACAGACACAGTGATGGTGTTTTGTCCATGGTGATACTCCTGCTTCTGGGGAAGCAGTTAAGGTGTTAATGTTGCTAGGAAGCAATGATGGAAGGGTGCTGGTGCTGTTCATTCCTTTCTCTGTAGGCCATGGTTATTATACAGGTTCTACTTTGAAGGGCTGTTGTCTACTTTCTTAAAAAAGAAAAAATTGTCTACAAAGGCTCTCAGTATTGGAAAAAAAAAGTACATTTGTTTTGAAGGAGTAAGGGCCTTCCATTAGGTGGCTCCTGCTAAAGTCCTCTACCTGTTTCTGCTTTTAGATGTCATGAGGCAGAATGGGAAGAAATTAGTTTCATTTGCAGTAATTACCGAACAAGGGACTGGAAACAGGAGATCAATCCAGCAGCTTCTTTCCAGAAAAGAAAATCCACACTTTGCAGATAATAAATTTACATTCTGTGAGGTGCACACTGTGTGACAGAGCTAAGGGGTGGCTGGAAGCTCAGAAGGCTTCTCAGAGGGAAGAATTCTCTTATGGCAACAATTATATTGAAGACTCACTCCTGTGCTCATTCCCAGTGCCTTAACATCTGGAAAAGGTCCCATTTCTGACAATGTTCCAGCTCCTCTCTCATCTGTGCAGGACCCTGTGCTTTTCCTTCTCTTCCACCTCCCCTCAGTTTGACAGGGAGGGGTGTATTTGCTCTAAAGCAAGGAAGCTAATGTTCCTGAAATGGAAGGAGAAGCAAGGAAGCTGATCAGCATCTATCCAAAGCAGTATAAAGATAAGATAAATATATAAAGTATATTTATATAAAAAATATAAAGTATAAAGATAAATATCCTGCCATCTCCATGAAGGGAACCTTTTGTTTTTGCACCTCAGTCACATAGAAGAGAGACCAGTTCCTGTCTGTATCCTTGGCACCAGACAAAGAGTAGTTCCAGAGGGAACTTGCCTCTGATTTGGAATTGAATGTAAGACACCTTGTAATGACTTGACTGGAGAGACAACCTGCTATTGCAGCTCTTTGCAGTCTCTTGGCACAGGAGAAGAGGAGACAAAGCCAGCTTTGGCCTTGTTTGCTGACTTTTGTTGTCTCTCCATGCCATCCATTCCTCTATTCCTACTAGTGCCAAGTTCAAGGAGAAGCCTGGTTGTTCAGAGCAAGCTGAAGGGTTTGTGTTAAAAATATCTACAGTGTTTTATGGTGAAGGAGGAAGATTGAAAGGCGGTGTCTTCCTCTGTTTGCCAAGTGACAGGGTTTCCTTCCGCCCTCTACTGCCACTATTGTAGCCAGGTGTTGGAGGTGTTACCATAAGGGAAGCCATAGTGGAAAGGCAGAAAAATCATTCCGGAATACGTGTATCTGCTTTCCTGATTGAAAAGAAATGAAAAGCTTTTGCTTTTTTAAATTTTGGAACAGCACCTGCATTTTGGGGGAGAAGTTTTTCTTTAAAAAAACCACAGTGGCAAGTTGAGGGCCAGGCACTGTCTCGTTTCCGATGAACTCTGTGGAGTCAGAGCCACTGCACCAATGCCCCAGTTGATTATATTGCCTGTTTAGAGCTGGGAGGGAGAAAATAATGTCGCAGTAGAACTATTTATTCTTACACTTGGCTACAGTGAATCTTTTATCTTCTTGTTGGGTTTTACCATATTCTCTCAGTTGCAGCTATTTCCTTCAATGGAAAGTACCTTCAGTGACCATAACTTTGTTTCAGACAAGGAAACTATCTAAGAAGTTTAAGGAAGTTTCTGTTCATGGACCCAGCACTGAAAGGGGTTAGTTATCCAGAGGAGTCCTGCACAATAGTTTTGAATTTCCTTTTCTTGTTTGGTTTCCCTGTCTTTTCAATTCTACTTTCTAAATGTCTGAGTTAATTTTCATATTTTCTTTACCTGTTCCAGTTAAAATCTTGATTTTAATGTGTGTTTCCTATCCACAGTAACCAAGTGAAGGAGGATACTTTCCAAGTCTGTGGCTGGCTGCTGAGAACAGACTGAACAGTCTCCAAAGTTGCTGCTTCTTGTAGAAATTGATACTAGGTCAGGAATTAGAAAAGAGAGCTCATGGTCAGGGCCAGTTTAGTGACTAATTAGCACCATTGTCTCCAGTTTCATTTTTGATTAGAGTGCTTACTTTCTCTATGGGCATCTTCTTTCCTTGATTATCTCTTGATGTCTATACCATAGCAAAGGAAAACCAGTCAGGGCAGTGTAGATGGAAGCAAGTGTTCACACGAACAATAACAGTCTGAAGTAATTTACCTGATTTGCTGCCCAAGCAGTGGAGGAGGCCAACTTCCTGACAAACCCAGTTAGGCTCTTACAAATGAGGTGCTGCTTTCTTTCTCCCCAAAGACTACAGAGGATATGCAGAGTGTTGTGTAGCTCTTCCTTTCAGGCAAAATATTCCTTTTCAAAGTGACATCAGAGAGCTGTGTGCTGTGAAGACAGTATTTGGATTTATGAGGCATAGATTAAAGATGTAAAGACTGAGATTCATATTAACTTTTAGAAAATAAACTTGGAACTTCATAGTTTACTTAGTTAAATATGTAAATAAGGCTGTATTTTGGAAGCACGATGAAAACCGTGCTTTTCCTTCTGACTGCTGCCTAGACAGTTATTTCTTTCAGATTTTAGAAAAAAAAAAAAAAAAAAGAGAAATAGATCTTTTTGACCTGCTGTTCTTGTTGCTGATTTCTAGTTTGGGAGTAAGTATAGAGAGCCAGAACATCACCTGGGTCATAACACAAAAGTTTCTTCATGCTCTCTTATCCTGAGATTGCCAATGGATCCTGCCTGTGTGAAGCTTTTATTTAACATTTTTTAAAACTCTACCATAAGCTTATTACTTCCTTATCTGGTTTTGAGTCAGTTTTTTTCCATAAACATTGCCATCACCTTTCAGGATTTTTTCCCAATTTACTTGTAGGAGGTTTTTAATTTTGTTTTTGTCCATGCAATTGTTCTCTTGGGAAAAGAATGTGCCCTGGCTGACTTTCCAGTTGTGCCTGAGTTAGACTAAAAGCATTTGAAGAGAATACACTCTTCTTAAGGAAAGAAGTTGAACTTCCACAATGAACTGGTTATGGAAGCAGGAGAGCCATTTAAATTTCTCCCGCTACTCCATTTTCTTATTATATCTCAATTGATGCCAGTTTATTTGCTTCATCTTTCAGATGATCTTGAATTCTCTTTCCTTTTTACCAGCCAAACACGTTTCTTAGAAAATAGAACAGTCTTCACTTATGTCAATGACTCTTGAATTTTCAGAGTGCCTGTTAGAAGTTGCTTTCAACTGAAGAGGTCACAAGAATATCACAGATGCACAGACTGCTACTCTATTAATACAATTATCAGCATGGAGAAATTAATGGTTGAGTGTTTGCATTTGAATGTAGCTTTCAGTTTAATGCACAGTTTGAAAAGCATATTTTAAAGAGGCAAGTTTGAATTGAAAATGCTCCTCAGAAGTTGTTTCTATCTCATGCAGCTCAAAGAAGCAAAAACCATTCAAAAATTTGTCTGTCTTTGATGAAATCTAATAGGCTTTCTGCATTTCTCTAAAGACAATAATTTGACACGTCTATTATTTGTTTTTAATGCTGTAAGAGCCAGGGTTATACTACTTAGTGTTAAGACTTTTACAATGAACATTTCTTTATCATTTTATATATATAAGTAATTAAGCTTGACAATTTGGATACAAACTTGAATTGGAAGGCACTCAAATTGGCAGTTCTCACGAATACAAACATTAAGCATGTCTATTAGAAATATTTCTTCTGTAATTTATTTTTCATAAGCTTTCAGCTCTGATAGAGACCTGCTTTGGTCCATATATCCTGCTCTTGGTTAGATGGTGATCCCAAGAGTCTGGCAGGGTCATCAAGTGTCTCAGTCAATGTAGTTCTACCTGTAGTTTCATTTGTTTACCTGTGTTTATAATGTAGAATGAAAATCTGTAAAACAGGCCTGTCATGAAAACATGATTCATCTCAACCACAAAAAAAGATTTGCTGATTGTCTTATGCCCCTGTAAGAGGGCAGTTCCAAGAACACCTGCGTAAGTTGTGAGCAGGTGAATGACCTGCTCTGCATGGTGGCTGAACTAAGGGAAGAGGTGGATAGTCTGAGGAGAATCTGAGAGTATAAAAAGGACATAGATTGGAGGAGTAGTACTCTCTCATTTCTTAGAGCTGCTCAGGAGTCAGAGGAGCCTGATATTCCCTATCACCAGGAAGAAGGCACTCAGGATCTGGAAGAGATTGAGGCTTTGCCCCACAAGGAAGAAGGTAGGGTTCTTCCTGATGATGAAGAATGGGAACAGGTTTCCACTTGTGGGGGAAAGAGAACCCTCTCCTGCCCCCCTCCACCTTTCCACCTGCCCTTAGAGAACAGGTTCGGGGCTCTGGATGTTGGGGATCAGGGTGAGGAGGCTGAAGAAATTCTCTTAACTAGAGAACCCCCAAGGAGCACCCTTACTGAAAAAACCCTCACAACCTCTAGTATGAAAAAGAGGAGAAGGGTGGTGGTTGTTGGTGACTCCTTTTTGAGAGGAAGAGAGGGTCCCGTGTGTAGACCAGATCCTTCCCATAGGAACATCTGGTGCCTCCCAGGGGCCCGGGTTCAGGATATCAACAGGAGGATACCCAAACTCAGTAAACCCACAGACTATTATCCGTTGTTGACGGTGCAAGCTGGTAGCAACCAGGCTATTGAGAGGAGAGTAAGGTCAATTAAAAGGGAATTCAGGGAACTTGGTCAACTTATTGATGCAGTATGTCTGCAGATAGTGTTTTGCTCAATTTGATCACAAGGAAACGTTTAACAATCGTGGCTTATTAGACTTGGGTGGGTTGCACCTATCTAATAAGGGTAAAAGGGTACTAGGCCATGAGCTGGCAGGCCTTACCAAGAGGGCTTTAAACTAGGATTGAATGGGGAAGGGGATGGTACTGAAGTCTCTCGGGAGACAATAGTGGATTGTGTATCCACTCTGAAGATGAATGTATTGAACCTGACTGAGGTGTGTATATTTTAATGCATGAAGGAACTAGAAGTATGGGCAACACGGAGGAGGAATTGAAGCTTTTGTATGCCAGGAAATATATGACATAATTGCCATCACTGAAACATGGTGGGATTAATCATATGACTGGAGTGTTGGATTGGATGGGAATACACTATTCAGGAGAGATAGGTGAGACAGAAGGGGAAGGGAGGTGGCCCTGTGTGTTGCTGAAGTTCTGGAAGTCACAGAACTTGAGATCAGGGAGGACTATTGGAGAACCTATGGGTTCGGATTACAGGGTTAGCTAATAAGATCAAGACTGTGCTAGGAGTGTGCTACAGACCACCCAATCAAGTTGAGGGGGCTGATCAAATATCCTTTAAACAACTGGAGGACATCTCAAGATCGCCTGCCCTGATCCTCCTGGGTAACTCCAACCTCCCAGATCTTAAGTGGGAGCTGGGATCTTAACACAGCAGTGAGGAGGCAGTCTAGAAGGTTTGTAGAGTGAGTTGAGGACTGTTTTTTGTCACAATTGGTAGGTGAGCCTACCAGGGGTGAGGCTTTTCTTGATTTGCTGTTTGCAAACAGGGTAGACCTGGTGGGTGATGTGCTTGTCAGAGGGTGTCTGAGAGGCAGTGATCATGATATGATTAAGTTTTCAGTTAATAGTGGAACAAAAAGAGGGGTTAACAAAACACCCAAACTGGATTTCCTTAGGGCAGATTTTGGTTTATTCAAGGAATTGATTAGGAAAGTTCCTTGGGAGGCAGCTCTTTATAAAAAAGGGGTTCAGGAGGGCTGGGTATATTTCAGGAATGTATTATTGAAGGCACAAAACCAGGCTGTCCCTGTGAGTCGCAAGATGAGCCATAAGGGAAAAAGACCAGCCTGGGTGAGTAAGGAAATTTTGAAAAAACTAAGAGAGAAAAACAGGATGTGCCACCTTTGGAAAAGGGACGAGGTCAATCGAGTCATGTATCTAAGAATTGTCAGGTTGTGTGGGAGGAAAATTAGGGAGGCAAAAGCCCAACTCGAACTGAGGCTGGCCACCACTGTTAAGGATAATAGGACGAGCTTTTGCAAATATATCAATGAAAAGAAGAGAGGTAGTAATAACCTCCACTCCTTACTGGACATGGAAGAAAAATTAGTAACTAGAGATGAGGATAAGGCAGAGGTACTTAATGCCTCCTTTACCTCTGTCTTCAACAACAGGGTAGATATCTTCAGGACAACTGCTTATCTAAACTGGTAGATGGGGACAGGGTGCAGTGTAGTCCCCATGTTATCGAAGAGGTACTGGTTAGAAAACTGCTGATCCATTTAGATGCCCATAGATCCATAGGACCAGGTGGGATTCACCCCAGAGTGATTAGTGAGCTGGTGGATGAGCTTGCTAAACTGCTCTCCTTCATTTATCAGAAGTTATGGATCACAGTTGAGGTCCCGGATGATTGGAAGTTGGCGAATGTGACCCTCATACACAGGAAGGGTCGGGAGGACGATCCAGTTAACTACAGACCTGTTAGCCTCACGTCAGTTCTGGGCAGCATAATGGAACAGATAGTGATAAAAGCTGTCATGCAACAACTGCGTGACAGCCAAGAGATTAAGCCCAGTGAACATGGGTTTAGGAAGGGTAGGTCTTGCTTGACCAACATGATCTCCAATTACATTCAAGTAACTCGACTAGTCAATGAGAAGAAGGCTGTGGATGTAGTGTACCTGGATTTCAGTAAAGCATTTGACATGGTCTCTCATGATATACTCCTGGCTAAGATGGCAGCAAGGGACTTTGACAGGA
The DNA here is from genome assembly GCA_013397515.1 of Upupa epops. Lineage (NCBI taxonomy): Eukaryota > Metazoa > Chordata > Aves > Bucerotiformes > Upupidae > Upupa > Upupa epops. Next base: position 12,175 of record VZRI01006426.1, on the reverse strand, counting down.
ATATCCCATGCTGGGTCAGGAATTGGTTGGATGGACGAGCCCAGAGAGTAAATGGTGTTGCATCTAGTTGGTGACCTGTTTCTCGTGGTGTCCCCCAAGGGTCAGTGTTAGGTCCGGTCCTGTTCAACATCTTCATTGATGATATTGATGATGGGTTAAAATCAATCATAAGCAAATTTGCAGATGACACCAAACTTGGAGCCTGTGTTTATGTGTTAGAGGGTGGGAATGCCTTGCAGAGGGACCTGGACAGACTGGACAGATGGGCAGACTCCAACAGGATGAGTTTTAACAAGTCTAAGTGTCGGGTTCTGCATTTTGGTTATAACAACCCTAGGCAGATAAGCCCTGTGAGGAGAGGTTGATGGAACTGGGTCTGTTTAGCCTGGAAAATAGGAGGCTCGGGGGTGACGTTATCACTGTCTATAACTATCTAAAAGGTGGTTGTAGTCAGGCAGGGGTCAATCTTTTCTCCCTGGACACTGGAGAGAGGATGAGGGGTCGTACTCTGAATGTTAAATGCAAGGTCCTTTTAAATCTAAATCAAGTCATGTGTTTGCCTCAGAAATCTGCCATTCAGAAGTACTTAAGTTGTGATGGTTCTATTTGGAACAAAGATGAAATGCAACATTTGGGTACTGGAAATGCCTCAGATGCAGAATGCTTCACATGAGGGGGGCTTGAATCCTAGCGACTGGAAAACTATTTGGTCTGAAACTGGGGAGGAAAGGTTTGAAAGTGGAACTGTTGCCTGGAGAAGCAGAGATTGAGGGGAGACCTTATTACTCTCTACAACTACGTGAAAGGAGTCTGTAGAAGGTTGGGATCGGTCTGATCTCCCTAGTGGCCAGTAATAGGACAGGAGAAATTGCCTTAAGCTGCACTAGGGGAGGTTCAGGTTGGATGTCAGGAGAAATTTCGTTACTGAAAGAGTTGTCATGCATTGGAACAGCCTTCACAGGGAGGGGAGTTTAAGACCATAGATGTTGTATTGTGGTGGTGTGTTGCATTTAATGATGCTGATAGGGCTAGGAAATGATTGGATTTGATGATCCTGAAGATCTCTTCCAGACAAAACTGTTACATGTCTCCATAATTCTATCACTTCATCTGTATTCTTTGAGATACTCATTTTCTGGCCTATTGAAGAGGGGATCAGACAGATGGAACTTTCAGAATTGTTAAAGGGATTCTGTGTCTGCCTGAAGCTGGTATAAATGCTTTAGTATCATCCACTAGTCTTATCTCTGGTAATGATGGAGAAAACAAATGTGGAGAAAGAGAAGGAAAACAGATAAATGTTCCATGGCTGCTGCTTTTCTCCTAGTGCAGGGAAACTGAAACAAATTATGCCCTTAGAATATCATGAGGTCTGAGGCAGTAGTGATGAAGGAGATTGAAATAAAAGGTTTTAGATAATATAGCAGATGAGGTAAGTTTTAGCAATAGTTAGTAGTTAAGATAAAGTGATATGTGTGAAATCAGGCAATTTGTAATATCAAAGACATGAGACATTTTGAAAAATAGATAACAGGAAATGCATTGTGATGAGGGTCAGCCTTGCATGTAAGAAATGGTATTCAGATAACTTTGCAGTTACTGGTTCATAACAACTCAATCTTCTTACCAAAAGTCAGAAGTTCATGCTGGGGAAGTCTGCTGCCTTCCTCCTAGGGAACTTGGCCCATGACCACCAGATGTTACTATGCAAGTGCAAGAAGGAGGAGACCTACAATAATGAGTTCCTAGAACTGATTTTAATAACTCAACCTATATCTTGAAAACTTTATATGTATGTATGATTATGTCTTTCTTTATGTATGAGATCATCCAACGTAACCACAACAACCACAACAAACCCGCTTTTCTGTGCACGGGCTTGGTGGAAAGATCCCCACATGTTGCCCAGCACTACAATACACACGCCTGCTTCTAACTCTCTGTAAGTTGGGGGTTAATTTATGCATGTCAGTTGGCCACCTAGATGGCACCCCTCTCTACTTGCCAATGGGACTAGGTAAGTGAGGGGATCCCTTAGGCATACCCTGGGATCTTCTCAGAAGGACTGCCCTTGCTCATCTGATAACCATTGGAGCAGACAAGGACCATCAACAGATCAGATATGTGGCAAGGGGAGCCTGTGAGTCGTAGCAAGAGGTCCTACAAAAGGTGTATGAGCTGTGGGCTCCCCCCTGGGGTAAAGTCCAGACTGGGAAGGTAGAACCATATCAGAATCATAGCAACAGACAGTATGCACTTCTGGCACTTCTAAAGTAGAACCATACAGGAATCCTTGTAATGGGCAGTACGATAATTTTAAAGTACAATGATTTTATGGAGCTGTGGACATACGTCATTTTAATCTTAATGAAAGTGTGTCTGTAATAATTGTTTGTATCACTTCTTACAGATCCTCAGTATTGTGTTTTTTAAAAATAATACTGCATTAACCAAGGTGTTTTGGGCAGAGCAGTCATTAAAATGTTTTAATTATTTTGATTTTGCTGCTAACAACTTATGTGATTGTGTGGGAATTATATCACTGAATGAGATGCAGGACCAACTGTGAAGCGATTGGTGAATGGGAAAAATAGAAAATCTGCCACTATAGATTTGTATCAAAGACCAAGAACAAGCATTTGCCCTTTATGCAAAAGCTGTTGTGTCTTTATAAGGGTTAAATATAAGAACTGAAATTAGTATATAATTTCATTTACAGGAAGGCAAGACATATCTTAGTAATAGTCTTGAGGTTTTATGTATAAGGTGTGGATACTAAATTCCACTGAACAAGTACCGTAGATAAGGTACTATAGTTGTAGGTGTAATCAATACATGTATGTAAGATGGTGTCTCGGATTGTGAAGACAGGTGTTGGTTAGGGAAAGCTGGAGTCTCCCTTGGAATGGAGACTGTCAACTCCCTCCCTCCAGAATATTACAATTTTGCAATTTAAGGGGCTTTCAGGCAGAAGATTTGGGAAAAAGAACAACAATTCTTTACTAAGAACACTAAGAAACACCAAGAGTACACTCAAAACAACCAAACGAAAGAAGATCCAAGGGACCCCAACAGAGTCAAGCTGACACCTTGTCAGGGCAGGGGTGGTGGCTGCAGTCCAGTCCTCCTGGAGCGGTGGATGTGGCTCTGTTTTACTCAGTTCGGGCGCAGACGGAAGACCGCAGCAGGCAGGAGGCGGCAGGGAGCGGCCGGAAAGTGTCCGCGGTAGCCAGGAGCCGAGCAGCCACAGCAGCAGCTCTGCTGGGCATGGGAAACTGTGGGGACTCTGGGGGAGGAGACAGAATGTCTCGGAAGGAGGCCGGATGCCGTGGAACAGCAGAGGCAGCGGTGGCAGAGAAGCGGCACCGAAAGCACACGAAGCGGCTCCAGCTGGGCACCGCAGGGTCTGGGGACAGGAAAATCCAGTAGTGAGAGAGAGCTCCACCCCTCAGCTCCACGTCACTGCTGCCACCGCACGCGCTTTTTTTTTTTTTCAAGCGCCCCTTCACTCAGGCGCCACAGCTTCAGCTGCGGCTCCCGGGGAGCAGCCCCGCGCCGCCCAGCGCCCCCCCCCCCGCCCCTTCCTCCTATTCNCCCCCTCCTCCTATTCTTATGTAAGAGATAAAATTACATATCTTCTCAACTCCTTTCAACAGATGAGAATAGAATACAAATTTTTATGTTCCATAACCCAAGACAGATGTGTGCTTCCCAAATTAAAGAGGAGTTAAAGTTTAGCTCCTGGAAAGAAATTGGGGGTCCAGTGGGTGGGAATACAAGTAAGAGAATATTAATCAAATACTGTAGTCAGTTGCAGGCCCCATATACAGTTGATGTTGTTTCTGAGAAGAGAAGGAAAATGGTGTGAAGTGAAATGTGCTGATATGGGGTTTTTTTATCTTAAGAGACCATCCAAAGTACCAGAAAGATTGTGGAATAGTCCCTGAATAGAACCCAATGATTCTCACCCTGGAAAAGAGAGGCAAAAGGAGGAGCAAGGAAAATTAAAGCAGTGCTGTTCTGTGTGTAGTATAGGTCAGAGACGTATATGTCCAGGTAGGATTCAGGAGGTACCTGAATTGATTGGCCATTTAAGGACACCCCTGAAAGGAAACGGGAATGAAGTAGAGAGTGTAATGTCAGACTCTGACATGCCCATGCCAGACAGCACCTGGCAGTCCCATGGCAGGCAGAACTAGAAATAAATCAGAAATGGCTGTAATACAAGCTCTTCTGAAAGAAGCTGTAGGGACAGAAGGGGACCGGATCCTAATAAAGGTACCCTTTTTTTCATATGACTTAGAAAATTAGAGAAATATGGTTAAAAAAGAATGATCCTGTGCGAATAACAGAACACTGAGTTATTAGTAAAGCAGCACAACCCTGACTAGAATGACATCCAGTTACTATTGGGAAGCCTTAATGACACTGAAAGGCAATTAGTTTTAAAAACTGCCCAAGATCTGGCAGTAGACCAACTTCAGAACACAGGGGAAGATATAAAACAAGAATAAAAAATCACTACTCTCTTTTAGATCCTCAATGGATTCCAAATACCACAGGAGGATGAGACAAACTTGAGGCTTATAGGGATTGAATAATTAGAGGATTAGAAAGGGCCATCCCAAAAACTATTAACTTGGCTTTTTTATATGCTATTAGGCAGGGTTCAAAAGAATCACCTATAGAATTTTTAGACAGGTTAAAAGAAGCCATGAAAAACCATGCTCCTCTGGACCCAAATTTGGAAATAGGGATTCAGCAGTTAGTGTCCTTGTTTATTGGACATTTGCCTGGTGATATCTGAGGGAAATTACAGAAGCTAGAACCAGCAGAAGGCAGGAACCTTGAGACCCTATTGGACAAGTCATGGAAAATATACAGTAATAGAGAAGACAAGAATAAAAGTGAAAAGATAAAGGATAGGAAGGCACTGATAATGGCAGTGCAAGAGGACAACTTAGAAGACAGGAGACTAGAAGACCACCCCTTAGGATCAATCAATGTCTGAAAAAGCAGGGACACTGACAATTATGTCTATATTTTCAGTCTTTAATCAAGCTATGATTTCAATTGATGAGGAGTTTGTAATGGTAAGGGGAGCAACAGGCCAGAGCAAACAATCATCTTATTTTGAAACCTGTGAGTTTTAAATTTGGAAAGCAATTAAGGATATATAAATTTTTATGTATGCCAAATTTATCCAAGCCATTGCTGGGCAGGGACCTGTTAGAACAACTCGAGGCAGAAGTTTATCCTTGATAAATATTTCAAGGGATACAGGAATACTGGATGAAGTTTTAAAGTAAGTGTATCCTGGAACACGAGCAATAGAGGTTCTGGGGGAAGCCAAAACAGCTCTACCAATTGTGAACATTAAGGAAGGGACCCAACCAGCAAGGATTAAGCAATACCCCATAAAAATTGAAGACATAAAGGGAATTAAACCCATTGAGACATTACTCTGACATGGTTTGTTGGTGGAATATTTATCCTGTTGTAGCCAACCCCTATATGTTGTTAACCATACTAACCCCTGAGGTACCTTGGTTTATTGTACTGGACCTGAAGGATAATTTTTTTTTCCTGCCACTGATCCCTGAAAGCCAGGTGTTGTTTGCCCAATTCTGAATGGAAAATGCAGTTGACTTGGACAGATTTAACAGCCCTACCACTTTTGGGAACAAACATTGTCAACCTGGCTTCTTTTCTTAGCGGCGCAAAGGAGAACCAGTGACACATGACTGAGTGCAGATCATTGAAGTGGTGTACACTGATCAACCAGATTTGGAAGAAGAACCCCTGATGGATGCAAAGGTGTCCTGGTATGCAAATGGAAGTAGTTTTGTCATACAATGTGAATGGAAAGCTGGATATACGATCATGACCACTGACCAGGTAACAGAGGCCAAAGCACTCCCTTTAAAAGCTTCTGCCAAAAAAGCAGAGATAATAGCCTTCACAAGGGCCTTAGGACTGGCAAAAAGGAAGAAAATATATACTTGGACTGCTTCACAATACAGTTTTGCCATTGTTCATGCTCATGGAGCAGTCTGGAAAGAAAGAGAACTCTTGTCAACTCCAGGAAAGAATATAAAGTATGCAGGGGAAATTCTGAAACTTCTTGATGCCATACAGCTACCGGAGAAGATGGCCACCCAGCATGGTAAAGCTTACCCAAAGAAAACAAACCCTCATGAAGTTAAAAACTCCATGGTGGATCAAGAGGCGAAAGAGTGGCCAAGGAGGGCTCAGTGGGTATGCAATCCTTGATTTGAGATGGTACAATCCAAATAGATCAAATAGAAGGGGGCCCAAAATATTCAAAAGAAGATGGGAAACTGATATAAGACTTAAGGGGAAAAATGGAGAAGGATGGATGGGCCATGACCCCAAAAGGAAAGATCATAGTACCATCTGTAATATTGTGGGCTTTAATCATGTTAGAACATAGAAAAACTCACCGAGGAACAAAGGCATTATATAAATACATGAGCCAAGGCATTTTTACAAGAAATCTATATACTACAGTATGACAAGTGACACATCAGTGTGAGGTTTGTTTGCAGACAAATCAAAAAATGGGTCACAAGGCTATAGTAGGCCAGATAGGTAGAAGAAACTTCACTGGACAGTAATGGTAAACTGACTTTTTTGAACTTCCCAGAAAATGGGGAGTTCAGTACTTATTAGTTCTTGCAGATACAATTTCTGGGTGGCAAGAGGCATTCCCTTATTGAACAAAGCAAGCTTCAGAGGTCACAAAACTTGTCTTGCAGGAAATATTCTTGAAACTTGGGGTATCAGCAGTGATCTCCTGATACACACTTTATCTCCTGATCACACTTTATCACAAAATTTCCCCACCATGAGGTCTGTTTTGTGTAAGCCTTCTGCTGTCAACACAGAGTCAATGAACTCTAGTCTTTTCATTAAATGTAGTTTAAGGACTCTAAAGTGTTGAACTAGAATGTATTCAAATACAGCGGCTTTATAGAATTCAAGACTCCAGACTGGATCTCTACTTTTTAGCTTCATAGATGCTTCTTTCTGGCACCTGCTTTGTAAGAGAGGGCTTTTTCTCTCAGCCTTTCTTCATCAGGGAGATACTCCACTCCTTTCATTATCCCTGTGGCTATGTGCTGGGCTCTTTCTAGCTGTTCCCTGCCCTTATGGAACTGAGGGGTCCAGAACTGGACACAATATTCCAGATGCAGTCTCACCAGGGCAAAATGGGGGGGGGACACACACACACACACTCTAGACCTACTAACCATCCCATTTCTAATACACCCCAAAGTTGGGCAATCAGATACCACAGGCAGATTTCAAAACCTAAGCCACCACACATAGTGAGAATAATTGAATTCCTGGAACTTCCACTTGTTCTTCTCCATTTTTCTTGCCAGTAGTGCTAGTTGAGGGTTTTAAAGTCTTAACATAAGAATCTATGATACAACCTTTGTCTTTAGAATTGTCATGCCTTGTTGGTCATCTGCATTCCTTAGCTCATCTAGCTGGGCAGACCTCACAAAGAGTTTTCTAACCTCAAGTCTGCAATATTGAGTAAGTGTCCTCTCTTCATCTGTCTGCTGCTGCTCAGCTTTTGGTGCTTTACTGCCCAGAGAACCACCAGCACCTGCACAGACCTCACACAGGTCTCTCTCATATATGTGCTTTCCCAAAATCTCAAGGGCTTTACCATCAGAATGTTTGGGCAAATAAAAGTTTTACATGGAGATGACAAGATTTAAAAAAATAAGAAAGAGGCTGTAATAGAAATCCCACATGGTTCAAATCCAGGGTGTTTGTGGCAGAACCAGACTTATGTGAACACCCAGATTTAGGTCTGTGTGTAGAACCAGCCACTGACAGCATTATTATATCATAACCTGCATCACAAATACTGCATGTAAATACTCATAAAGTGCAAATTAGTGCTTTCACAGCTCTCTTTCTTTTCCTTTCCTTCTATAAGCTGCTACAGTAAAACTTCACTTCACAGAATCCCAGGTAAATATAAACAAGATCTCTCCCTTGATCTACACTTATGCACGTCACCTCTCCAGATTATTTAAGACACTGATTATGTATTATATGCATAATCTGATTATGCATATATATATATGTGCATATATATGCATATATATATGCATATATAGCATATATGATACTGATTATGATGGCATGCACAGATGGGTACTTAGAGAAGAATGACAAGTGACCTTATTAATGTTTATAAATACGGGAAGGGTGAGCGTCAGGACGATGGCTCTGCTCAGTTATGTCTAGTGATAGGACAAGGTGCAACAGGTGCAAGCTGGAGCAGAGGAGGCTCCACATAAACACACAGAACCCTGGAACAGGCTGCCTGGAGAAGTTGTGGAGTCTCTTGCTCTGGAGACCTGCATCCCTGTGTGACCTGATCTAGGGGATCCTGCTCTGGCACAAGGGGTGGTCTTGATGATCTTTGGAGGTTGCTTCCAACTCTTAACATTCTGTGATTGTGTGAACTTTTATTAACAGCAATAAGGAGCAAACAGCCATTCCCTGTGGGTGACTGCACCCCTTTGAACACACTCTGTACAGGTACTGTTTGCTTTATTCATAAACATGTGAAGCAGACAATGAAACAGTATTACTGTATTTTCAGTGAGGAGCACACCTCTGATTGCTTCCCTCAGGGATGGTTTTCCTTCTGAACACGTATCATGAATGCTACCAGTGAATCTGAGCCAAAAAACTAAAGTACAGGATAAATGGACCTGGTTTTGGGGAAAAATGTGTAAAGTGGGTATTGAGACAGGCATATTGTTGTTCAGGAGGTGAACTGTGCATTATTTTGTGCATGCATGATAGTGGCCAAATACACAGACTATTGCTGTAGCCATCATGTGCTGTTCTCCTGTTTGGAATGACCACTTATGTTCTGGAGAGTGGATTGCATGCCTCAGTTTAATAAAAATTGCAGAGTAATGGTGGTGGGAAGAGAACTGAGGTTTAGAGGAGGCATTCTGACTTTTTCAAGTGAAATATTAGGGTTTTAGCAATAAATCTGCATTTCTGACACCTCAAGAAAATTTCTGCTGTCATAAGGAAAGTAATGTTATAAAAATATGTGATGCATCAATTATAAATTCTACCTATACATGTCTTTGTAAGATTTAGTGTTAACATAATCATCTATGTTTAAGGGGCCTTAAGGAAATATTCTTTAGCCCATGTCATGCACATTAACTATCCCCTGGTACTTCTGGGTATCTTCTGTGTTCCAACCAGGTAGTTATATTCTTATGGTTAAAGACTCAAAGTTTCATTGGAATGTGATGCTCATTATCAGTTCCTTTTCTAATTTCAGTGCAGTATTGATCTGTGATGTTAAATAGCTGCACAGCACTCGGGTCAGCCATATTATCACAGAGAAAGGAACTTGGCCTTGTTACTGATACAGCTTCATCCTTTCACTTGGGATTAATTCTGCCAGGCAGAGGGAGAGAAAAGTTTCAGTGCTGAAACAAAGGTGGAAGAGTAGCTAAAGAAAATCTTGTTCTACTGAGATAATTTATTTAACAATGACAGATATTACAATCCAGACAGACTGGCAGATCTGTGGAGGCTTTTTAATCAGGCCAGATAGTAGCATTGATAAAAAAATAACAATTTTTAACATGCTAATTAGATTTTCGTGTGGTTTCATAGCAAATCTCAGCACAGTTCTAGGCAATTTCACCCCAAGTCTTAATAAACCTCCCTCACTGTAAGAGCAATCTTAAAGGTTTTATGCTATTCTTATTTTTGACATCAGAAGAGTTTCAACTCAGACATTCAATTGAGTGTTGTCATGTGCAACATGAAGGAAATGTTTTGTGTCCTTCCTCATTAAATAAGCCAATGAAGAAACAACCTCTGTTAGTGATAGCATTGAGTTCAAAGGGCATGGAGTCTGATGTGATCTTCATAGATGTGTAATCTTAATTCTTTCTTATTGGACTTATTCATTCTTGATCTTTTTGCTATTACTACAGTTTTCATAGCAACCATAGAAACCTCAAAGTGGATCAATGAGATGTTTTCTAGGTTCTGTGAAAACACAAAAGAATGCTAAGCCACTTCCATGCACTTTGGGGCTTCAGAAAGGCAAATGCTTAGGCCAACAACTAACCTTCAAGTTGTAGTGAGAGAGGAAAAAACATACAGAATCTACTGTGTTCCTCAACATAATGAAGAACATCTGATGGATCAACAGTGTTTCATCCCTGTGTCTGAACTTGGACCTACTCCTGAGGTCAGTGAAAGACTTTTCTTGAATTGGGTTCTGGAAGGCAGTTCCTCAAAACATGAAGATTTTTGTAAATTTTGGGGTGTGTTATGCACTTAAATGAAAATCTAGATGACAGAATCACAGAATCACAAATTATTGAGGCTGGAAAAGACCTCTGAGCTCATCCAGACCAGTCTATGACCTAACATTACCACATCAGTTAGACCACGGTACTAAGTGCCACAACTAGTCTGTCCTTCAATGTCTCTAAAGATGGGGATTCCACTACTGTCCTGGGCAGTCCATTCCAATGTCTAATCACCTTTTCTGGGAGAAAGGGCTTCCTAGCATCCAACCTAACCCTCCTCTGGCACAGCTTCAGGCCATATCCTCTCATCCTGGTGCTAATTGCCGAGGAGAGGAGCCTAGCCCCCACCTGACTACAACCTCCCTTCAGGGAGTTTTAGACAGGGAGAAGGTCCCCCCCTGAGTCACCTCTTCTCCAGGCTAAACAATCCCAGCTCACTCAGCCTCTCCTCATCAAACTTTTCCTCTAGTCCCTTCACCAACCTCATTGCTCCTCTGGACCTGCTCCAGTACCTCTGTACAGGCCTCTAACTAGACTCTGTCCCATTGACCACTACTCTCTGGCTTCTGTCTTGCAACCAGTTCATGATCCACCTCACCACCCAATCATCCAATCCACACTGCCTGAATTTGGCTGCGAGGATGCTATGTGAGACTGTGTCAAATGCCTTACTGAAGTCAAGATGGAGCACATCCACTGCTCTGCCATCATCTATCCACCTGGTTATGCACTCATTAAAGGCTGTCAGGTTGGTCAAGCATGACTTCCCCCTTCCATGCTGCCTGTCCCTAGTGACCCTCTAGAACTTGATGTGACTAGAGGCAGCATCCAGGACCAATTGTTCCATCATCTTTCCTGGGATGTAGGTGAGGCTGACCAGTCTATAGTTACCTAGGTCCTCTTTCTTACCATTTCTGAAGATTGCAGTGACATTTGCTAACATCCAGTCTCTAGGCACCTCTCCTGATCCCCATGACTTAGAAAAGGTGATGGAGAGTGGCTTAGCGATGACTTCCGTCATCTGCTTTAGCAGATGCATCCCTTCAGGGCCCATGGATTTATGTACATCTTGTTTGCTCAACTTATCCTTAACCCAGTCCTCATCAACAAAGGCAGGGTACTCTTTTTGCCTCAACTTCCTCTGGAGCCTCAGCAGTCTGGGCTTTGGTATCAGGACAGCTCCCAGAAGTATAGACGAAGGCAAAGAAAATATTCAGTATGTCTACTTTCTCTGTGTACTCTGTCTTCAGGGTAACAAGCTCATCCAGCAGGGGTCCCACATTGCTTCTAGATTTAGTTTTGCCTGCAATGTATTTGAAGAAGCCCTTTCTGTTACCCTTGACCTCTCTTGCAAGGTTTAATTCCAAGGACGTCTTGGTTTTCCTAGTTGCATCCCTACATTCTCTCACCAGAGCCTTCCAATCACCCCAAGTCTGTAGGTCCTTCCATGGCCTACAGACTTTCTTCTTCCTCCGGGTCTGCATCCCCCGCGGTGTGTGCTTGGCTAATATGGCGAGAGTTTCCAGACCTCAGCGG
>VZRI01006425.1:65674-123128 GCA_013397515.1 Upupa epops | reverse complement strand
TTGAATGATGACCGGCTATCTTGGGCCCCTCTACCTGCCAGTACCCTATCCCATAGGATTTTCCCTAGCAGTTGCTTGAAACGGCCGAAGTTGGCCCTCCTGAAGTCCAGGCTTGTGATTCTGCTAGGTATTCTGTTCCTACCATGTGGGACTCTGAACTCCACCACCTTAAGGTCACTGCCCCCCAACCTTCACTGCTTCAACCAGACTCTCCTTGTTGGTGAGTACAAGATCCAGCAGTGCTCCTCTCCTAGGGGACTCCTCCACCATTTGCACCAGGAAATTGTCACCAATGCACTCGAGGAACCTCCTGGACTGGAGGTGGCTGGCTGAGTAGGTCTTCCAGCAAATATCAGGGGAGTTAAAATCCCCAACGAGAACCAGGGCCTGTAACTGTGAGGCTGATGTCAACTGCCTGTGGAAGACCTCATCAACTTCCTCATTCTGACCTGGTGGCCTGTAATAGACACCCACAACAGTGTCACCCATGCCAGCCTGCCCCTTGATCTGTACCCACAAACTCTCAACTCTCTCTTCTTCCACCTCTGGGCAGAAGTCAATACATTCCAGTTGCTCTCTCTCACGTAAAGCATAACCACCACCTCACCTTGCTAATCTGTCTCTCCTGAAAAGGACGTAGCAGTCCGTGCCCACATTCCAGTCATGCAAGCTTTCCCACTAGGTCTCTGTAATTGCCACCAGATTATAATCACCTGACTGGACACAGATTTCTAACTCCTTCTGCTTATTCCCCATGCTGCATGCATTGGTGTACAGACACTTTAGGGAGCGAGCTGAACGCTGTGATTTCACTCTAGGACAACGAAGGCCAGAGCTCTGTCCCACTGGTGCACACCCATCAACTATCCCACCCCTCTTTGAATGTAGTTTAAAGCTCTCTGAATGAGCCCTGCCAATTCTTGCCCCAGAACCTCTATTCCCCTCTGGGATAAACCTCTCCCATGTGGACCTGTAAGATCTGGTGTCTTTCAGAACCAATTCTCATCAAAGAACCCAAAGCCCTCAATTTCCCTGGTTGTGTATATACACAACTAAGCTTGCATACTTTTAAGTTTGATAAATTCAAAAGAGTTTTCATCCCTGGGTGGTAATATGCCCATAGTAATGATCTAGTATTGGTTGTAAGAAGGTATCTATGCATATTAGCATGTGTGCTTTCAGTAAGTCTTCATTTGATTAAAATCAGAATTGGATTATTGGATTTTTTTTTTGCCTTATACATACTTCAATAACATGTTTTTGGTTGAACTCTTCTAATGTGCAAACTCTGTCTGCTCACTCCTGAACTTGCAACTCTCTAGCATCATTGTCAGAATAAAAACTTTCTCACTGTGTCTGCTTGTTAAGTACAGAACAAGAGTTATGATAGTTCCAAAATTTGTATTGCTCTGATGAAGAGAAGTTACTCCACATGTACTTGAAAAAGTAGGTTTGTAGGAAAATGCTTGGATTATTGGAAGCCAAGTGTTCTTTAGTAAATCTCAGTAGCATTTGAAGTTAATAGTTGAAAGGCTTCCTAATTCCTAGGAAGGCAGTATTTTAAAGGAGAAAAGTAACTGAATGCTAGGTGTTTTATTGTGAAGTAAAGTACACAAGCTAAATTGCAAACACTGGCCTAAAAAGATAGCAAAATAATAAAAAGTAATAATGGCACAGGATCAAGGAAGAAGGGGTAGAATAGCATAATTGAATGATAAAGATATAACAATCGCTGTGTTCTGGAGCAGATGCTAGAAAGTTTGAAATTGCTTACTGGCTACAAATATGGGGTTTGTTTTTTGTTTTCTTCCCAAATCTCCAACTTCAGATGTCTGCTTTTGTAGGTGCAGAAGTATGCTCCTGCTAGTGAGGAACATCTGTCTCCAGAACTGCAGGAATGGGCGCCATATTCACCAAAACGGTCTTCTAGGCAGAGTGATGGCTTTGGGCCTGCCACCATATACACTGCTGGTGTGTCAGCAGGTGAGTGACACAACCTGTAGTTGCTTTCTAGGAGTAAGTAAAGGCATTTGTCCATGTTGGAGATCAGTTGTCATAAAAGCAGACCAAATACGACTCAGAGCCACTCAAAGTCAGTTTTTGGACTGTACTTGCACTTGCTACATATGAGACTTGACCAACACCCACCTCACTGCAATGTCCTTCTAGGTAGTTGTAGAAAGGTAACTCCTGAATCTCCTTTTCTCCAGGCTGAACAACCCCAGTTCCCCCAGTCATTCTCAAAAGACTTTTGCCCTTGACCATCCACTAGCTTTGTTGCCCTTCTCTGGTCATGCTCCAGCAGCTCTACATCTTTCTTTTGTGAGCAGCCCAAAACTGAACCTAGATTTCAAGGTGTAGCCTCACAGTACAGTGTGACAATCATCTCTCTACTCCTGCTAGCCCCAATATTTCCAATACAAAGTAAGATGCGGTTTGTGCAGGAGAATTCTCAGTGCCTGGATTCACAAATATCCACAGCCCTTCTCTCATCCAGTATGTGGGTCACTTTTATCACAGGAGGAGATCTGTAGCAGAACCTGCCTTTTATGCTGACTAGGCCTGATTGCCTGGTTGTTTTTTACATGCTTGACGCCAAGGCCAGGCTGACAGTCCTCTAGTTCCCTAGATCCTCACTTAGTCTTTCTGTTAATCTCCAGTTTATTAGCACCTCCCCACTTAGCTAGGACTATTGAAAGATGGTGGGTTGTGACTTGGTGACCATGCTGTGTTCGTTGGTGTAGATGCACTGTAGTTGAGCTGTTGATCCTATCAGCATTTGTGAGTAGAATGCCTGATTCCTACTTGACCATTTCCAGGCACTACCATGATTCCTGGCTCATCAATATGGTTTGTGCCTTTGCTGTCACTTAGCATTCTGTCCTTCTGCCACTGGGATGGCAGATGAAAGGACCTCTATAGCACACCCTCACATAAACATAGCTGTACCACTTCCAGGATTATCTCCGGTGAGCCTGGTTTTATCACAGTCCTGTGTATTTAAGCATATGTGTGTGTATGAAATATATAGGGTTATATATAGTATCCTGTTACTGTAATTCATAGGTCACAACAGAAATAGAAGTCTATGAGGCAACAGAAGGGAAAGAAGATTAACTTCAGTTGCAGTCGATTTTAGTACAAAATATAAATGTGCTTTCCTGTCAGATGACAGTTCGGAGAAAAAAATCAGAATTCTTGGTGTTTTATGAAAATTTTTGGTAAATGAAATAGACAAAATCTCTTAGTTATCCAGGCATATTAAATTTACTGTGAATAACAGCTTATGCTAATATAATTAACTTTATTACTGACTCATATGAACTTGGGAACCAGATTTTAAATGTACATGTACTATTTACAAGGTATCAACATGGTGCTTAATTATGTGTATGTTCATATTTATTTATTTGTCGGTACATATACATGCATGGAAATGTTATAATACATGATTACATAAATCTTTTATATAGAAGTTTTAAATCTGTAGTTTATAGACTATTAATTTTAGTAACAGTGTATTTTTAATCATCTTCAGCAGGTACGGTACCAAGAAACTTAGCACCATGCCCTGCAGTAACTGCAGTCATGAGAAATCCAATCTATACTGCCTGGAGCCATAGAGTTCACACCAGCAATTGCCCATCAGTTGCCAGCCAAATATGCCATCAGCATCTGCATCCCAGGTGTTTTGAAACTTATGTATCTTTAAGAATTTGTTTTTGTTAGGATGAAGTAGTTTCTGATATTTGTTTTATGTAGTGCAGAGCGAAATACACTGCTTTTATGTGTTATTTTGACACAGGTTTCTCTAAACTACTGTTGCATAGGACTGATATGCCAGTTACATTCATGTATTTCAGTAACTGATGGATTAAGTTTTCCTCTGCTGGGTGATACTAAGAAAGAAACTTACAAATTAGTTAAATAAAATATTAAAGTTTCTTAATGTCCTTGCCAAAGTATTTTGTTTGGGTTTTTTTATAGCACTTTAAGCTACTTTTCCTCTGACTTTTAATGCGTAAAATGATGGGACAACTGGGTAGTGGGAAGGAAAGGAGCACTTCTTTTTTTTTTTAGTAACTTAGGGATAACCAACTTGTTTGTTAGCTAGTTTCCTGTTTGCTGAGCTGCTCTAACTGTTGCCCTTTTCACCTTTTCTTTTTGATGTAGTTCTCAGCATCAAGGTCGTCTGAGTTTGGACCTAAGTCATAAACACTCCAATGAGTACTCTGAAAATTCACGTACACGAGCATCTCATGGTTCAAATTCATTACCATCCAGTGCAAGACTTGGTAAGTAGTTTTCCTAATTTATTTCCTGTGAGACTCCCATATGTTGGAGACAGTGGATAGAGAATTCCTTAAGTACATGCTTTATGGGTTGGTATGGTTAGCAAAGCCTGAAGGCTTCCTGTGTTACTTTGCTTTGTATTTTGTGGCTTTATGACTAAAGGTATTTGTGTTCCATTAGTGAGTGTTAGTTGCATCTGAACAGAGCATGGAAACCAGTATAAATTCAAGCAAAATGTTTTAGGGATTCTTAGTAAACAGATGTTAGATTCTTGCTCAGACTTCGTATGAAGTTTCATTGCATTGAAAAATATTTTTGATACAATGAGCAGTGCATATGTACTGTGTAGTTACATTGTACTATGTTTGTACTGTGTAATCAAGGCAATTGACTGGAAACATAGGCACAACCAGTTTGAGGGTAGTCATCAAGACTCATGCTTAAATTCAAAGGCCTTTTTAGTGCATACTGAACAGGTGGAATCTAAATGTACTTTTATGTTCACTGTAATTTTACCTTTGTCATTGTCATGTTTTCTTGTAATAATAGGTTCTTCAAGTAACTTGCAGTACAGAACAGAACGAATTAAAATCCCTTTAACACCAAGATACCCAAGGTCCATGATGGGCTCTGACAGAGGTGAATTCTTTTAAGTTGTCATTTTTGTTATACTATTTTCAGTATTATGTTTACAGCTGTTAAATTAGGTTGCTCCAAAATCTAAATAAGGTAGTTTTATTTGCGTTTTGTGGCAGAAAGCAAAAAACCAACCAAGCAATTCATTAATGTTATTTTTTTTTTCCTCTTAGTTAATTCTAGGACATGGTACACTAAGAAAAAGTGCACACAAAAAAGCACTGCTGTATGTTTTACAGCTGTAGGTTTTTTCCTAGATTGAAGTGTTAAATGTTTAAACAGAAGACCTGCAATTTTTTTTTATTCTTTAAGTACAATATCCCAATAATTTTGCATATTATTGTATAACTGATTCTGAATTAAATTTTGAATGCACTGAAAATATTTTAACTTTATTAAAAGTTGCTTGTTGAAGGATATTTAAAGAAATTATACAAATACCAGCCGGAGTGCTGAGGAGCTCTAGAGTTCAGTTTTATGACAGAAAATTGCAACTCTTTGCTGCAATTTCTCAAGAGAACTGTTGCCTTCATGGATTATATGCAGCATTTTTTGTAACTGGGCAAATACGATTCTTACACAAACGGTTTTCATTTGTGATTAGTAATTTATTCTTCATAGCTTGTTCAGGGGAAGGAAACAGTGTTTCTGTCAGGGCACTTGCACAGTAAATTACTTGAGCAGGGTACAACCAGGGAGGAGATAAAAAGAGATGTCGAGCTTGTTGGAAATTGCAGAGCTTTCTTGTATCTGCATGTGATTCAGGCTGGGGTTTTGTTGGTGTTTTCAGGTGTTTCATTTTTTAATTTTTTTTTCTTTAACTTTCATAAGTATTTTCAGACGTATATATGGCGCTACTAGTCTGTACTGTCCTCTCCTTGCTGAGAATGCAGTGACTGAGAGGACAGATTAGATATAATATAGTCTTTAGCAACAGTAAGTTTTCACTGCCTGAAATTAATTACCTGGTCTTCCTAAGCATCTTACATGGTTAGTAGTGTTTGTGATTAGTCCTCGTTTTTTTTGCCTCGGGTATATATGGTATCTGTCTTCATGTATGTGTACATATCCAAGCTATGACAAATGCAGGATGCTAAAACTCAACTTGTTGATTTTCCATAGGCTCCCTATCACATTCTGAATGTAGCAGTCCCAGCTTGATAACTCCTCCACAGTCACCTCTTAACTTGGAAACATCTTCCTTCACCAGCAGCCAGTCTCAGAACTCTCTTTCTACATTACCTAGGATTTCCATTAGTCCAGTATCTATTGGAGAACGTAGAAAAGACAGGTAAGGTCCCACATTATCTGCATTGAATAGAAATATGCCCGAGGAAATTTTGTTTATTGTATTGGTCTGAAGGAATGTAAACTTTTAATTTAAATGACAGATGTGTAGCAGCAGAGGGGCATCTCAGGTCCTGTTTGTACAAAGTGTAGGAAAGATGTTTGTTTCTGAAGAAAACATCCACACAAAGATTCTTGAGTTTAGAAAATTAAGGAACTTATAAGGGTTTTATTTTTTCCATGTTAGGTTAGTGGGCACAGCAAATAAATGCAGTCTAAATTGGGATACTGAACCACCTCAGGCAGTTGTTTATGATAGGCTTATTCTGTACTCTGGAAAACTAAATTAAAACCTTGTAACATCTGATAGCTAAATATCAGGTATTTTAGCATAGAATGTGCTTTAACCACTGTGCCTTGATTCATTTTAGCCAGATAACATGAAAAATTGAGAGTATTACGTACAGATATTTTCTCATATAGTTCAGATGCAATTTAACTACCTTTTGGCTATACCTGTACCACTGCTAAAAATAGCATTGAGTGTATGTGTAGTTGTGTGCAAAATCTGAACAGGATATTTTTCTTAAAAACATGAGCTTAGTATTTAATTATTTTCTATATCTCATGCTGAATATTTTCAAAATACTTAGATGACCAATATATTCAATCATATTTCATTTTATCATGATATGGGTAAACTGAATATATAAAACTATAAGACACAAATATGAATTGGGCTTTTATTTACAGCAAGGCAGCCAAATGCCTTTCTGGCAGTGTAAAATGGAGCTGTGATATGTTCAAATAGTTGATATTTATGTAGACCATTCTGTATTACCTGATTTATTATTTTACATAAACTCATCCATGAAAAAAACAAGATGAATGATAAAGTAGTATGGATTTTCTGAATTTTCTGGTAGGAAATAAAGTGTTATGTGGATCTTTTGTTTAAGGAATTCAAAGCTAAGATAGAGTAACTCTCGACTGTATATAGTGTACAAAGAACAGTGTTACTTTGAAAGGGAATGTAAAGAAATACTCGTGAATTTTCATTCTTTCTTCAGTGTGACTTTTGTACTATGTGTACTCAATTTGTGTTCTCATATAAATGTCCCTCTAGATGTCACTTGCAAATTCAAAGTCAGAATTTATTTTCTCTTTCAAGTGATTGCTAATGATGTATAATTGTCAGCTGAAAAAGCTAGGGTTTTTACCCCTCTGTAAATTTTTTTCTCTGAGCAGCAAGATATTTGTTTTGATGTCTGGGTAATAGTTTTGTTAATGCTGATCAGACAACTGCATTGAAGTAAGGTTCTAGCCCCTTCATTCTTGCTATGTCTATGTATAAATTGGAGTTTGAACTCACTTTCTAAATGTAGGTTATTTTTGGTGTTTTTGTTTTTGTTTTAAAGCAAAACAAAACCCAAACACACATAGACAGTTCTTAATATAGGAAAATAACTAGTTGAATATTTGAATATGTCTAGATGGTATTTTATTTGATTTTCTTTTCTTTGCAAAATGCAAGTAACTTTCTTGGACTTTCATCAGATAAAAATAATAATAATACAGATCTAAAAAAAAAATCTAGGTTTCTGTTTGTTCTGATAATATTCATGTCAGTGAAAGTTAAAATATTTAATCAAGACTTTTTAAAATAAGTGTTTAGTGATTCTGACAGGCAGCCTGAATATTATAGAAGAGTGCATTTGAATGTTGCTTATCAAGTAAGAAAATTTTGAAATGTTACCATTCTGATTTAATTTATTATTGAATCTCTGCTAGGCATTATGAGTTATTTTTCTTGCATATAGTAGAACTCTGAAACACAATCCTCTGTAATTCATATGGGTTTCATTCTTTATTATTCCAATCAAAAAAGCCAAGGAAATCTAAAAATGCATGGCTTACAAGCTTATAGTGAGTAAAAACAAAATAAATCATAAATCATAGTTTTCTGGGAGCTAGCACAGTTTAGTTAAGATATGTTACACCAAAGCCCACATTTTTTATATGTATATTCTCTGATAGTAAACCCACATTATCTTCATTATAGTAGTAGACAAGCTCTGAGGACATTATCTACAACAGTCATGTTAGCGTGATTAAGATTACTGCATTCTAGGCTGTGCATTCTAGAATGTTTTATGCATTAATAAACTGGCAAATTATTATACCTCTGCTGAAGAAGGCTACAAAATAGTTACCTTCCAAGACAGTGGCAATAAGCATGATTTGTGAAATTAGATCGTATTCCTTCTGCCCAAAGCCCCAGATCCTGCTCTTTTCCAGAAATAACCTTTCCTCAGTCTAGCTCACATTAGCAGCAGTAAATGAACTCCAGTCGACTCATCTGGCATCTGAACAGCATAATTAAGGTAGTTTAAGCAGTTGGCACAATTCTACACAAAAGTCTGTATGATTGAATGTTTTCTTTCCTAAAACTTCATTATAATTGTTTTCACTCCTGGTACCCAGCTGCTTCACTCAGAACAAGCTCAACTGTTAATACTTGCCAATACCTTTTGCTTTGTAGACAGTATGAACATTACAGCATAGTAATATGAACAAGCACTTTCTACAGGGCTCCTCTTTGTTTATATACCTCATGAGAGGAACAGCTCTGTTTATCCAGGTGGAGAGACATCCTATCTTTGGGGGGGAGTAAAGAGCAGTGTATCAGTGTTTTCTTTTGTATAAGCCATTTTTTCGTTATACTTAGTAGTGTCTAACTACTGTGTGTCTTATTCTGTTTTCTTCTCAAATCTTCTGCATCTTTCAGATATCTGTTCCGTAATAGGTCTTTTCTGAGAATCCCTGTGGCTTCTAGGCCTAGGTTCTCATCACTAAGGAGTTTGAGGTTGGCCTGATATAAGGTTGTCCTTCTCAAGCAGTATTGTGCACTTTGTGCTATTTACATGTTTGGATAATTACCCTGAGGAAAACTTGCATGGTAATTGTAATGATACCATGCAAGCTGCTGTCTTAATGGCTTGAGTTTGCAATTGCTTAATTGTCATTACTAATTTATGTTTTCCTGCATACAAATGTGAAATCTGGTATTTGTGCACTGTTGTCCTTTGTTTACCATTTATTATTTACGATGTTTTTTTCATTGGCAATAAAGACTCCCAGCATTTTATTCAAGACATACATTTCTGGCACAGGGTTTGTAAATGACATATTATATACAATGGTTTCATTACTTTTATATAATATGCATCGGGAAGCTTCTTTCCTACCAACTTCAGCACCATACTATTTAGAATTCATATTTACCATAATGTTTTAGAACAGTCATGTACCTGTATGTATGCATTTCCTTCTTCCACTTTATGCTGCATGGTGTTAAAGGAATGCATTTAAGACATCTGTCAGTAATTTTTTTAAGTAACTTTGAACTTAATTTATTACAGTTCAGACAGACATGACGTATTGCATGTAACTTTGACATTGTGATCATTCAAGTGCGATTTTGTCCAAATCAGTTTTAACTATCTCCTCCAAAAGGCCCTACATGGAAGAGCCACGTCATGTTAAAGTGCAGAAGGGTTCTGAGCCACTAGGCATTTCCATTGTGAGCGGAGAAAATGGAGGAATATTTGTCTCTAAAGTAACAGGTGGGAGCATTGCCCATCAAGCTGGCCTTGAGTATGGTGATCAGTTACTAGAGGTAATTGTTTGCTTACTATTCCTGTGGCTTAATGAATCAGTTCATATGACACCAGCCATAACTGCATCAAAAAAGTATCTTGTAAAACATTGTGTGCTGTGAGATGTAGCAAATGGTACTCTGTATTGTAATACACCAGTAATTGTGATTGTTGGTAACTTTTTGTCAGACATTATAAAATAGTGTATTCTGATGATAGATCTGCATTGCGTATTATGTAGGCATAATTATATTTTAAGCTAGCTAGTTTCTATACTTAAAACATTGTAGTCCCAACACAATGCTGTGCTTGATGAGTAAATATTCAAGCAGCTAGCTTGTACCAAGTTTCATGCTGCTGCTGTGCCATAACCTTACTTGAGATACCTTGTTTAGAAAATACTCAGGCTTTAGAATAGCTACAGTCATGGTTTTGCCTACAGTATTGGATAAACATGAGGAACATTTTGTAAAGTGCAAAACTGATTTGTAAAAGGTAGATCTATTTATGCTTGTTTATGTTAAAGCATCTTCTATTGCATAGTGTACGGATGATACTACAATGGACCTGGATGGATTGTGAATCTGAGTTTTTCTGAATTTGTTCAGATTGGCATTCTGAACCAACTTGTATTTAATCAGTGATATCAAGTCATAACACAGCTCAGTGTGTATATGTCTTTCAATAGTAAAAAGATATTTGAACTTGTGATCAGGTTGTCAAATGTTTTAAAATTACAGTGATTCTTTCCAAGGAGTAAACCCCAGTAGTTGCTGCATAGCAGTATTTCTGTCCTCCTGTTTACTCCAATAAATCAATATAAATCAGCATTGAGAAATCAAACAAATTAGGAGACTGAGAGAATTGTTTTGCTGGTTTCTTTCTGAAAACTTGACTTGTGGTCTGTGCGTTTTTTCCCATAGTTTAATGGAATAAATTTGAGAAATGCTACAGAGCAGCAGGCTCGACTAATCATTGGGCAGCAGTGTGACACCATTACCATTCTGGCTCAATATAACCCACATATGTATCAGCTTGGCAATCATTCACGATCAAGGTAAGACTGGCTACACTTTTTAAAAAACTACTCTCTGGTCCGTGTAGCGGTTTAACTGACAGATAATATGTTTGCAAAGATTACTATGTTTGTGCTGATAAGTACTATGCATGATTAGAAAGTAATGTGTGAACAAGAAAAAAACCCCAACACTTAGTGCACCTACCTATAAATTTTTTCTTATTTGGTCTTAGTCCTTAGATACATAAAGCTAAAACCTGAGCTACCTAAGATGACTTCTTTCTAGGATGATGAAATTCTGTACCTTAAATTAGTTTCAATTTTTTAATATATATAATTGGAGCTTCCAAAGTCTGAGAAGGTATATGACCTAGTGAAATTATCCATGCTGTTTTCTTTCATGATCATACTTCGGAACTGAACTTTCTCTTAGACTTAGGGAAAACATTTGGCATGCTGTTTTGTTTTCTTACTGTATTTGATTTACAGACAAATTAAGGTCGTTGTGTGTGTGTGGAAAGATGTTCACATTGGTGAAGCATTGATCCAATGATTGATTCCTTTGCTCTTAGTTCTCGCCTAGAACCTGTGAGTAATCATTCCACCCCTCAAGGCAGTGGAGCTGCAACGCCTGACAATCATTCCATAATCGATACTGTGAGTGAACAGGATGAAGGAACAATGACACCCCCATCCAAACAAACCACTCCAACTACAAGTCCCCGGAATTCATTGAGGTAGAGAGTAAAAATTTTACCTTAACATAAAAAAATTGGTCAGGTTATTAGAAAAAATAAAGAGGAATGCTGTAAATGCTGTGTGTGCTTGGAATAAGTTAGCATACAAGTTAAGTGTGTGTGTCTTCCAGAGTGTTTTTGAAAGACAGGGTCTGAAAGTGAAAGTCTAGTACAAAATAGGTTAATATTGTCTGCAAATAACAAATAATAAGCTGTATCTGTAGGTGACCTATTTTGAATAATAATTATGTAAGCATATATTCTATGAATGCCTACTTGATTGTATGTACATGTTTTTATTTCTCCCTGTCAAAAGGGGACCTGTGGACGCAAATAAAAGGACCCCTGAACCTAGAACTGTTGTTGTTAAAAAATCCCAAGTGGATCTTGGGATCCAAATATGTGGTGGAAACCTGTATGGAATATTTGTCTCAGATGTAGATGATGATAGTCCAGCAAAAGGACCCGATGGACTAGTCTTGGGTGACATGATACTTGAGGTAAGGTATTAGGAAAAGTGTGCAGCATACTGACAAAATAATTCAGTTGTACCAAGTATCACTCTGTCTTCCAATGGGAGGCATGGAACTTCAGAACTGTCACTGTTGAGAACGCAGTTTAGAGGGTTGATGTATGTCCACTTGGAATTTTGAACATCTGCTCTTTTCATCTAAATAGGAAGTTTTGTATCCAATTGTTCTATGTAGGAGAAAGGCAAAGATATGAAAGATATGGCAAAACAGTATCACTGTAACATTCTAGTGAGAATTGAAGGAAACTAATGCAATGTGTCTTTGACTCTTCATTCTGTATCTGAAATTAGAATATTTACTTGGCATGACTGTTAAGGTGACAAATATCTTTTATGAGCTTTTCAGATACTGTTGAACGTTGAGACTCTGAAAGCACTGAAATACTTCCATTGCACCTCTAGTATCCAGATGGAGATTGTGCTTTGTAATTGTGTTTCTGATTTGCCTCTGACCACTTGCAAAACATTGAATTCTTTCTGGTGTGAATATTGTGATTCTCAGCTTGTGATTTGAAAGCTGTTTAAAGAAGCACAGGCTCTCATTGTATGTGTATGCTGTGCTCACTTGGGTATTGTTTTCCAGCCCCAAGTCCCAGTCTCCTGGTGGACATCTTAAGGTGCAAACTCAATGGAGTTAAGTGGCAAAATATACTTGTATCTAGAGCCTGCTAGTAGAAAAAAACACGCTCATTTTACATGTTTTTCAAGTTCATCTAATTCTATTGCTTGTTAAAATATGGTTTCACACCTAAGAGTTTCTGTGTTTTGTAGTATGGGTCCATTGATATGCGACATAAAACAGCTGAGGAAGCTTATCTTGAAATGTTGAAGCCTGGAGAAAACATCAAAATAAAGACTCAATACAGGATAGAAGAGTTTAATAGGATAAAAGAACTTCCTGGAGATGGATTCTATATAAGGTACTTGAGTGTGACTGGTAATGATAGCATAAAGCTATTAGCAAAATGATGACTACAGTGAGAGACAAAATATGAACATCAGTTTTACCACATCTTTTTAAATTCAGAGTTTTCTAATCAGTTTAGGTTGTAAGGGACCTTAAATATCGTCTAGTTCCAAGAACCCAGCTGTGGGCAGGGGTACCTCCTAATTTATCCCAGACAGTCTGTGACAGTGAATACCGCATCTGTAAGACTGCATGTTTAGAGGTAAACTTGTGTGCCATAATTGTCTTCAGTCTTTTTCAAAGTAATTATGCATGTTGTTTTCTTTGAGTTCATGGAGATCACTGACAGAACCTATTTATTTATGTGTTCTTTTTCAGAGCACTTTATGATCGTCTGGCAGAGGTGGAACAGGATTTAAGCTTTAAGAAGGATGACATTTTGTATGTTGATGACACTCTACCACAGGGAAACTTTGGTTGCTGGATGGCTTGGCAGCTAGATGAGAATGCTCAGAAGCTGGAAAGAGGACAGATTCCAAGTAAATACATGTGAGTGAACTTTGTTACAGTCTTATTAATCTTAAAAGTCAGTTTGTTTGCATGTACTTTTTCTGGGAAATACTAATTCCTAGACATGTTTTGAAGACAGCATATTTTAATAACACTGAATTAAATATATTGCTTTATCATGTTGTTTTCAATGCTACTAAATAGTAAGCTAAAAATGGAAAGAAGTGCATAGACTAGTGTTGTGATAGATAATAACAAAAGTGAGAGTAACCACAGAAAAATATATTTTAATTCAAAGAGATCACGGTTGTTCTTGGGAAGCATCGGAGTCATTAGTTACCAGTACACAGCAACATTATTGTAAGACTCTACATCCACCACAATCTAAAATTTGTAAATTACTACTGAAATCGCACTAGTTATCACTTAGTAGTTAAAATATCTTTTTAGTCTTAAGATTACTGGTTTCCTGGTTTCTTTTTCTTCTAATAGTCTTCTCTGCATGTCGTAACTCAGAATTCATCCTCACAGTGAGACACTTGTGCTGTGTGGAATTTGTGAAACTACAGTGTATGCATACAGACCCGTAAGCATAATTTATACGCTGTTACTGGAAGATAAACAGTAAAACTAACTCTGTTCTACGCTTGTAATGTGGCCAAAATATTTATGCTTATATAAAATAATAGTTACTTTGGATTTTTAGTAAGAATTTGTATGAGTGGGTATAAAATGCAGCTTTATAGAAATAATGGGATCTTCCCTTCTGTGCAAGGTTGGCTTTACAGGAAGGTAGGTGCACACATGTGCTTCTCCCTCGTGCTGCCTGTCAGAGTGGTCATCATCTGTGCCATGCAGCTACTTGTATTATAGATTTCTGAGGAAATAATGGTAGTATGAGGTGGTCTTATGTTTAATATTTGATTCTGATTATTATTTGATGATCATTTTTTTGTTTCTTTTTCTGTGCTGAAGGTTCTTGACCTAAGGCTTGGGATGCGCATTTCCAGTGTGTTTCAACAAGTGATACTACATGTTGAAAAATGTTTAAATATCAACAATTTAATGTGCTTCATTATAGGATGGATCAGGAATTCTACAGGAGGCACAGCATGTCTGAGGTTAAGGATGAAAACAGCTCATCTAAGACATTGTCAGCAGCAGCACGGAGGTCATTCTTCAGAAGAAAGCACAAACACAAGCGAAGTGGTTCCAAAGATGGAAAGGATTTACTAGCTCTTGATACAATCAGTACAGACTCAATTCCTTTCTTGGATGGTAAGTATCTTTGTTATACTTGGGAGGGTGTTGTAGTTTTAAACAGCTGCAGCGTGACATAACTAATAGTGTTGCTGTTTGGTCAGTCTGAATACACATGGTGATCATATGTCCCATCACACATGTTACTTTTAATCTTTTAATAACTTTTTTGTATTAAATAACAAGAGAGTATTTAAAAATATTTATTGTACTTTATATTACCATTAGTTTTCATTTGGAAAATGATTAGTTTTTGATGCATGGTTTTGACCCTCCTTTCCACTACTTAATAGGTCCAGGTTGTTTAGTCTAGACAGAGATCTTGAGCAGCACTCAAAAATCTTCCCTTCTGTTTTCTTCACTTCTCTAAAAAATCCATGTTTACCTCCTTGGAAGAGTTGAAGAAACTAAACCAGATGAACCAAATATCTTGTCTTGTTCACACTTTTAGGCAAAAATAAGAATGATTGTGTTTAAAGTTTGGATGAAGGTGGGGAGCTAAAAGAACTAGAAAAAATGTCTCTCATAAGCTGTCAGGTGGAGAAAACGACAACCATGCCTAGTGAGCATTTTTTGTATGTATCAAGCAAGGGAGTTGTTTTCACAATTGATGTTATGGAGCTTCTGCTTTTATGTGGAACACTGGTAAAATAATTTGTCTGTGTGTAGATTCTGCAAGTCTGGCATATCAGCGTGTACAGAAAGTGGACTGTACCTCTCCTAGGCCTGTCCTTATTCTAGGACCTTTGCTTGATGCTGTGAAAGACATGTTGGTCAAGGAGTCACCTGGAAAATTTTGCAGATGTCCGCTTGGTAAGTATGCAACTATAACCAATTTATTCTTGCTTAGACATGATAGGCGAACAAAATCTTGGCACATGGAAAAACACCCAAGAATCTGAATTTGCAGACATTTTCTTTAGCTGTGTTCTGTGCCTAAGGAGTAGTTAATAATTAGATCTCTTCTGGTTCTGTGAAACAGAGGTTATGAAAGCTTCACAACAAGCCATTGAACGAGGTGTGAAGGATTGTCTGTTTATTGATTATAAACGAAGGAGTGGACATTTTGATGTGACAACTGTAGCTTCAATAAAGGAAATAACAGAAAAGGTGAGTTCCTTTTAATCTTCTAGTTTCTTGTGCAATATGCATTATATGCTGGAGATGGGTGCAAATTGTTTTAGCATTGTCCTTCTTTGAGGCTTTCACAGAATTGTTCCCTAGGCTGCTGAGTATAAAATTTGCCTCTTTGACATATTGTTGTTTAAAGATTCACCTTTGTAAAAAGTAGGAATGTACATACTTTTTATAGTATAATTTTTAAGTTAGAAATTATTTTCTTAGATTTCATATATTCCATCTTCTATCCCTCCCAAACAAGAATTTATTTTCTTTTAACTGTTCTGTCTAATGCAGTTATATAGAACATCAACATCCTAATAATCCTGGAGACAGATGTTATTAAAATTTATACATTGCATCTAGTTTTCTGTCAAGTCACACAGAAAGTAGTACTAATATACTTATGTTTGCTTATGAATTCTGAAAGAAAAAGTGAATATAAATATTAAAATTTGGAAACGAATATGTAATATATTTCCATTGGAGTTTAAAATTCTTTAATTCTTAAAAAACCTTTTATTTCTATCAATGCATGCTTTTGGTACTACAAATAGGATTTATAGTACTTTGTTATCTTCTGTCTCTTGATATAAATTTTCAGGTACAAATGGTAAAGTAACCCCAAATGGCTAAATTTGTAGCATTTATTGCATTACTATTATTCAAGTAAGGGAAGAAAAGAAAGATTTGTATATGTGCTTGTTTTGTTCTCTTTAACTGAAAAGGTGTTTTGCATTTACATTTGATCTTAGGATTGTCATTGTCTGCTTGACATCGCTCCTCATGCCATCGAACGGCTCCACAGTGTTCATATCTACCCTATTGTAATTTTTATTCGCTACAAGAATGCTAAACAAATCAAGTAAGTCTGTGAGGGATACAGTTCAGGGTTGTTTATTCTAGCTTAAAATAAGCCTGTTACCTCTATTGTTTCTTTCATCCTAGTCATGTTAAATCTCTTAAAAATGTGGAAGTTAATCCTCTTAAAAACTACTTTGTGGTAAATTTTCCTAACTTCCTTTCTGTTGCATGACAATTAAGTGAATCATTCAAAGAAGTCCAACAATGAGACTAAAATCTGTGTACTCTGGGTGGCACTCACATCTTTCCTGCTCCCCTTTTTATTAAACCATGTGGTAAAAAATGGGTGAGATCTCTTGTGATTTAAGTGATGACCATGGCCAAGAGCTGTTTTTCATCTTCTCATCTGAGCCAAGTTTATGAGTGCCATCTTAATTGATTAATAACCTCAGCTTTACCACCTTTGTTCTCCAGTGAAAACAGCAAGGGAAATCCCCTTTTGCCATGGAGTGTATATATTGTAGCTTTATCGGGCCATGTTCTTTGAGTAATTGGAAATTTCCTGCATAGACACAGCCAGGAACAGAACACAGGAGTTACAGACACCAGTCCCTCCCCTAATGCTTGAGTAAGCTTTCACACGTTTTGATAAATAGATAAATATGTTACAAAGTAACATAGCCTTCCAATATCAATATTAAGAAGCAGTTTTATTGAGAGATGTTATATTTGTGCTTAGTTTTGAAAGTTGAAAGCTTTCTTCTATTCTTGATCTGTAGGTAATTTCATTACTGTCTGTTTAATGAAAGTGATGATACTCATCTTCTTTAAGTAGAAGCAAGACATAATGTGGTATATTCCCTTACCTCTGTAGCATCATGCGCTGTAATGATAATAGAACCGTCATGTATAGAGCCCGTTTGGAAATGGAATGATGACCATTGCAGCTGCTTCTTTTTTATAGGAAAGTGAGCAATTGAGCTAGACAAGCAAAGATTTTCTAGCAGAGTTTTTGATATAGCACAGGTTCTATTTGCATTCTCCAAAATACTACACAGCAGTGATAGGTTAGTTTAGCAGTGATGTTTTTTTATTAAATAAATAAAATTTTGCTACTTTTCTCACTGCTGCAAGAAGCTATGTTTATATTGTTTCAGTACCTATCTGTATGACCTTTCACTTGATCATAAATTCTGCACCCTTTTAGAAGAGAATCCCCTCTTAGATTTGGAGGAGAGTATTACAAGTCTTGATTGTAATGAAAATACTTTTTTACCATTTCTACCTCTGTATCTTATTTTATTTCCAAGAGCTTTTATAGTAGAAAAACAGTGTCATATGTAAGATGACATGGAAATACTCTGTCTGCTCAGTACTTGATGCTTCAAGCTCTTAAAAGAGTGGTATTCAAGCTCAGCTCTTTGTAGGAGATACTTGGAATGTGTATGACATGATGATCCCATTCACATGAACTGGAAAAGAATGTATTATTGTCCCTCAATCCCCTTCCAGTGTCTAGGTCTTTAAAGGAGTGCTGTCTTAGCCTCATAGCAAATAGTATTGATGGTGTTGCTGACACTACTGAAACACAGTAGATGGCACTCTATGCATACAAATACGTTTGCAAATTAATTAGCCTTTCCTTTTCACCCAGCTTAAGGTACTAATTGCAAGTCCATTAAATAAGTTCCTCTAACACAAGGTTTTCTCTTTTTTTGCAGAGAGCAAAAAGACCCTATCTTCCTGAGGGACAAAGTCACACAGAAACATTCCAAAGAACAGTTTGAGACTGCTCAAAAAATAGAACAAGAGTATAGCAAATACTTTACAGGTTAGTATTTAGCTAACATTTCACCACAAGCACAGTGGCAGTTCAGCCCATTTACACTGTAATTTTTTTCATTCCACCTTTCCTTTTGGCAATGTCATGCTCTGGTACTACCTTCTTTTTAAAGTTGTTAATTTTATGATCTAAAGTGATTCTGAAAATGTTTTATTACATGCCCAGGAGTATTGAAAGTAGGGTCAAGATATTTTAAGTGTTGTCAGTACTGTACCATGTAAGGAATTTAATTTGGTTTGTAATTGCAAAAGTCAAATAAAACCAAACAACAACACAAACCTATAGTGCCTATTAATGAGTGGTGAGACATCTTTCAAGAAAGGAATAAATATCATCAGGGCTTATTGGGAACGTATTACAATTACATTTGACTTCAGAGGCCTTTTTAACATCATAAAGTATATTATATGAATCCTTGATTTAGTTAATACTACATTTTTGCCAGAGGAAAGAAACCTATTTGAAGACTGGCTTTGCTTGTTTCAGAGTCCGTTTCCATGTGTTTCCACATACATTCAAAAAAGTGGGAATAAAATTCTACTCACCTTTATGTAAATGGTAACAAGACTTAAAAAAGAAACCAACCACAAACAGTTTCCCCAAAAAGCAGCACTAAAGTAGCCAAAACCCAGCTATGTATCTCCTAAATAATGGGATTCTGACCCAGCTATGTATCTCCTAAATAATGGGATTCTGACAGAAATGTTTTGAAGCGAGTGGAGGGCAGGTATAGGGCATGGATTTAGTGTAGATCTGTCTCAGTACATCAGAAAATTCTCAGTACATGAGAAAAGTTGCATATTCTCAATAAAATCTAGTATGTAATAGCCATACATACAAACCTAGTATACAAATGTTCATTCAGATGGTAACCTTCACAGAACTTGACATGTGTATAGCCAGATTGCGTCACCACATGTTATCCTCTGCTCCTTGTAGAGTCATTTGCTGCACTTTAATTTCACCTTAATAGTGAAAGTAGCAGTATGTCCAAGAGAGTCCTATGTGTATCTTCTTGCATGCCCTGTGGGAAGGACCTCACTCTGTTAGTTCAAACACAGTAGACTGCAGCTGCCATCAACAATTCCAGATGCTGATAGTCAGAAGGAATTGACATCTGATTGATTGCATTGACATTTAAGCTTGTTGAAACTGTAATGTGCATAAAAGCAGCCTGTTAGATGGTAGCTTCTTTGTGACGCTGCACTTTCTCAGTCCTGAGTTCTGTGTGACTTCATGACATACGTTTTTTGACAAATGTCTCTTTAAAGTTGGTTTTGTTTCCTGTACCAAATTGTGAGCACAGAGTAGATAATCTGCATCACTTACTCATTGCCGTTTGTCACCTTTCATAGACTTTGTCAGTTACTGTGTTCTGTATCTAACCTCACCAGATAGCATTAACTGTAGTATATATATGCTGCAGAATCATGTAATGTTTTATGTGAGATCAAATTCTCTCTTTGAACATGGAAAGTACACCTTAAGCCTTCAAACTGTCCACAGTTTTCCAGTGTTGTGGTTGTTGATCCCAGAAACTTTGCTGACATACATAACAAGTCATGAAGCTCCTAACTTTTTAAGTCTTAAAGCTAATATATCTTCTTCTGCCTCAGTGTTGGCATTTAACTTTTTATGACTTACATTTAGCAAGGGTGGAATGCATGAGGTTCCTTTATCTTTTGAATTCATTTTCAGGGAGTTGTTTCCTCTTTGGACTTTTCTTAAGTGAAGTAGACAGTAAGAGTTGGAGTAGCAACTGCTAGTTTTATTTAGCTCAACAGTCTGTGAGCTGCCTCATAATTTAATGCTAATATTTGTAAATAGTGTCTAGTTGCTACAGATATAGTCTCTATGTATTTTACCATGTAAATATAAAACTCTTAACATGCTGAGCAGAGAAAGTTTATTTTAGCAGGTTCTGACCATCTTTAGACTTAAATTTTGCCACCCGATGCCTCTGGAAATAGTACATGGAGGCCTCTAACAAAACAGTTGTCTTAGTTGATAATAGCCATCAGTTCTGTGGCTTCCCTGGACTCTTTTAAGCGCTAGGAGGAAAAAAAAAACATATTGAATGCTTGAAATCTTTGCTGTTTATTCTTTTTAATGTTTTTTTTTTTTTTAATGGAGTCATGCATCTCGCAGATATTGAATTGGGTAGATTAGTTCTGATCTGTTGATAAACAACTTAGCAAAAAAATGCAGAAGACTGCTTTTTGTAATTAGTCACAACTGTTCCATTTTCTCACCAGTGTGGGACGTTTCTTTATCTCCAGGTATTGTCCAGGGAGGAGCCCTTTCAAGCATTTGCACTCAGATTATGACAACTGTTGATCAAGAACAAAGCAAAGTCCTGTGGATCCCAGCTGGCCCCTTGTAGAAGTATTTCACTGCAAAATTGCTTTGCAGATACAAATAACTAACTAACTTTGTATCCAATGAACTCTTTCCATTTCTGTCTTTTTATAAAAATCTCTGTAAATGATTTCTGTTTCATGAAGGGGAATAATAACACAGAACACACAAGGACCCAATAGAGGCATGTGGAAAGGGGTAGATCACTTCGCCGAGCTTGTCTCTTATGTCGTACGTGTAAATGCACCAGGTTGTCATGAGGGGTTGCAACCTGCGTGTGCTTGTCCAGGAGTAATGAATTGAACAATGCTGCAAAACCCTATAGAATGACAAGTTTACAAAAACCTTTTCAAAGTATTTGGTTGTTGCTGTTTACTTGAATGTCCTTTTTTTGTTTGTTTTTGATTTGGGTTTTTTTATACTCTGTTCTTTCACTTAATGAGGTAACTCTCCAAAGTGGAGTGAAAGTCCTCGATATGAGCGAATGGTTTATGTGCAATGTGACTTTTAGTTGCAATTTTGACCATTTCTAAGCATATTGTTGACTTGACGACTAAGTAATAATGTGGAATTAAATTGGTACGTATTGGGAGTAAGCTCAGAAGGAAGTGCACTCCTCTACAGGGAAGACCACTGCTTGTATCCTGTCGACACTTGTCTGTTCAAGATATAGTTTCTTGTTTTATGCATGAATCTAATATTTAAATGTCATAATATATCTGAACAATCCAAGCTTAACATGTGTTGAGAAATAATAATTTTCAGTTGTTGGGCCTGGATTAAGTTCTGGTGGGGAAGTCATAAGCTAGGCCTAGCATGCTGTGTTCTGTCACTTTTAGATGCTGTACATACATAAAGTTTATGTCAGTGCAATTTTGCAGGGTAATTCTTAAGCTTTGTACTTCAGTGTGTAGCATTCACATAGATTGTTTTTATTTAAGAGCAGCCACAGTTTTAGGGCTCTGAATAAAAGTCGTTAGAATGGTACTAAATTGTTAGTATTTTCACTGTCAAAAAGTGATTGTTTAGTTTTGGTTGCAATATTTACGTACTTATTGTACCAAATTCCATTGTATCAGTTCCCAGTTTGTTTTTTGCACTTCTGACTCTGTGTTACTAACACAGGTTTTCTACCTGTCTTTTCTGTCTTGTGCCATGTTTCTTGTGTACTGTATTTTAATTGTTTCTAAAATAATATTTGACTAGAACTGCTTCTCAGTCACTGTTCCTAACATTTCATTATGTAGTGTTCCTAGCTTTACAATACAGCCTTTAGTTTTGCTTCTGTTTGCAGCTTTTTTTAATTAAAAAAAAAAGGGATTCTTGTTGCATGGTTCTTCAAAGAAAGATCTGGTCCTGAATTTAAATTATATTTTTACTCAAGCTATTTTGTAGTTCAAAATACTTTATATGGTATTTATATAGTTACATGCTATATAGAGAATTTTGAACTATAATGCATATAATATATATAGTATTATACCATACGATTATAATACTGTGTGTGTATATATATATATATACATTAACAAAATTTAAAAACAGGAATTGGTATGGATGAATTACTAGTTAGTGTACTTCTCATGGTGAGGGACAGCAGTTGTTTTTTGTTTATCTCGTGTTTTATTTGTTTTTTTAAAGTTATAGGTCAGAGTAGAGTCCAGTGGTACAGCTGAAACAGACAGGTACTGTTCTGACACAGTTTTTCTGTATTAAAATGAAAATGTCACTTTGTATCTAAAAAAGAAAAAAAGTCAAAGAAACTGATTACTAAATAAAGGTCAATTTCTGTAACTTGTGTGTAAAGGGTGCCTATAGGCAATTTTCTTCTTTACCCTGTTTACCCAAGTCCTCATACAAAGCTTTATTTTCTGACTCAGAATTGGTCTGTACAGATTCTAGTGCCCATCTTAAGAGGAGCATGTTTATATTCTGTGGTTTCGCTCAGCTTTGCCTAAGTAAGTACCAAAGACATTCATGGCAAGAAGTAGTTTGCATTAGCATATTTTAATGTTCTGGCTCAGTGGTGTTAAGGATTTCAAGCAGAAGCTTTAAGTGGAGAAAGAAGCGTATTTTCAAGTGTCACTGAATACCAGGGAAAACATAACAGGCAAAAGCATGAATCATTAGCTTTAAACATATGTTATACAATTCTGAGGCTCAGTTTTTACACGTCAGACAGACCATCGTCTTCTGTTCCTTGAGTTACCTGAATCACAGAGAAGTGTGCATCAACTTTTCTGCTTCATCATCTGCTTTATTCTCAGATGCCAAATTGTCAGCTTCAGCATGAACCAGATTTTGTGGTTCATAAATTGTCTTGCAACCTGCACACCTGCTTCAGTCATAAGGTATTACTTGCATGTTAACTGCTTTGCTTTTAAAAAACCCTACAATGGTGTCATTTCCTAATAAAGTTCAAAGATATTGACAATAGACATGTTCTGGCAGGCCAGTAACAGCTATAGATCACATACCTGCCTGTTCCACAAATGCTTAGCACTTGAGCTTAGCATTTAAATGCTCAAATCACCTAATTGTTTAACTTGATTAAAACCCTAACTGTGGTCCACCTGTGACAAACCTAAGGTTTTAGATTTTCAAATTAGCCTTGTGTCTGACTACAGGAAACAATGAAAAGATGAAATTGCTTTGTCCAAACATGTGCAAGATGTGTAAATGTGATTACCAGTTCTGTGATGAGAAATTCAGTTGGAGCATTTTGAGGGGATTATTCCAGTGGAATCAATGAAAAGATCCTAAAGCAAAAGACAGAAACTTGTCCTCTGCTGTGACCGTATGATTTGAGAGTGCTCACAATTGCTCCTATTGTTATAGTAACAAGTAGGTTTGTGATGGGTAAGTGCAATTACTGAAGAAACCAAGGAGATGGAGCAGAATTGCAGGACAGTTGTACAAGCTGCAGCCATACAGGTTGGTTCCATTATGGCACATGTGTATTTGGGGTTGGTTGAACTGAACTGTGTGGCGTTGCAGAGCTTCTGCAAATGCAGAACAGTCAAATGAACACTAATACTTTTATACCTTGACGTGCTGTAGTGTGTTTAATAGCTGTAATTCTAGTGTGATCTGTTGAGACCTGTTCTGACTGATTTACTGTTCAATTGCTTAGGGTTCATTTTTCAGGGTGGTATCGCATACTTGGTGCCATATTGAATATGTTACAGCTGCAAAATAACTCTTGAAGCTGCAAATATCAATTCTCTGTCCTCCGACCTANAACATCTCCAGAGAAGGAGACTCCACAACCCCCCTGCATCACTCTCACTAGGAAGAAGTTTCTTCTGATATTTATATGGAACCTCCTCTGTTCCAGCTTGCACTCATTGCCCCTTGACTTACCACCAGATGACACTGAGAAAAGCCTGGCTCTATCGTCCTGACACCCACCCCTCACATATTTATAGACATTAATGAGGTCACCCCTAAGCCTCCTCCAAGCTCTAGAGACCCAGCTCCCTTAGCCTTGCCTCATAAGGGAGGTGTTCTACTTCCTTCATTGTCTTCATTGCTCTACATTGGGCACCCTGCAGCAGCTCTGAGTCCTTCTTGAACTGAGAGGCCCATAACTGGACACAATACTCCAGATGTGGTCTCACTAGTGCAGAGTAGGGGGACAGAAGAACCTCTCTCAATTTGCTAACCACCTCCCTTCTGCTGCAACCCAGGATGCTGTTGGCCCTCTTGGCCACTAGAACACATTGCTGGCTCATAATCATCCTGCTGTCCACCAGGACCCCCAGGTCCCTTTTTCCTATGCTGCTCTCCCACAGGTTAGTCCCCAAACTATACTGGGACCTGGGGTTGTTCTTGCCCAGATGCAAGACTCTGCGTCTACCCTTACCCTTGTTGTACCTCATTCAATTTCTCTCTGCCCAGCTCTCTAGCCTGTCCGGGTCTTGCTGAATGGCAGCACCACCAGTTTTGTGTCATCAGCAAGCTTGCTGACAGTGCACCCTAATACCTCATCCAAGTCATTAATGAATAGATTGAAGAGGACTGGTCCCAGTACACTGATCTCTGGGGGACTCCACTAGATAGAGGCCTCCAACTAGGCTCTGTACCGTTGACTACTACTCTCTGGCTTTTGTCCTACAGCCAGTTTGTGATCCACCTTGCTGCCCAATCATCCAGTCCACACTGTCTCAGTTTGACCACAGGGATGCTATGTGAGACTGTGTCAATTGAAGCTGTCTCCTGACTGTGTAGAGTAAGGAAATGTTGGGGCTGTACTGTCTTTAGTCCATAGCTTTCAGTCAAGACCACAGTGGCAGTTTTGTGCCTTCTGGAAATGACATGGGTTTTCTGATCAGCAATTGCTGCCACATATTTCCTTCTAGTTGTCCCTTTTCTGCTGCATAACCATGCACTGAAAGAAACTCTGTTCTGGCTGGCCATCAGTGACATTCTTCTCAGTAGTGAGCCTCTGTTTTGTGAGAACTATATGGACCTGTCACAAACCTCCCCTTTGTTTCACAGCTTTAGTTTCCTTTTGCTTTATTGCCTCACTGTTAATGGATAAATCTTTCAAGGCGTGTCTCTGTCCAGTGCAGCCTTCCTGTTTGCCCCATTTCCTTGCTTCATGTTTCACTTGTCATCAACTTCTGCGGCTAAACTGTCTAAGACACTCTTTCCATTGCTGATGCAACCTAATCACTGTTATCTAATACTAAAGTATTTTGGGATATTATGTAAAGTCTGTTTGTTTCATAAAGCATACGGTGTGGTTGTGTAATAATTACTGATTTGATTCTAAGCACTTGCTGCACTTATTGTCGATGATTTCATGAAGAGAAGTGACTGATCCACTCCAGTATTTAGCAGCTTGCAATTTCATGACAGCATTTTAGCAAGGATTCCATGTCTGCAGTTTCTGAAAGTGATAACTATCTTTCTAGCACTGTCAGCAGTACATTAGTAAAAGAACCTACTTGTTAAGCAACAGAAGATGACTTGAGTAAGTCCACACACCTGCTGTAGGATTTTGTGACCTCTACTGCTGTCTTGCAAAGGCTGCGATCTGAATTAGCTTGGTTTCCCCCTGCACTGTTCTGATTTAGTGATAGTAGAGCACTGGTAAGATATGCAGCAGTATAGCTGAAGGGACTTGCTACAAATTACTGAAATCCACAAATGGTTCTTGACCTTCACTAGAAATAAACTATTCTAATTTTAACTTTTGATTTTGCTATAACTTAGGGAAGTTACAAGATAGTTCTGAAGTGCTGGAACTCAGCAGAAGTAGCCATATTTCTCTTGTTTCTTTCTTACCCTACCCTCACTCTGCAGCCCAATTTTTGTCTTATATCCTCTGTACTGTCAGTCATTTGAAGCTGTAGTTAATACACAATATGAAGAACAGGTACAGCCAGAAACCAACAAGTGTTGGATATTTGGCCCTTAACATCATTTTCATTTCACTTATTTACAGCAAGAACTACCCAGAAATTCTTTCATAAAACAAATAATTTGTGTTTTGAAAGTAATTTGTTTCTTGCTCTCAGTGCTCTGATAATGAGTGAGACTTTCAAAACCTGTTTTCAGAAACTATCTAATAACCAGACCTAGTGCATCTATGGCGCCTTAAAACTTGTGAAAATGGTATTTTAACTTCTCTGGCTCTGTGTACACACTGCTGTTTGGCTAGGCTAAACAAACTTGCCTCTTGGACCCTTAAAAGATAAGTTCTTCATTCCTGCTACCTCTTGCCCCTTTTCTGGATTGGCTAGTCAGAGCAGCTTAATTCAAAGTTTTGCTAGCATATGAACAAATGGGAACACTGCTTTCCAAGCGCTAAAAGTAGAATTGGCAAAGGAACAGAAATTCTTTCCCCTAGGACAGAACAATGAGATTTATTAAAGAAAGGAAGAGTATAACAGATGTAAACCTGACCTCTTTCAATGGCTTGGGTTTATGGCCTTTTGTTGCCTCTGCTGCTTACTGGATATGTTTTTTGTTTAAATAAGGGTTTGTTCCATCATAACCCATTGATAATGTGAATTCATGGTTCTGTAGACACTTCAAAGTGTCATGTTCCTCAGGGAGGGGGAATAATTGTTAGGTTACTGAGTGTATAATCCTTTGCTATCTGAGTGTAGTATTTTAAGGGGATGGGGCTAAGTTGGGGGTGTGATGGTTTTTAAAACATCTAATCCTGCAAATACCACACACACCAAGAACACTTTGTGAAACCCAGTGGTACTACAGAAAAATAATTGACCAATATATATAGCCAGTGTGAACCAGAAACATGGCAGAACTGTTTGGAATTAAGCTGATGGGTTACATTGAAAAAAAACCTCTACAGCACTCTGACGTTCTTGTGAGAAATAAGTCACGTTTGGAAAATGCACAGCAGAAGATGTACTCCATAGTTACTCATTGCAAGTTTTATTTGGGGGCTTACACTATGTGTAGTACAGAATGTAGCAGTTGCAGAAAAACTGGTATCTGAGAAGGACTGTATCTTTCTTCTCACAGCATGCTGATTATGGTCACTAACAAAGCTACAGCTGGTGACATTAAAAATAATTTCTTCAGCAGAAACAACAATACATGGAAGATTATTTGCATTTAGCAAATAGTTCCTTTAAAATTGGAGAAAATCTTAGTCTGGTGCAGACTGACAAATCAAAAACATTTGTATCCAAACATTATCTCTAACTGTTTTTATAGTTACAACTTCATTTACAGTTGTTTTATACTGTATATAGCACTAATTGTTTTCCATGCAAAATTAAGAGCAGAATTTTAAACTGATGTCCTTAAGGTCACAAGCCTGCTAGAAAATACTCTTCTTGTTCGTTTAATTCATAAAGTACTTCAATAACCAAAAAAGAACCCAGACAATCATGCAGGTTTAAGAAAATAAAGGAATATGTATTCTATGGCAATTTCTGCCATCAGAAAGTGTCAGCAAAATCGGTGTGGTGAACTTGCAGCATTGGTAATGACTGAAAGTTACCTGCTGCCACATGTGGCACGAAAAACCAAAGTGACTGAAACTTAAAGCACTGCCACCTGTAATGCACAAGTAATGGGAGCTTGGATAAAGTTGGTTCTGAAGGAATTAAGAAGTACTGCATTGTATGTTAAATCTAAATGCCTGGTAGGGGATGTTTTGTAATGATCCCTCAGAAGTGACAAAGGGAAACTGTCCTTGTATGGCCATAGACACTTAGTTGAGACCAGACAGTAATAATGTAGCCTCTGAAGCATGCAATAAGAATGACAGTGCATCAGGCTGACTGGCTCAGCATGACCTCCTACTTATAAAATTGTATGACTTAAAGCCTTTGTGACCGTTTATGCTAACTCACTGCATATAGGCTGTGCAGAGAGTTATTTTCATAGAATCAGAGAATGGTTTAGGTTGGAAGCAACCTGAGAGAACATCTAGTTCAAATCCCCATGCTCTAGGCAGAGACACCTCTCACGGGACTAGGTTGCCCAGAGCCCCATCCTGGCCATGGAACAATTCCAGGGAGGGGGCATCCACAACCATCCTGTTCCAGTGCCTTAGTACCCTCATGAGAGGAATTTCTTCCTAGGATACGACCTAATCTGGCCTTTTTCAGCTTGAAACCATTCCCTCTTCATATCACTAGCATAGCGTTTCTTGAGAGAACTCTCTCTCCAGCTTTCCTGGAGGTCCCCTTCAGGTTCTGTAAAGCTGCTGTAAGATTCCCCAAAGCCTGCTCTTCACTAGGCTGACCAGAAGCAGTTTCTTCTTCATAGGAGAAGTGCTGCAGCCCTCTGATCACCCTTGTGGTCCTCATCTGGACTCACTCCATATCCTTGTGTTGAGGACTCCAGAACTGGATGCAGTACTCGTATCCATTAATAGATGGAAATAGCAGGGTGCAGACAGTTCTTAAGTTTAGTCAACTAAATACTCTTTGATGTATAACTAACTAATTCTAATTTATGGGAAATAGACTTTTTTCCTCATTACTAATTGTTTTTCTGGAAAGTAGCTGAAGTTTCTGTGGATTCATGAGCTATACTTACATCATAGTTAAATTTGTTTCCTGAAATCTCTTTATTTCTTTAAAATGAAATGCTGAAGCGACTTTCCCAAGTCTTCAAAGTCTATGACTTTACTATGTTCTGTTTTTTTCTTAGACAAAAACACTGTTACATGTATTGATGCAATCTTCTGTGGAAGGAAAATCATCAAGTGTTTGTAGGAGGCAAGCACAATAGAAATTGACCAAAGCTGCCTCTACTTTGAACTGGAATAAGGTGCAATGGCATCAGATGCCAGATGTAAATCCTGAAAAGTCCCCTGAATCCATCTGTGTTCAGAATCAAGTGTTTAGGATTTCCTGATAATGAAATAAGTTTTACTATTGTTTTGGGACTAATGAACCATTTGATTTTTGTCTTCATCCTTGTCCCAACAGGAGCTGAGGCCTCTCACATTATAAATACATCTGCCAGAGGCATATTGTTAAATTCTATTTGAAGCTTATCAAGTCTTTTGAATAATTGGAGAAATACCAGGAAGTTTTAACCGTAATAGTTGACACTGTTGTTTGAGAAGAGTTCTACAACCGAAGTCACTGTTTGTATAAGCCTTCACAGATACACGTTTCTCAATATGGTAACGTATGTACACCTTCAGTAGCTTGTTCCTGACATATGCAGACCTCTCTATGATCCTTTAACGTGTAATACAGATTTATGTTGGAAGCCCTCTAACACACAAATATTTGAAATACCAGTGTCTAGTTATTTTGACTATGAGCTTTAAAGATCCAGAGTTCAGTGATAACAATGTTTTTTCCCCACTGACAGATGCACGTTTTTAGGTACCAGCTTCCAAAGTTGCACATAGAGTACTTCCTCATACTTGATAAACTCCCACCAATTTGCATCTGTGGCAGATGTAGCTGTAGCACAGCACTGTGGGGATCCTCATCTCTGGAGCCCCACACATCTCACCTGGCTCACCACCAATGCTTTGGGTCAGAGACCCCAAGCATATTTCAACCAAGTGCTCCCATCTAAAGCATCAAACACAGAGGGCTTGACAAAACTCCTTACAGTCTGCAGGTGATGAACAACTTAGAAAGGAAGGCCTCAAGACACTGTCATTCACTCCAATTCACTCTCCCCCACACGTATCAGTAGAAACCAACACCACAAAGTATGGATACAGGCACTCAGAGTTTCACTGCATTCTCCTACAGCTACAGAAATAGAAAATGTTCAAAACATCCATTGTAGACAGTTCCTGCTTCTCTCTGTAAAGCACAGCAGAGTCCTCAATCTCACATGTCTCTCCCAGGTGAGTTCCCGTTACTTTGAGAAGTGCTCCAGATGAACACTCAACAGACATTTTATCTTTTCAGAGCTGTGTCAGCTTGCTGCTAGTCCAAGATTGTGGCAGAAAAGGGAGGGGGATTCTGTGTTTAAACTTGCTGACACAAGCATCTGGGCAGCCAGCACTTCTCCTTTGTAGATACAAAGGATTAAACATGGAAGTTCAACAGGATGCACACTCCATTTTCAAGCTCAGTGAGGTCAAGTCATAGTCTCTAGAGGTGTTCAAGATTAGTCTGGATGAAGTGCTGAGTGGCATGATCTAGATGTCAGATGTTAGGTTTACTTGGTTGGTTTTAGGTTGGACTGGATGATCTTTAATGTCTTTTCCAGCCTCATCATTACTGTGATACTGTGACAGCACTAGAGAGTTGACCCTATAGTGACCTGCACAGCATCAGGCAGTGTCTAGATGTGGAGTTGCTTCTGTCATTAATAAAAGGAGCAAGTTATCGTTACTTAGTACTTGTTGAAAATCAAGGCAGGCATTTCACTGCATTTCAGCTCTCCTGTGTGGAAAATTAGAGCAACAAAGAGGCTTCGTGACAACAACTAATCTTCTGATACCAAAGGGTGGCAGATCAGAATAAACTCCATTAACAAATTAAGTACTCCCGTGGTCCAGACCTTTCTCCTACACATTGTTCCCTCTGTTATTCAAGTTTCACAAGAGGAAAATGCAGGCACTCTAAAAGAAAAGTGTTTACATTTTGTTATGTTTATCTCTCTCCTTCATCAGATTAAAAGTGATTACTCCTGTAGCTCTGGCTGGAGGCCATAGCAATAGCCATTATGTGGAATGTCCAGAATTATATAAACTCTGATTTGTATAAACTCAGCTTTACCTCAACAAATTCTCCCCCCTCTTAAAAAACTACCCCACACACCCAAGGCTCTGTCTTTCATCAGTTTCTATCCACATATTAAAAAAAAATTTAAAAATCATGTTTATTCCCTTTCTGCCCCAAATTCCTCACAGGTGTGGATGGTAGGGATGTGAAACA
This sequence comes from Upupa epops, assembly GCA_013397515.1. Lineage (NCBI taxonomy): Eukaryota > Metazoa > Chordata > Aves > Bucerotiformes > Upupidae > Upupa > Upupa epops. Next base: position 91,813 of record VZRI01006425.1, on the reverse strand, counting down.
ATGTCAAAGGGAAGTAAAAGATTTTGCATTTTGGCTGCAGGGGAAACTATATGGCCTTCAGCCACACTAAAGAAAGAACTCAAAGCCTGTTCAGGAAGAAAGAGGAGCGGAATGATGTAAGGAGTAAACACCAAGAACTGCTGATAGTGAGATACTGAAATGTTATTTCCTGGAGTAATTACTTGCCTCAGTGAGTGCAACACACAGCAATGCTAAGGTAGTCTGACAATTTACAGAGCATTCTGCAGAACAGTTCTCCTGTTAAGACAGATTCATAGAGTGGTGAGCCTCTCCTCTGTGCAGCATCATTTAGAGTATTATTAAAGGCTTTTTTAATCTCTTAGGATTTTTAAAAATGGGTCTCTTAGTTGCCTCTTGGCTTCCTATCTGTCTAATAGTATACGGTTCTTTGACTGTAAGACATCGGTAAAAAGATGCTAAGCTGAATAACAATGACTGAACAGTCTCCTGAGATATAATACACGTTCTTCTAAGAACCAAAGGCATAAATAACTGTCCCTGCATTGTGATGTGGTGCTCTGCCTTTCACAGATTACATCGCAGTTAAAGGGTTTGCTTTAACTATTTTCATGTCTGAAGTAGTAGTTTACCACTCACTGGTCTTTCTACCCTGTTCTCTCTCTCTGTTGCTAGATTCTGTGGGCAAGCTGTTCATAGAATCCAGGTAATTAAAACAATTTTACAGTACAGCCTCAAAGCAAATGAAAAAATAAAGGTTATTAACTAGAGACTCTGGGGCCTCCAGCTGGGTGAGGAGAGAAGCAAGAAACAAACCCAGCTTCTCAGTCCTTTAAAAAACCAGCTGCCCAAAATGTACAGCTAGCACCCTGCAGGCAGGGCTGGAGCACAGCCATGCTCGTACTGATGCCAGAACAAGATTGTTTCTTGTGCCCTTTGACTGTTAACACAGGCAGCAGGGCACAGATCACTTCAAAACCTGTACACAGAGGTGTCTGTAACTTGAATAAAGAAGTATAGATGAGAAAGGCCACGGTTCAATGCATGGATTGCAAATGGAGACACATAGCAACTTCTTGTGAAGCTCCGGGACCATTTGCATACGCTGTGTACGAGACAGCAACACATGGCAGAGGAATCTGTTGACAGTTAACGACTGTATTAGTTACGCTGGTGCCTAAAGAAGAAGGATGCTGTAGCTAGTTTCAGTGTTTTCTGCAGAAAAATTTTAAGTTTGGCTTTAAAAAGTTGAAAAGTAAAGTGGCTGCACCCCTCCTCCCCTTCCTTTTCTGCCCCCCATCTTGGGCTTTCAGAGCTGTGTCAGCTTGCCGCTAAGATAAAATGTCTGTTGAGTGTTCATCTGGAGCACTTCTCAAAGTAATGGGAACTCGCCTGGGAGAGACATGTGAGATTGAGGACTCTGCTGTGCTTTACAGAGAGAAGCAGGAACTGTCTACAATGGATGTTTTGAACATTTTCTATTTCCGTAGCTGTAGGAGAATGCAATGAAACTCTGAGTGCCTGTATCCATACTTTGTGGTGTTGGTTTCTACTGATACGTGTGGGGGAGAGTGAACTGGAGTGAATGACAGTGTCTTGAGGCCTTCCTTTCTAAGTTGTTCATCACCTGCAGACTGTAAGGAGTTTTGTCAAGCCCTCTGTTTGTGTCTGATGCTTTAGATGGGAGCACTTGGCTGAAATATGCTTGGGGTCTCTGACCCAAAGCATTGGTGGTGAGCCAGGGGAGATGCGTGGGGCTCCAGAAATGAGGATCATCTGTTGTGCTGGTGACAATACAAAAGGTGTTATAGTGCCTGTAACTACAGTGTCAGTATTTACTGACATCCCTTACAATGTCATTGCCCCCTAGTGCAGGCTATTAATTACAGCTAGAGAGAAACATGGTGACTCCAAGGTCAAGAGATGAGGGTATGTAACCTGGAATTTCCATCACAGCTGATTATGCTTATGCTTCAGCTATTAAAAGTTACAAGGCTGCATTTCTTATGTGCAGCAGAGGCTTGCTTCTAAATAAAGAGTGCTCTAAGACCTCAACAATAAATAGATTCCAATTTTAATCTTAATTTCCTAATACCTTTCACATGTGAATGCTAGGGCGTGTATTTTCAGTGCGTTGTCAGATGAGTTTAAGCCTGCCTTTGCACTTACCTGGTACCTTTAGAGGCAAGCGTTGCCTGCAGCACTAGATAGAATGAGACTTAGAGTTTTGTTTCATTCTTTTCTCATTTTCTTCCTGCCAGTTTGGAGGTGCTTCAGACAGTTCATCTAGTCAAGTGAATTTAATGTTGATTTCTCCAACCACAATGTGCAATGTGGACACAGTCATTCAAGGATAGGGGCATTTTGAAAAAAGTTACATTGCGGAAACAAAACCTCCCTGAATTCTGAGGAGAGCATTCACATTGCAAGGTGAGCTGCTCAATTAAAAATCAATTAAAATTCTTTTCCAAAGTGACTCTTTGCAAACACAAAGGACTCAGTTTTCTTAACTTCAGCATCTTGATAGAAGAATGCACTTCATTCTTCATGCCAGTACTAATCTGTCTTGTTGCAGCACGATACGCAGTCTCCTCTTAAAGAAAATTCTCTGTTTTCACCAGTCACCCTGCTGCTTTGTTTGTGTTTCAGTGATCCAGTTTGTACTCCCTGCCTGCCTTCCTTATTGCCCTCCTGTTTATGTTTTCATTATTTACTGTGATTTGCAGTACTGGTAGATGGAGTGAGTGCAATTTCTTGACGCAAGTCTTTTATGATGTTTATTGATGAGACATTTGTGAGAACAGACTCATTGTATCCTGTTTGGTTACCATTTGTATTTTAGGTTAACGTGCTACTTTTCAGACATTTTTCTACCAGCTATGTAAAATGAGACTCCCAGCTGAGAGCAGCTCAGAGTGTCTCTATTTGGCACAGTAGCTGCCTTTCCGTTTTAACTCGGTGAGATTCAGTGAATGTATCGAGAGTTACATGCTACACTAGATTACGGTGAAGATGGCAAGGTATGCCATGGTGCTCAGCTAGGTCTTTATGTATATAGCATGTTATAAAACAAGATTCTCTTATCAGCCACGTGGTTTTGAAAAAGATTGTTTTCTTCCACCCTTTTTGAAGCTCTTGATGTGTGTATCATGACTAGAAGAAGGAAGGATAGTAGCTTACAGACTGCCGTTTCCTCTGTTTATTCCTTTCTTTCTTTATTTGCTTATTCAAAGCCAAGAGCAAAGCACTGTGGTGTTGGAAGATGCAGAAATGAGCAAGTAATTGTAAACTGTTAGGTGGGAACTCAGAAAACTGTCTCTCACTTCAGGGAAATGGTGACTTTCTTCTATAAGCTTAGCCAAGGCGGTCTCATTTTTATTAGCTATCCCAAGAAGATCTCAGATTGCAGTCATAGTATCCTTAAAGTGGCATATGTCTACCCTACCCTTGAGAATCTTTGTCCCATGCTGTATAGATCTTCATCATCTTCTCTCATGTATTTACTTTCTGGGCAGTCCAGATTATGTAGTCTTACTCCAATGGACTGACATTCTCTGTCTTGCTTGTCTGAAGAATCATATGCCTCTTGTTTCCTTACCAGTCTTATTGACTTCAGGCTGTATGTTTTATTGTATAAATTTGTGTAACACCTTGTTGAAAGAAGCTGTAGATTCATTCAGGCTTTGCAGCCTGAATAGGAAAATTTCTAAAAAATGCTGCACTTGGAAGAAAATGGTAATGTAACAAATTTGCAGTTAGCATTGTCTCTCCAGTGAAAAGACATGGTCTGGATCTGCCTAAACAGCAACTGAGACATAAAACACTGTTGCTTGTTGGTCACAGACTGTTTGGTCCTTTGCAGCACCCAGCTGATTCTCAGCTAATTGACACAGATTGTGTCATTGACATTCCTGGTTTGAGTTCTCTGGGAGTCCTTCACAATGGTCAAATGCATTTCCATCACTTGTGAGGATGCCTTACTCTCCGTTTGCACTCACCATCTGTGACAAAATTTCAGTGAATAAAAATATCGTGTTTGGCACACTGGCTTTGAAAACAGGGAAAAACAAAAGTAAAAGTGCTGCAATGCAATTTCTCATTTATAGGGTGTAAAATTTGACATGTAACAATCTCAGATAGCTAAGCTGCAGAAAATTGGCTAATAAAATATATCTAAATGTGTTTAGTGCCAATTTTCAAGCACTTAGGACAATTAGCTGTGTGTTTAGCTCCCAAAAGTTTTGACTGTAAAGAGAAATTTATTGATTGCAGAGCAATCCTTCTGACTTTGCGGGTAAAGGACATCTTGTGGCATGGGAGAAAAGGAGAGTACCCAAAGCAGTGAGGGCTGAGGTGAGGTCTAGGTTTCTTGCTAGCCACTGTCAAGTGACACTATTGACAGCGTCACTGGAATACACATCTTTCTGCCAGCATCATGGGCACACAAAGATGTTTTGTATCTGCAGTTTATCTCACACACACTGGACAGAGCCCAGGGCTTTCACCTGTTGACATCACTATTGTGTTGGCTTTTTGCTGCAAAAGTCTGTCTATCAAAGGGCCATGGTGTTCATGGAAGAAATCTGAGAGGTAGGAAAGTGAATGTTGCTGCTTGAGTGAGGAGAAAAAACACAGCAATTGGGCATCGCTCGTGTTACAAGAGCTATGTAAGACCAATAATCATAGAATCATTAGGGATCGGAAGGGACCTCAAAAGATCATCTAGAATTATACTGCACACCTTGGGCACCTTCACGTACCTTTGGACAATAAACATTTATTTCAGAGAATTCTTTTTCACCAGGAAACAAAGGCATTGCAGAAAAGAGCCCCAGAAGTGCTGTACACTCAGGTTGCTCCTGAGCTCAGGCTCCAGGCTGACCATTGGTGCAGGTGCCTCATTCTTTGTAGAGCTTCTATTGTTTATAAACTTCTGTTAGTGATAGCTGTTCTCTTGTGCAGTTATGACATCCTGGCCTGATATTCTGGCCAATGCTGCACCATAATCCTTACAGCCTGCTAGACTTAAAATAGCCTGTACACGAAAATGTCTCTTCTAACTGATGAAGGTTTTTTTAAAACAATTCTTATTTTTCACCCCAAATATGGCTCTTTCAGCTTTGAATGCTTCTCTATTTCTAGCCTGTTAAAGTACTTGGAAGGCAGTGTGCAGCACAAGCATAGACAAGCTGTTATAAATATTTAGCTAGTTAAAGCATTTGTAATTTTTTTAAACCTCAAATTTAGAAGTAAATGGAATACTTGTAAAGACTCCTGCATTTTTTATGGAACATTATCTAAGTAAATCTTTCACAATAGTTTGAGACTTCACGGTGTGCCAAAATACATCCTACCTCAGTGCCACTGGGATTCAGAAACTAGACAAAGTGTCAGACTAAAACAAACACGCATGCCTGGAATATTCCTAGAAGACTCTGATAGCATCAGTGTTCTCTGAGGGCCATTCAAAAAGCTGTTGCTTCTGGGTCTCTTTCTGCAGACTTTTCCAGGGGTTGGGAGATGCAGCTGTGAGCTCCCCACCTCTCCCATTGGATCCTTACAGGACCTATGTTTCCTATTTTCAGAATGGGAATCCTTAATTGCTGTGACCCAGGAAACATGCTTCTACCTTAGCAGCCTTGTTTTAGAGGGAAAAGAACAAGGTCTGCTCATTTCTTTCACAGAATATTTAAAGAGTTTACCCAGGGGTGAGGGTGGGGAGATCGCAGCACCATAGGTTTGTGCAGAAGTTGCGTAAGCAGGACCCTGCAGAAAAGGACTTAATTCCGCCAGGGAGCGTAGTTCAGGGGTTCAAGGAGTAACATGGACGTTGGCATTTCCTTGGTTGTCTACTGATTGGCTTTAAGCAGCTTTTTTTGTTTTAAATCAGTCTGAACAGTGCTTGTGAAGTGTTTGTGACCTATCCAGTGGAATAGTTCATTTTTTTTCTCAGGAGAGAGATTCCAGGGGGATTCACAGCTGCATTTTCCTTTCTGGGCAAGTAACCTCTCCAGGCTTTGTTCTCAGGCTGCATGGCAGGAGCACTGGTATATCTTTTCTTCACAGAAATGTTTTGTGCACAAGACTGCAGGGTACTTAAACGCAACAATTCTGAAATCTGCATAATAACTAGATAGATGTTTCTTAGTTCTTTGTTTAATGATTATTGAAACAGCTGGATGAATAACTGAAAGTGTGTTTTGTCTCTGTGTTAAGAAAATGGAGACTGTTATGTGTAGTATACCCTAAGCAGTATTCTCATCTTAATGGAGTATTTTAGCAAAGAGCTTTGAAGAAATCAGTGGCAAAGAATGTTTGTGAAAGAGCTTAGATAAATAAAATACATTATTTAGAGAAGGCAGCAGCCGAACTCTGATACACAACTATTCGCAGAAGGAGCCTGCTTTCTCTCAAAGGAATAGAAACATCTCACTTGAGCTATTTATCAAGTGCTCAGCAAGGCTAGGGTTTAAAAAAAATGAATTGCTCAAAGTCTTTAGGCCAAAACCTTTTTGCAGAAATTATTTAGAGACTATTAGTAAATGTGAAGATCAGACAGTGTTCAAGGGCTGTACGTAAACGTTGCTAGAAAAATATTTTCTTTATCTCCTGGATCATTATTCCTAGGTGTAAATGTTACTTTCTCCTTGCAGTCAGGCACAAAGCAAGGGGGAATGGAACTCTGAAAAGCAAAGTGTTAAAGATTATATTTAAGAATATGGAAAAGTTCCGCTATAAAAATCATCCCTGCTTTTCAGATGAGGTCTAGACCAACGTACTCAGGATGACACGAGCCCTGCTCAGTCTCAAAGCCATCATTATTTGCCTCCTCCTTTGTGTTCAAGGCAGCGCAAGCCACTGGAGAGGGCACTGCAGGTTTTCATAATGCATCTTTATTTTAATTGGACTGGATCTAAACTAGATGTGCTCTCCAGAAGCAGTGCCTTTCATATTTTTATATTGAGACTGGACAGAACTGATAATTTATGGCTTGTCAGGCTGATGACTTAGCACTTTCCAGTTAGCTCTGGAGCCAAGCATTGCAGTAACTATTTCATAGCTGATTTTTAATGGACCTCGGAAAGATCACCTTGGGTGTTGGGGTGGGGGGTGAAGCTCAGAGGCAGTGTAGCAGAGGCACTGACAAAACAGCAAAGAGGACACAAGCAGTTCATGCAAACTCTGAATCTGTTGCCCTCTTTTTCTAGAAAAAGCTTCCAGTCCCTGGAAAGTGGCTGGTGTTCCTCCATGGAAAACAAAGCAAACTATGGCCCGCATATGTAGCCATCTGAAAAGGTATGCTAAATTCATTGCAACTTACATCACATTCTGCTGTTCCTTCCAATACCTGGACCAATCCATAATTAAGCTATTCAACAGCTCGAGCCACTTTCACTTTTAAGAGTAATTTCATTATTCTGTTAAGCTCAAAAGGCAAACCAAAGTGAAATTTGTTTTAGAAAGGAACAAATGTGAAATACGTAAGGGATTTCAGATACTGCTCAGACTCAGGATGTATGGAAATGTGTTAAGAGTGATGTTTATCTTTGTCTAGATTTCCCCAGGATCTCTGCATGGAACTTTTCTGCTTGGGCATTCTAGCCATACTTGTGCTTAAGAGAAACTTGCCTGCCTTCCTGTTTCTGCTGTTTGCATTATATTCTACAGTAGTTCTGCCTGTTTAAATTGTCCCATAGTTCTTTTGAGTAATTTAATGAGAATGTTGTTTCTTTTATAACCTGATGGTTTTTAAAATAACATAAAACTATTTTTCTAATTGAACTGAATATGAGCCACTGTCCTCCCTCCTCCTTCTCAAAGTTCCTTAAAAGTCAGCTCCCATACAGGGTTAATGCTTTGCTGACCTGTTTGCAGCTACTTGTGGGGCATACTATCATTTAGTAAGAAAAATGTTTTTCAATTACTGAGTATCTACTACGCAGGATGTTGTCGTGCAGTTTTTCAGGTGTTCTTAAAAGCCCCAGTTCTCCACAGCTGTTCAAACTTCACTAAGGTTACTTCCCACAGAGCCATGCTGGAAAACCATGGCAGGAATGAGGTGTGGACATGAGATGTTAACTTGCAACAGCATCTACCAGCAATGTGAGATGCACATTAATGCCATAAATTTTATTGAGACGTCTTAGAGAAACAGCTTTGCATATACTCTAAACCAGGACACATCTGTGCATTATTATATGCAGCCAGACTGAAACACCCTTTGGCTGATACTTGGTGAGAATCAATTCACTGGGTCATGATCTGCATGAAATGATTTGAGAAGTTGGTGGTGACTCTTTTGAAATGGATGCTTCAAAATGTCAGGTGCAATTTCATGCATTTTAGGATAACGCAGGGCTCTGCAAATCACACTGTGATTGAAAAGTCCTGAGCTACTTCTTTCCATCAAAGTCTATATTAAAGTATTCCAAGACTACAAATAAGGAAAAGGGAAAAAAAAGAAAAGGGAAAAGCCATGTGGTTGTGTAACTTCCAAGCCACCTTATCTCAGGTGTTTATCTCCTTTCCATTGCACAGCCATAATCAAAAGATGAAGGTGGCCATCATAAAATCTGGCTCTTTTTTGCATGTCTAGTAGAAAACTAGATCTCCCGCTACTCAGGTGCTTGCTTCCAGTATCTGAACACTGCATAAAGCCTGGCTTCTGGTGATATCTATAGTTTTGAATGATTTGCTTGGAAATGTCTTGGCGTAAAACTTTCTTTGAAGCAATACAAATTCCAGTACAATCAAACTGGATATTCTGGAAAACACAGTCTCATTCACCTGCTACCGTCAATCATTATCTCCATCCCTCCATGCTGAACCTTTAGCTATAATGTCTTTCTACCTGTAAATCTAACTTCTTGAGCTCTCTCTACTGCCCTCCTTCCTTTATCCTGGGAAGATCTGCTTTGCTCCCATTCTTGTCTGAGTAGTCAAGTACATGGGTGGTCAATATTTTTTCCCTTTCCCTAAAGGGTCTTAGTAGATATTGCAGCAACTATTCTTCATTCCAGAAGTATCAAGTTTTGGTTCTTCTTGTGACATTTCTCTATACGAGGATATACTTCTGGAGAGGAACACGTGCCTATTTTGCCATTTAGCTAGTATAAGTGGCTGCAAGCTTAGACATGGATACATTCTGAAGTTTTCCTTTGATTTGAGTTTATTCAGCTGGGCATACCGCCTTCCCAGTGTCTACAGCAAAGCGTCCTTTTGTTAGATATCGTTGACTTTCATCAATCTTACTTATGCCTCCCCCAATCTGGGTAGACTAAAAGGCATCTGAGGGGAAAAGCTGCAGTGTGATGATTATACGCTCCATCTCAGGTCTCTGTCTTACTAATTCTTGAATAGCTTATTTCCAAAACCATTTCTTTTGGTGACAGATACAGGACAGGAAGAACAAATCTGTTTTCTTGGTTTAAGGCATTTTAAAAAATTACAGTGTAATTACAGTGTAATTCTTCTCACCCTCTTGTTACAGACACTTTCTTTGGCTCCTTTTTTGATAGAATCTTTCTTGAATTGTAGCTCTCGCAGCTTCTGTCAGCCAGTACCTCTGAAATCATGGAAGTGTGCTTAAATGTAAAGTGACCTTCCCATTACAGCTCTTTTTATCCTTAATTATGGCATCTTAATTATTTCCATCTATCAATACATAGCTGAGAATTCCTGTTCTTCCATATATACTTGGACCTGATGGGAGGGGGGTTATCATGTGCAGACAATGAGGCTGCCTTGCTTGCTGAGCTGGATAATAAGTATTTTACAAATTCAGTAAACAGTAAATGTGCTCTTGACCTTTTCCTCGCACCAGCTGCCTGATGAGACACCCAGCTGACACATCCAGCTGCCTAATGCCTCCTCCCCATGTAAAGCTCCTACTTCCTCTGTGCTGGTGTTTCAGAAGGCAGTGTGGTACAGCCTACACTGCATTGTGCTTTCTGATTCATACTAATCCCCTCATCTTCCTATGGAACATTAAACATCATCACGATATTGAAAACAAAGGTGTTGCAAATTTAAAAGCAGTATCTGCTTAACTAACAATAACATTAACACAAACCCTGTCTTATATGCTGAAGGACTGCCTGGTAATTTCAGTGCCACACAGACATTAGACTCAAGTATAGGAATAGGAAGGAATAGCAGCCAAGAAGGACCAGGAATTACAGGCTTTTCCTTGTTTATTCCAAGTTCTGCTCCTTCTTTGCTGTGTGACCTTGAGCTCATCTTACGATATTCATGAACCACCATTTACCCTTCTGGTATGCAGGCATACTGGAAAGATCACACCTTTTGGTGTACAAATGAAGACACAGCAACTATGCACCCTCCGATCTTTAGCTCCAAGTCCCAGGATTTCTAGATTCACTTTCAATGACACTGTGTCATTTTAAGTCGGCCTTTGCTGCGTACCAAGGTAACTACAATGAAAGGAAAATGTAGTATTTCCTTAATTTATTTCCATTTAGCTTTCTGTTCTTCATAATCTTGCTGCTTCCCCTAATATTTCGATGTGATTCTGTTAAAGGAGTGCCAACTCTCAGAACAAAATCACATATACAGTAAGAAGGTTTTAGCTTTCAATAGCTAATGTTTCATGAACATTTTTTTCTCCCTCTCTAAAGTATTCACCATTTTAATTAAACTGATGTGTAACTGCAGAGGCTGTTACAAATTTAATGTTGAAATAGCTTGGTCAAGAGCTATAAATATTTTAATATTAGATTAAATCAGTCTCTCTCCTTCGTCTCTTAATTTTAAAACTGAGGCCTTAAAGAAAACACCAACTGTCACGAGGCTTTCCAATCTGCTTATGCATCTTACTACATCAGTTTTCCTTCCCTTCACTCTCCCTATTCTCTGCAGTTGACTCAGGCATTTTTCTAGGTCTCAAAGCCTATTTAAAACTCTACAGCTTACCTCCCACACTGTCCTCTCTATAGTAACAAGCAGCTACATTCTGCATTCTGATGTCCTGTGATCTGCTTCGGGCCAAGATCTGCAGGGTAGTCTGGATATTGTACCCAAGTTCAATGTGGCAGTACAGTCTAAACACCCCAGTCATTTCAATAATAATCTAATGAGACTATATTGAGTGAGCTAATTATCACAGATGCCATTAGCACTGGGGAATCAATTAGAGTCCTATTCCATTTTCCTCTTCTCATTCTTTAAAATAACTTAAGAGCTTAAGAAGGAGTTGTCTTAGACAGGGCTAACCTGTCTCTGATAGACATCAGAGGTCTCAGAGCATTTAAGATACTAGCTTGCTGCCTCAGCTCAGGCAGGTCTCATGATCAACTGTGTCCTCTCAAGCTAACAGGATACCTCGGGTACCTCAGCTTCTAACTGAGACTTTGACCATGAGAAGTTAAAACACTAGGATATTCCTGTCTTTAGAAATGCCTGGCGAACACGATGCAACTATCGGAAGTGAAAAAAATGTAGAAGACAATAATTGTCTCAATTTTGCTGTCACAGAGACCCTGCACTGTGAAGGAATGGGAAGGCTGTAGTTACTTTACCTTATGTAGAGCCAAAAGGAGCTAAGGTCAAGGTCCCACTTTTTGTTATGACATGGTGGCTATTATTTTTGGAATGGCTGCCTGGATGTCAAAAGAGTATTGTAAACAAGGTTGTACTTTTCCTTTCTCAGTGTTGCTGTCTACATTTAGACATGGAATGACCTGTGGTGATGGATTTGGTGTCTCTGTGTGAATGAAGCTGTCATTTCCAGTGTGGCATTATTGTTTCTTTTTTTGAAAAACTAAGATTTTTGAGAGGTCATATTTCATTTTGAGTTCTCTGCTGAGATTTATTCTGACGTAGGTATTTTTAGGCATCTATCACTGCTGCCATGGCTGTAAAAGAGAGTGAAGGAATAGCCAACTATAGGAGATGTTTTTGAACTCAATAGAATTAATATTTTTCCTTTTATCAGCCTGGATCTGCTCTCTTGGTAGCACATGCATGGTAATGAATCTGGCTCTGTATATCATCACAGATGGCAACAGTCAACTAAATAGACAGTACTGGGGATAGAATCCAGCATTTGAAAAGCTACAGGTCTCAACCACTGCTGTTAAAGAACAGCCTATGCTATTTTATTGATTAGTAGTCCCTCCTCCATGAAGGAAGAGCTACGTGGAGATGCCACAGCTACATGGAGATGCATGTCTTTTAAATTATCTCATTTAGCAGATATATACATAAGCAGACATTTGCATAACAGAAGGTAGTAGAGCTCATGTAAAGCTTGTGGTTTGTCTCCAATACAATAAAGTGTACTAGTTGGTGTTGCTAGCTGAAACTCAGATATTCTGTTTCTAATTAAAAAAGCATCTGTTTTCAATATCCTAGAAAAATTATTCTAGACTAAGAGACAGATCCAGAAAACAGCTGCTTCTCTAATTACTTTGCTGAGTGTTCATCTGTTTTTCTCCTCTCTAGCGTTAAATGGTTTCATTTTATTTGGTGTTCATTTGTATCACAAGCTATCCAATCAATCTGATAAGGGACATCAGCCTGCATCACACAATAAAATAAAACCAAATAGCATAAAATACATTAAAGAATAAAATGTTTTATGTATTAAAAATAAAGCAATGCACAATTTGATATCTTGTGACAGTTTGCATAAATGACATGATGACTGTATTGTAGGATATAGCATCCTGTACTCTGCTGTGACTTGCTGGTCTCAAGTGAGAGGTACTAGTTCAAGATCTAATGGTAGCAGAGACAATCTGTAAAAAACATTATTGTTTTTAAGGAGAAATGTCAACGTCAATGCACCTCAATAGCATTTCCACGGAATCATAGAATGGCTTAGGTTGGACGGTACCTCAGAGATCATCTAGTTCTATCACTTCTGTCTTAGCCAGGTACACTTCTCACCAGACCAGGTTGCCTGGAGCACCATCCAACCTGGCCTTGACCTCTTCCAGGGATCCAGCAGCCACAACCTCCCTGGGCAACCTGTTCCAGTGCCTCAGCACCCTCATAGTGAGGAATTTCTTTTTAAGATTCAACCTAAATCTGCCTCTTTTTAGCTTGAAACCATTCTCCCTTGTCATATCATTAGTGTCCCTCATGAAAAGTCCCTGTATGGCTTTCCTGTAGCCCCCTTCAGGTTCTGGAAAGCTGCTGTAAGATTCCATCGAGCCTTCTCTTCTCCGGGCTGAACAGCCCAAATCCCTCAGCCTGTCTTCTTCATAGGAGAGGTGCTTCAGCCCTCTGGTCATGCTTCCAGCTAACTAGGTCACCTTCTGGAAAGGGGTCCACATTTTCCCTCGATTTCATTTTTTCACTGCTTCACCTATAGAAGCTTTTGTTGTTACCCTTAATGTTCCTGTTCAGATTTAGTTCTGTCTAGACTTTGGCTTCCCTGACCAAATCCTTGCCTGCACAGAAAATCCCTCTGTATTTCTGCCAGAAATCTTATTTTAGTTGCTTTCAAAATCCAATAAATTTTATAGCAAATGATGGAATTAAGAAATTTTTAAAAAGCCTTTCAAAATAGGAATTATTTCAAAGAAAGCAGCCATGAATATGCCTAACCTTGAAAGATGAAAACTAGTAACAAAATCTGATTTTATCTCATCAGAACCTAGGAAGATTTTGAGGGAGATTTTGGAGAAGAATGTTGATCCAAGGATAAAAGGAGCAGGCCAGGAAGGTAAAAGCTGTTGCTGAGAAGGTAAATGTATTGGCTGCATCAGTATTCAGGGAGAAGGTGTTCAAATAAGTCCTTCCAAAAGTACTTTTTTTTAAGCAGGACATTAGTTCAAAAAATCTTAACCTGAAGAAACCATAAATAAAGATGTTTTGTAGAAAACTGTCAGTTTCAGTAGAAAAAAGTGCCAGGATCTGAGATTATTGATCTTGGTGTGATAAAAGGACTTACATATGAAACTTCTTATGTAGTAATGCAGGATGTTTGTTCCCCGTTCCTCAAAATATCACTAGAGGCACAGAGGCCTCTCAATGTGATAATAGCTTTAACTATTTATCCGGTTACAAAATAAAACCCATCTTTATACAAGTACTTTGTCATTACAGACTTGATTGGTAAAGGTTTTGACTGCCTTTATTAAGGAAGATACTTTCCATGGTAGCTGAAGTTTGTTGTAATGACTTGTTTTTGTTGGCGCACTGAGAGCATGCCTTATTAGAGAAGGCATTCCTTATTAGAGGAATAACAAATCCATATTAATGATTGTGTTTTGCAGCTTTGTTGAATTTTTCCCCTCTTTGGTACCTTTGGGATCTCCAGCTGGCATCATTATATAAATGATGGCCCGTATCTGCCGATGGCTCAGGCTTGATGACGGGCCGTACACTTTATATCTTCACTGTAATAGTGAACATATTTTCACATTTATCAATAGAGAAACAGAGGAAGCTGAAGTGCCAGCAAAAGACAAAAATTTGCCTATTTCTCTCAGGCTAACAGATGAATAGAGTACAGAAAATTCAGCACAGGAATGGAGAAGTTAACTTCTATGAGAAAAGAAGTAATGTGCCATGATTGGCGCCTAAGGGCTAGCTGAATGAGAAATGCTGTTCTTCACAGCCAAGTGTTTGCTGGAGCCTGGGAAGTAATTGGCATTATAGGCATTCTTCTTCACGACTTCCCATGTGTGTAGATAACAGCTTGCATCTTCTTCTAAAGCAATGAACCACGACCACAATCTGAAAGAGGCTGTGTGTGTACATCTGCATCTGTTGGATGGCAGTTTGGATAAGATCCCAAATGGCAGCTCCCCTGTAAGCACAGGTAAACCTTTATTGCGTGTTTTGATTGAGAAGCTTAGGAGCTTTCAATTTCAGAAACACCTCTGAGAAATAATGTTGTTAACTTTTTTATCCAGGATCTATTTCAACTAAAAAAACTACATTCTGTTTTGTGTACCTGTGTGCTTGGTTACATGAACAGATAGGAGGTTCTGCAATTCATCATCTACATGTGAATCAGCCCAAAATGCCATTCTTCATACTCACAGCAAGCAAAAATAATAAGCATTTACTTAAATACCTTTGCTTTAAAAATACAACTGTCAAGCAACATGCATTTTTTTATCCACATGTACAAGATTCATCTGCTGTGCTTCCATGACCTTGCATGTTATGTAATACAGATTTGAATCAAATTAACAAAAAAGTGTGGTTTAAACTAAACAGTCTAATTTAAACTGAAGACTATGTTGTTATTTTGATACAGCTAAAAATAGGCCTGCCACTGATCTTTGCTAAATTTATCTACTACCTCAAAAATGGGCATATGTGGAGAGACTGACATTTAAATATGCATGCAATGTGCATCTTTCATCTGAGTTGGTCTAAATATGTGTTATATTATAATATAATAAATATGTATTATATGGGAGGGAATCAACAATTCAAACAGTAAAACATATGTTCAGATGTGACCTTACGGAGTGAGCTGACTGGGGACATCAGCAGAGACTTATGAACTTAAAAAAGGGCTTCAACACTTGCTATCAGCTGTTGATGCGGCAATGGAAAATGCTAAGGGTTCCAGAGATTACAGAGGTATAATTTGGCCTGCGGTAAAAGTAAGAAGAAATGTTCCCTGAGAAGAGCTCATGTTGGAATCAATGGGGTTTTGCCATTAGCTATAATGAGAAAAATACTACTGCTAATGATTTTGTGTGTACATTGTTATTCCAACTGTATTTTCAGATGAGGTTTCTATGCATAGTTGCATATGTATTTATACTAAACCAGAATCATATCTACTGATAAGCAAATTTTACCATTAGAGGCTATAGATATTTCTGCATTTTATTTAGAATAAACCACAATGCAGTCTGTATTAGAACATTAGGGCTGGCTGTTAACATAGTTTACAATATATTTATTGTTTAAATATATGCAGTTTAATACCTGTAATATATATTTTCAATATATATATTATGTACAATATATATTGTCCCAAATCAGTTCATAATATAAATTGCTTGTTTTATAGTGACTTTCTTCAATAGAAAAACAATAAGGACAAATTATTTCTGATAATTTTTTTTCCCCTAAAACACTTACTGCACCTTACTTACCTTACTGTGATGGCAAATTAGCAACACCTTCACTTACCTCATGGTCCTTTCTATGGACTTATCCTTGAAATATCTCAACTGCACATTAATTTATCTTACTACTGTCACTATTAGATGAAATGAATGCTGTCACTCATGACTTAAAGATGAATACCTGAGAAAAGCAGTTATTCATACTAAAGCTGTTCCCTAGTTCTGACAATCTAGTGTTATAGGAATAGAGGTTTTTCAGAGGGCTTAATTTAATGTAGAATTTTGAGGGTATAGCAAACATATAAATCTGACATAGCAAACAGATTAAATCTAAACTTTAGACCACAATTTATTAATTTCTAGATGAAAACAGACCCTGCTTAAAAGTGAAAATGAGAAAGACCCTTCAAGCTGTCACTTGGAGAAAAAGTCAATCAGCACAGGTAAAGTATTAAAAAAAAGTCTCTTAACATGTCTAAACCTGGAAATGGCATCTGTGATGTTTACAGAATCTCTAAGGTCCAATGAAGGAGGTTTTTAAGAAAAATCAGAATAAGAAAGCATAGAGAAATCACTAAAATACCTGTTTCCCCAGGCAGTAGATTATAATTATCATGTCACATTATACTTTGTGAATGTCCTCAAGGACAAGTTGCCACTTGGATAAAGCACAAAACATTTAGAAAACATCAGGGCTTTCACACTAATCTCAAAGAGTAGCTATGATAGTCTTTATTCTGCTCCTGATAATAAGAATCTGCTGAAAACAGCACTTTCAGTGAGATTTTCTAGCTGTGAGACAAGAGTTTTTAAATAACGTGCTACAGTATGACATTTAAATAGGTTTTGAAAGAAAACGAGTATTAATTGAGATGTATTATCTGGAGTGAGACCCCAGCCAGTCAAAGAACAGTGTTCGTAACCTGGTTATAACAGCTTGTTTCTCCTTCTGCCTCCTCAAATATTCTCATAGCTACTAAGCTTATGCTTACTTCACAGACTTAATATCGGTGTAGGCTCTAGTGCCATATGCCTGTAGCTGTTCTGATGCTCCAGGATGAACGCACATTCTGCACATTTAATGTTTAATGCTTACATTACATATTACATTTCTTTAGAAAGTCTACATTCTTTTGATAGTTGTTGTATCTCCCCATGCATGGAAAACCCTCCAACAAGCTCACACTGGATTGCATTAACAAAGCAAATGTATCTCTTGACAATCAGAATACTGAGTAACATCACTTTTTTTTCCCCTGACTCTCCAGTCAGAGGTTCTAGACCAGAAAGACAATGCTTTTAGCATCAATGCCATCAGCAGCAAGCATCACATAAAAGGAGATTGAAGTAGAGTGCCAGTACTTTCATTTCTCATTCTCTTCTGGCATGTCATCATGCTCTCATTTGAGATCTCAAGATCACTCAACCTTGACATGAGAAAACCATGTCTCTGAGGACAATACAGCAAGTGAAACAGCAGCTTTTAGACTAGAATCTTTCGAAAACAGTATTGCAGGCAACTGAAAGTTCAGTATTAGTCTTCACCAACTAAATGTTAAACATACTTTTCCTTGTTAATTCTGTCGTGCGAATGTATGCTCTTCCACCTTTTAAATGAGAAAGAAAACAAGGCCCTGCAGCTCATTCCAGAGTATCTGCGTGATCCAGGCACAAGTAGCTAATTTACTCTTCTTCAGTTGGAGTCAAATAGGATCATGGCACTGATGCACAGAATCACTCTGGATAAGGTACTGACTCAACATAATGAAACTTTGCAGGCACAAATGAGGACAGTTTATATCATTTGTGTACTTGCTTCTTGTATATCACGAAGCTCTAAACAAACACATATTACATTTCATCTTCCCTGCTTTTTGACTGCTGCTGTCAATAGTCACTCACACACTTATGTTGGCACAGGAAATATGAAACACAGGAAAAGAGAAAAAACTTTTAATGCAGTCAAGTTTCACATGGCAGACTGAAATTTGAAAGAGTAGAGCTCATTTCCTCACTGTCAGTTTTCCTGAGATCCTTAAGTGCCTTTTTTCCGTCACCTGTCAGTAAAATGGGGAAAATAGTCCTTTTTTTGTTCATTGCACTGGGATGTACTGAAGATAAGTGCAACGCAGATTTGAAGCTCCACACATACTTTTGTAATGGGAAGCACAGAAGCTAACTCAAGGAAGATTAAATTCAACAAGTCAAGGTAAACTATTTGTCAGTGAGCAGTCAACGGGCAGATTTATGTCAGTGAAGGTCTAAAAGTACACCGACTTCCTTAAAAAGTATTTTCAAGTAGGAGAACCCTTTTTTGCTTTGGAAAGCTTCAATAAGTGCCTTTATGTCATTTGCATCTTTATACTTTGTTCTGAAGAGCGAGTTGTGATCAGGAGCAGTTTTCTCTTTAGGCAGCAGTACTCTGTGATATGAAGCACAAGTGAAAACCCCAAATATTTCCTGTAGGTAGCTTTACCTAGCTAACGTCCCTCCCTACATCTGACATAAGAGCAAGTTTCAAGCTGGAGGGTATGCATTATACACCTGCCTTACTGCATAGAAGCTACTGATCGCAGCCTAAGTTAACATGTGGAAAAGGAGAAAGAACAATAAAGAAAAACAAAATGAGACACTGATTATCTTTACTTTTTACCTTTACAGAAACAAGAGTTTCTGAATGCTGAAATGTTTTGAGCGTTTCGTTGAGATAGAGTAAAAGTGTATTCTGGGACAGTGAGTGATTTGTACCAGAAATGCTGCTTCTGCATTAGGTTTCATCTACCAATGCGCTTGGGACTGCTTTGAGAAGATTAGCTATAATGAGATCAGTTGATAAGATTAAGAAAGGACAAAAGTTCTGAAAAAATTGCTAGTGAAATTTCTGAAATTAATCCCAAGTCAGAGAAACTCCAGTCTTGGATCATCCCTTTTTGTTCTTTTTAAGATAACACTATTTTCAAATGTACACGGCTTCAGTAAGATCACAAAGCCAACATTTTTCCTGTCCAGGCAGGCTGATCTCTGGTTGGCATCAGATTAGTTCTAATTGTTTATTTCCTTTGGCATTTTACTAGCAAATAACAGAAGAAAAGTCGTAAGACTTGAATTCCCAATTTGAAGTTCATGATTCTCAGTAGATGTAAATATGAAGAGAACACCAGTTGCAGCAACTTCTCTAGAAATGGCTGCATGCCTGCTTGATCGGTCCAGACCGTCCTGTCACGTGGGTGACAGCACTGTAAATGTCCAGCTTTGTGACAGGCATGAGAGAAAGGCACTGCAGGGTTTTCAGTAAAATGAATTGTGGTACCATAGAATATCTTACATTTTTGTCAACCTTTGAAGAAATCTAATAACAACTGCATAAGAAGAAATAATCAAAATCGCTTTAGTGTGTGCTTAAAAATTACCAATGACATTGAGATGTTCTCTAGTTAACTTATATTGTTTAAAGACATTCAGTAATCAATAGCTTCAAATCTTCCTCCATTTAAGATGAAGGTTTTGGTCTTCCTCTGCATTGATTCTCAGTTTATAACTGTTCTTTTTATAAAAAAAATTAAGGTTTTGAAAAATCCCAAATCCCTTCTTGTTTTCTACTCTGAATCCCTTCTAATTTTGTCAAGGGTCCCTTAAGCTTATTCTGCTGTTTGAAGTTGTAATGTGGGATCCACGCAGCATGCATACATCTTTCTCAGTGCGTTACTCTTGGTTCTTGTTTAAGGCTTTTGTCTACTTAAAGCTACATCAGCATGAAGGAAGGTGAAATATTTTAACATGTAATGGATCTGGCAATTTCACGTGTATAATGGAGACTGGATTATAACGGTCTGCTCACCCAGTTGTCTTATTTTTCTTCTGTTTTATTTCACAGTCTAAAACCAAAACCTTCTTAAGCTCTTATTTATATTTCCACAGGACCAGCTCCAAGACAACTATAATATATCTCTTCTGGAAAAATCTCTTGTAGGCCTAAGAAGCTTTCCCAGCTACACTATGTGAGCTGAAACGGTTGTAAAATGAAATATATAGTGAATTCACTAGCATTTTTTCCAGATACTCTCAATTTAGTTTACACAGTGGGGTTGTTCCTCATTCCATTTCCAGCTCTTGTAATTCTTCATCTTCATTTGACTAGGATAAAGGAAAGAAATACAGTAACTTTTTCATGTTTATTGATTTAAAGAGAAGAAAGTATTTCTGGTAAAATATTTCAGTTAATAGAAATGCTTGTTCTCCCTGTTGCTGAGCTATTAATCATCAGTATCTTCATGGGGAAAAAGTGGGGGAGGCTTCATTTCTGGCAGAAATATATTAGCTACTAAAGCAACTGAATAAATTGGCAAAACTGTTGTTGAGGTTTGTATTGATTTTGGGATTTTTTCATGATTTTATACTTCATTTTCTGGGCACTGTATCATGGTATGTTTCCAGGGAAAACAGTATTGACCCTGGCTCAAATCTGCAAGTTTGGAAGCTGTGGAATAGATATAGAAGCTACTACCAAAATTTTAACAGCTATATAAATTAAACATTTGCTGTAGTTCATTAACAGTTATTAGTGATTGTTCTTTAGTTTGTTTAAAGGTTTGTGTTGTTTATAAAAGAACCAAAATGATATCACATAAATCAGGTTACATATTACAGCATCAGTTCTGAATAATTCTAACATACTGCATCTCAACTGGTACATGAACAATGAAAAAATTTAGATAGTGTTAATGAAAACCACAGGAAATAACCCTTATAATATTTTGAATTAAAACAGCTCTATTTCTATCTTGCAATGAATTAGTGTACATTTTGTCCAGTTTGTACTGGATAAATTAAATCTCTGGCTGCACAGCATAGTCTACACTTGATAGGGAAGCTTGGACATTGCATAACTCAGTTTGGTGAGGAATCCTAGCTCACAGAGGAGAAAAGAAGCTGAAGAACACAAATCATAGGTAATAAGCAACAGTAGAGCCATGCTTTACAAGAACATTCAAATGAATAATGAAATTATTTATATGAATAATTTCCATTTTCATATAAACTTGTGTAAAATCAGCATTCTTGAAAAAATACAGAGTAACTGATTAGCTCAGTTCCAGCCATTAACTGGAAGTTTCAGCTATTTCTCAATTTTCAATAAAGGGGGGAAAAAGATCTGAGAGAAAAGTAGCACAAAATGACAGAATTGCTGTTCACAGGAACTAGTTGTATCAGTGGAGTTCCAAAATACACTGTTCTTGCTAATGCGTTAAGAGGCAACTGATAAGTGCACAGAGGGCTTAAGCTCTGTATTTGCTGGTTTTATTTTCACAACAGCTAGTTCAGAAAGGTATTGAGGGTTTTGGAAGCAGAGTGAAGAATTAAAGGGAGCAACCAGGAATGCATCTAAACCTTTCCTCCAGCCAGGCCTCTAGAGAATACAGAGTACCGAGAAGGTAATTTTAAAAATCTATCATTAGCTACAACTTTTCAAAAAAGCACAAGTCTTTACAATTATAGCTGTTCTTGTACTAAATATATTTCAATCTTCAGAAACTGGGAGATAAAGAGAGAACTGAAAAGCTCCCTAACATAATGGCTCGTTAAAGATTCTGCATCCTCAAGAGCACGTGAACACTGCTAAAAGCATTTTCTTTCTTTGGTAAAACACATACCAGTTCTGCATTTATATAAAGTACTGGTTTAAGGTGGGTAAAAAGAGGTTCCTGGCAACAGAGAGGTGTTTGTGAGGAATATGTTGCTTTCTGTAGTGTTCCATGCACATATCCAAATTTCCTTCCAAGAATCTTATTTTCAGAATTAGCATGTTTTTTATAACTCCTTCTCAGATACACTATGTCACTTGTTCTGCACAGTTCCCATTTATAACTGTTAAGACTCAGAGCAGAGCCTGAGTTGTTATGACACAGGATCACATATACGGGCGCAAATTTTCCTCAGTATGTAGTTTAGAGGTTTTTTTAACTATTATTCTTAAGATAGCATATCTATGCTGAACATAACCACACTCAAAACAGAGTCTCATCAAAGTTTTGCCCCATCCCAGATCACGTTGGCAGAGAAATGTGGATGCAGTTTCCCAGAAATCTGTCAAATGCTTTTGACCGTTGGAACTAGAAGCTAGACATGAAACTCAACTTTCTTTCATAGTAACCTGTCCTCTCACTTGTAGGTAAGAATCCATGTTTTTAGTTCAAGTTATTTTCTTCATCAAGGTGGGGAGGGTAAAGATGGTGCTGCTAAGTTTGACTATAGGTTTCCATCCTTCTCTGCCTAATCACTAGCTATGGTAATGCGCAAGTTTGTCCCCGGTTGACAGGGTCCTGGACCAACTGGCTTAACTAGCAAAGGGCTAATCAACTGAGACAAAACACAGGGAGTGCTTTAACTGGCCCTTTATGAATTTTCAGGAGGAAGAAGAAGAACCAGGATCAGACAAAACACAGGGAGTGCTTTAACTGGCCCTTTATGAATTTTCAGGAGGAAAAAGAAGAACCAGGATCTTGACTTTGGAGAAGGACATTTAACAACAGAAATCCCAATACCCACAACATTCCCCAATACCAAAAGAAAGTTAGTGACATTACGAAAACAAATGGGGAAGACTGAGTCCTTTCAGAAGTCCCAGCTCTGTAAACATGCCCTCAGGGAATAAGTACCTCAAGGGCTGAGTCAAGTTTTCTTCTGATTTCTGGAAACTTCTCACTGGCATAATTTTAGCTCCTATCCCCATTTACCAGACCCTCAAATGGCTCAAAAGACAACAGCATTTTGTTCATTAAGTTCTAGGTGTGACTTCCCTTGACCCCTCTTATTCCCTTCATAAGACAAATTATGATTGACCCTCTGTCTTTAACTTTGATACCCTTATGGTGCTGTTGTGTGACCTGTGCCATGAACAGTGACTCTGATCTGGACAAATAACTACTGCATGGTTGTCTGAAACCGGGAGATTGGCTTATGCTCATGCTGCCCTGCTCCGTGTGTGCCTGCAAACATTACCAACACTGCCATGACTGTATGTAACATACAAATAAACTAACTTTAATCTAGACAAATTAAATACTGCTATCAACATAGCTGTGTCAGACTGGAGCTCAACGTGGGCTCACTGCCTGAGTATTTCTGGACTAGTTTTCTAGCTGAATTGGTCTGCAGCAACTACACAGCTAGCAGAAGCTGAACTTAGCTGGGTGAATGTTGCATGAACCTGCAGTATGAGCTTAATGCTTGCCAACGGATTGCCAGGAATTTAGAACAGAGACAGCTGGCACGAGTCTTGAAGGCTGTTTGATAATCTGTCCCACAAGGTGTTCGCCAGTAGCTTAGTGCATATATTAGCTTTGTGCGCTAAAATTTAGAAGAAGTAATCTTCAATCAAAGTAAAGGCACTAAAGCAATGTGACAGGTTGGTGCAATGGTGCCATTTTTAATTTACTCTGATGATTCTATTGCTTAGCAAATCTATGTTTCCTCCATGCAGAGAGCAAGGTATATTCCTGGCAAAATGTTGAGAATGTGAACTATAGTAAATCTTCAGTCAGTGGAACTAACTTTCAAAGCAGCTGTATTGCAGGAAAGGGATGAAAGAACTACATGATAACCCTGCTACTGTAAGTATTTAAACATATCATTTCTTATTTAAAAAAAATCCCAGAGCATACTATAAAAAGGAGAGGCATAAGTAAAAGAGATATATATGGTGGTAGACTATTTTTCTTCAAACCTACTTGAGTGAAAAGTTCATGCAAGATGAGGAAAAACCTATCTGATGCCTTTCCCTCCCCTTAGATATACCACACAATGAATACCAACATTATGCAGTGCAAAGTTGTCCTGATCCTCGTGTCACTCTGACACATTACTGCCTTTTTAGGATTTTTCCTTCCTGATACACTGTTTACACAGTCCAAGAAGATAGACTAGTAAAAGAAATAGACATTGTCCAGCTCATTCTGAAAAATCTCAGCTAACTCACCATGTGTATATACGTAAATATGTATGTGTATACATGTAAATATCACACACACGTATCAACAAAAAGAAGGCGAAACGGAAACCAGAGATGTTAGTGTGAACCAAGCTGCACTGCTAGTTTTTTAGCAGACTTCACAAAGTAAACTGCTTTGTTCTTTGCTTTTCAGTTTTTCTGGAACCTTTGTAATTCTTCATGGTCTCCATCTTGTTCAATTAATACTTTATAAGTAGCTTTTCATTCACTCAAATCTCTACCTGTATTGAATTGCAATTTATCACCTTGTTTTCCCTTTAAGCAGTTGATGTTTTGATACTTTTACACACTGAATTCTCAAAGACTTAGGTAGAACGCAAAATACTAACCAGGAGTAAGTAAACCAGTGCTATCTACACAGTGATTGGCTTATGGATTCTGGGGGGCTCCAGAGAGTGCTACATTATATGTTTGGACTGCAGGGCAAACAGAAGGTTTTGGAACAGCATGTATATCTGGATGGTTCCTTAGTAACATGACTCTGTAGAGACTTGAGAGCTTCAACTATTGCAAGAAGGTCATACATTACTGTTGGTAGATGGTAGAATGTGAGTTGCTGCAGTGTGGTCTCCTTTGCTGGCATAGCAACAGAACTTACCAGTAGGACCATTTCTTGCATAGATTTTGCAACAGTCTAGAAAATGTAAACTTCTACTCTAGTCTGAATGAGTATTATTCTCACAGTGCAGAACTGGAGTTAGTGTTCCCTGGTAAAATGCAATTCCCCAGGTTAAAGAAGATAGAAAGAAAATAATTCTATGGGAAAAATGTCATCTTACTGAATAACATAATCTTGCATTTCATCTTACTCTGCTTACGAAGCACTAAAACTGTTGTTACAAACAAGTGCAAAGTGAGTAGTATCCCGATCTTGTGGAGGACTGCTGGCTTCTTCCTGCAGTGGCCTCAGATCAAAGGAAGAAAAGGGGAACCTGGTAACCAGGAACCAAGTCAAGTTGGAAATTTTGAGTCTGGATACCCTTGTGTCCAGACACAGCTCTTGTGACTCACAATATTCAAAGCTGTCAAAGGGGAAGCAAAGTGTTCCACCATTATGTTCTTCTACTTCATTTGTGTGAGTTTTAGCTTGATCTCAAAATTAAACTCAGCTGCAGTGGCAGTATGAAGGGATAAGTTTTGCTAGACTTATGCCAAGCACCAGAGAGCCCTCAAAGACAAAGTTCATTCATGTTTAGTGTCTTTGTGAGAATTTTAACTTTTCTCCATTTGCTCTGGATAAGCTGTGTGCAGCACAGATTGTCAGCGTGTCCCCAGAGCTTTTCCCAGTGGAATGATGACAGTGGAGCTCAGGCCAGAACCAGGATAATAACCAGCAGTACAGGAAGCTGTTTGGGTTGCTGCCTTAGTTATGTTTGCCTTTGGATTGGCTTCTAACCTCACAACAACTGGAACATATTGATGTGACTGGGAAGGAAGTGACAGAAGAAAGCTTATTGAAAGTTTGTCTCATTTCTCACACATCAGAGACTTCTGGCAGCACTGAGGACTAATAATCCAGTAGTCCCATATGAATTCCATAGATTTTCACCACAGGGGCTTAGAAGCGCACCAGCAGAAAGCTCATTTCACATGCCAAAAGCATTTAATATTCTTCTGCCATGTTTCATAGTCAAATTATTCATTCATTTAGCAAACCAAGCTGAAAGAGAAAGGAAAAATGTGTTGTGGCCTATATTGCACAAACTGCCCCTTTATTGCTCTTATTTGTTTGTTTGTTTGTTTATTTATTAGCAACTAGTGATATGACTGGTACAAATCTTTACAGGGAAGGGTCTTATTCCAGCTTGGCTATTTTCCTCAACCAGTTCCTTCCATAGCCTCTATTTTTAGACCTACTCCTCTCTTCATTGCATTATGGTAGCAACATTTTTTTTGGCATTTAAGCACTTTATTTCCTCAAGTCAGATTTGATTAAAGTGACACGTGAGAGACTGAGCTATGCTGTAGTCCTGTCCCATCCATCCATTATAAGGACTTTTAGCTGTTTTTTTGATATGAGATTCTAGGCATGGTTTTTTTACTACCAATGAAGCATATATATATATATGTTATATATATATATAACAT
>VZRI01006425.1:34633-65350 GCA_013397515.1 Upupa epops | reverse complement strand
TTCAGAGGAGCTAAATTTGGGCTCTTCAAAGATCTACTTGACAGAATACCATGGGTCGGGGCTCTAGAGGGCAAGAGTGTTCATGAGAGCTACTCAAACACTACATCTCAAGCTCAAGATTGGTGTATCCCTATGAGAAAGAGAAGTAGCAGAGACCTGTATGGGTGAGTAAGGATCTTTTGGAAAATCTCACAAGGAAGAAAAAAAATTACAGAATGTAGAAAACAAGACTGGCCACTTGGGGGGAATATAGGAATGTTGTTGGAGATTGCAGGGATGCAACAAAAGCTAAGGCTGATCTGGAATTAAATCTGGCAAGGGCTATCAAAGACAGTGAGAGTTTGGGGTTTTTTTCCCAGTGTATCAATAGAAAAAGGACAGGAAATTTTAGGCTTATGAATGAATGACAGAGATGCTTTAATGGTAGAAGACACAGTGAAGGAGGAGTTATTGAAAGCCTTCTTTCCTTCAGTCTTCATTGCTAAAGCCAGCCATCATGAAGCCCAAGCACTGGAGATGAGAGAAAAGGTCCAAAGAAAAAATTCACTTCAGTAGAGGAGGACTAGGTTAGAGAGATCTTAGCTAAGCTGGACATCCATAAATCCACAGGCCCCAATGGGATGCATCCATGAGCACTGAGAGCACTAACAGAAGCTATTTTCAGTCCACTTTCTATCATCTCTGAAAGACTGTGGAGAACAGGAGAGGTTCCTAAGGAGGAAGGCCAGCATTACTCCAGTCTGCAAGAAGGGAAACTACAGGCTGGTTAGTTTCACTTCTGTTCCTGCAAAGATGCTGGAATAAATTCTTTTTGATGCCATTTTTAACACTCTAGGGGAGCATAAATTTTTGAGTAGAACTCACCATGGATTCATGAAGGGGAAATTTGACTAATATGATAGCTTTTTTGATGTCATTTCTGTCTGGGTAGGTGAGGGGAGAGAAGTGGATGTTTTCTACCCTGACTTCAGCAAGGTCTTCATCACTGTGTCCCACAACATTCTCATTAGGAAAATCATGCAGCGAGGGTGAGTGGATGGTGAGATGGGTCGAGAGCTGGTTATGTGATGGACCTTAGAGTTATCAATGGTGCAGGGTACAGTTGGAGTCTTGTGACCCACAGTGTCCCCCAGGGATCAGTACTGGTTCTGGTCTTGTCCAACAGAGTCGTTAATTGTCTGGATGAGGGGATGACAAAGTGTGCCCTTAGCAACTTTTCTGATAATACAAAACTGGGAGGAGTGGCTGACACACCAGAGGGTTGGGCTGCCATCCAACATGATCTGGACAGGCTGGAGAGTTGGGGAAAGAGGAACTTAATGAGGTCCAACAGGATCAAGTGTGAGGCCCTACATCTAGGCTAAGGGTAGGCCTGTTGTAGAGTAGCCTTGAAGAGAAATGTCTTGATGTCCTGGTAAGCTGATCATGAGTTAACAGCTGACTTTGGCCCCTGTTGCCTAGGGGGCCAATGTTATTCTGGGCTTCATTAAGAAGTGTGTGGCCAGTAGGTCTAGAGATGCCATCCTCCCCCTCTACTCTGCACCGGTGAGGGATCATCTGGAGGACTGTGTCCAATTCCAGGCTTCCAAGTTAAAGAGAGACAGGGAACTACTGGAGAGAGTCCAGTGCAGATGACTGTGGGCCTGGAGCACACCTTTCTTATGAGGCAAGGTTGAAAGTTTGGATTGTTTAGCCTTGAGAAAAGAAGAATGAGAAAAGATGTTATCTGCACCTACAAGTGCCAGAAGGGTGGCTGTAGGGAGGATGGTGCCAGACTGTTCTCAGCTGTACCCAGACACAGGACAAGGAGAAATGGGCATAGGCTGCAACACAGGAAAAACTACTGTGACAGGCTGCCCAGAGAGGTTGTGGAGTGTCCTTCTCTGGAGATACTCAGATCCCACCTGGATGCAGTCCTGCTTGAGGGGAGGTGTTAGTCTTGCTGATCTCTTGAGGCCTCTTCCAATCCTGACAGTTTGTGGTCCTGTAACATACTGTGCTCTCTGTTCTCTCCGTTTCCTGACATTGCCATCTCTCTCAAGTTACTTTTAAAATATTTGTCTGATTTCATCTTCATTGAAAGAAATGCAAAGCATCTTTCAGAAAAGGTGATTTCTACAGATCAAGCAAAAATGTAGGGCTTGAGAGAGAGGGCAGCCTCTGGTAGTGCTCTAACTGAAGGACAGACTGCAGGATAAAGCTTTGGCAGTCTAATTGGAATTAATCCCATATCCTTGCCCTCCTTCTGTTATTCCTGGTAACTCCTTACTAGCGAGACAGAAAGTCCACGATGTAGGTATTTTTCACATGAGCAGTCACTGCAATTGTTAGATAATATTACTGGATTCTATATAAGTAGACCTAAGGGGGAGGATGTACATTCTCCCAGACCCTGAATGTGGTTTGTTTGTTTTTTTTTAATTTTTGGCTGTTTTCAGCTATTTAGAACTTGAAAATTTTCAGCGCTGAGATTTTTCAGGCTTTTTCAGTTCTTTCTCTCCGTGTTGCTCTTCTATGAAAGGAAAGATTAAGTACATGGAAAAAGTTTAAAAGAAACAGAAACCCTTGAAATTAATTTATTACTTTATGCCATTTTCATTGAAAGGTTCCCCCTCAAATGTTCCAGTAATTTATAGAAGAACCTTTACTCATACCATGGTCTGTCTCCTCTCATGGCTGAACACAAGTAATTTTGGAAGGCCTGCTTGGTGAACCTGGCTTCTTCATGAGAAACAACTATTATTAGGGAAGGTTAACATTTCTACTTTTCCTCTGAGATATAAATTGGCAAACTCTGTCGTAGCTGTCTTGACTATATTGATTTCTACTTCTAATTTGAGCACAGTTTTTGGATAAAGTAGCTGTTTCAAATAAGATATATAGTCACAAGTTTTTATTTTCTGCTCTATTGCTAATGATGAAGAGTTCCTAACAACTGAAATTTTTCTAGCAGAAATGAAATCCACATCTATTAATAGCTATCTCAGGGATTAGAGACTTTTGAATCCCTTTAAAGTATTCCTTCACATTATTTTGATCTCTTCTCTTGACAAGTGTTCCAAGGCTGAGATTTCACTTTTTAAGATACGATGAGTAGTGTTTGTGGAACTTGAGTGACTGTGGTTTGCTCAGCTGAAAGGAAAGGTAAGGGTAGTGAGGCATCTCATGTTTTACTATGAGAGACATATTTTTGTAAGAAGGATAAAATGTGACAGGGTGTCCATTAGAGTTCCCCATTTTGGCCTAATGATCTTAACTGAAACAAATATTACATCTCGGACTATGCAACAACACTTTTCAAACATTATAAAGTAAGTAATCAAATGTACTTCTGAAAAGAGAGAACCATTAACTTTTATTTTCTGGAGGAGGAATGCACTCATGTCCTTGTAAAGATTAAAGGAGAATCTTTGTCAATTAGTTGCATTAATTGAGCAGCAGATGCCTTAGAGTTTGGAATTGCATTGTGCAAAGAGCTCAGACATGTTGCACAGAACACTACCTGAATGTACAAAATGCCTGAAAATGGTGTTTTCACATCTTTCTTTTTATGACAAGAAATCCTGAGAGAGAAAGCCTTTGTTTCACCTTAGGGAGATCATGCAAGCTCAATGGAGGAGGAGACTGCTAATCACAGATAACACTGTAATGACTCTTGCCTGAAAGTAAGAGGCTCCAGAGGATGGTAGCATTAAAACCTTCCCTTCTGGAAGAGCCAGCAGGGCACCAGAACAGATCTGGCTTCTGCAAGTATGTGGTGAAAATTCAGAACTGAGTAGAACTAGGCCATGTGGTTCTTGCTGCTGCAGTTGAACAGGGAGCTTTACTATCTCATCAGCTTTTCTATGAACATGGAGTTTTGGTGGCTTTTCCAGTTCAATGCTGGCTGCTAAGACCCATCTTCAGGTATCCTATTTCTTTGCAGCAGGAGAGTAAGTGAGGACTCTAGGTGAGTGGGCTTTTCTCCTACAGCAGATGGTTCAGGACATAAGTTTGTATTGCTGACCTGAAGGGATTTGGAGATGGGATGTAGAAACTGGCACTCTCAATCATTACTTCAACTCTGGGCTAGCACTCATTTTTGAAGATTTGAAACCACTGACTGAGTTCAAAGTCTGAATTGCTCTATGGGATTATGTGGTGCTTAAAGTTTATTTCCTAATGAAAGAAAAAGGGGGAAGAAAGCACACCTTTTTTACCTCTCAAAAGAGGACCTTCAGTGAAATGGTCCTAGGGGATCGTCTCTTTTATAGGGAATACCCCTCCAGGGCTACCAGTACTGCATCTTTTTAGCATGTTTGCATGTGTTGCAAGACACAATTTGCTTCAAAACTGAGTTTCATAAGCTTTTCCTATACTGCAGTGATATTTACAGTAATAAGATGGGAAATAAAACACTGGTACCAATAAAGCTAATAACTTCCAAGTCTTTCTTAAAAATATTTGTGACTGGAAATCATTACCACTGGTAATGATATGGGAACTTATACAAGAAATCACTTCAAGCTTTTAAGTTTGGGGGTTTGATGGGTTAGTAGAAAGTGGCTATCAGACTCCAATCATATTTTGGTTTTCTAACAACTGGTCCCTTTTTCAAAAGCTTGTAATAGGATGGAGTTAACTGAGCAGCCAAAAAGCTACAAACTCATCCTGTATAGGTTGTCGTTTCTACTCAGCACTATACTTTAACCACTTGCTGTTGTATTTTACGCTGTAGTACACCAAGTAATGGAAACCTCATAGGTCAGATGTCGCTGTGTTACTGAGATACTGAAGGCATTACATTGTTGAAATGTCTTTTGAGGAGTGGGCACCATTGTCTATCTGGTTATATCTTCTGTCTTCTAGATACAATAATATTTTCCTTACATTACCAGTTGAGAAAATTTTCTGGACTTTTTTTTTTTTCAAGCAAATGAAAAAAAATAATTGATGCGAGCAATATAGTTTTGCTGCTTCAGACACTATTCCTGCCATTGACTACAGGAGGATCAGAAGCAAGAAAGGATTAATTTACAAATTCTTTTGAAAAAATAAGGAAATACTTTTTATTTACAATAAGGGATCATCCTTTCTAGGGGCAAGACCTTCACCTGACACATTTGGGTAATTGTAGCCAAAGGAAGCCAGGCTAGAGCTACCTTTTCTTTATCCTGCATGGTTATATCATGTACCAGCACTACTGCTACAGTTCTTCCTAAGCATGGCAGCTGAAGAGAGAATAAGTGATGACAGCATGCAAGGGGTTTTGCTGTTCCCACTCCAAGCATTGCTCATTGGGCAGAGTGATGCAGAAATGGAGAGTAACGGATCAAAAGCTTGAGGTCCATCTCCATTCTTTGTTATGACAATAGATTGCTGTGTGTTTATTTTGACTTAAATCAGAGCTCAAAGTTTCTAATTCATATGAATTAAGATATTTTGAGACAACAGCACTCTCAGAATTTGGACTAGATTTGTTTTTAATGGGAGATTCTGAAGTCTGAACTCCAGTGAAACTTTTGTCTTTTTTGTTGGTCAAACTTTCAAACAGTTGTAATGAAGACAACTTATGGTCCCCTTTTCTCAAACAAATCACTAGAAAAACAATGACAAATATAATGACCGATTTTCAAGAAGCATTAATACCTGTTTTACTCATAAACTATTTGTGTCTGTTTAGAAGTGAGTTATCAAAACTGAGTTAAATAGTTACTTTTTGGAGCCAAGTTTGGAAGAAGTAGAAGAACCAAAGACAATCAGATATCAGGAAATGACAGCTGCTAATGTTGGTTTAGAGCAGCAGGTGAATCATGCTATTTAGAGAAACATTCCTATTTGATGGTGCCATCTACAAGGAAATATGAATTCTTTTTAGGTTTTCCCAATTAAAAAAGTTAATATTAGTATCAGATAGTAAGAAATTAATATAATGACTCTTCTACTACTGATAAAAAAGGAGTCTAATAAAAACTGATAGAATTATATTATGTACACACAATATTTATTATTAATAATGAATATGCATTATTACATAGTATCCTGCAAGAAAATTGTTTGATTCCTGAAGAGTTTGTAATGAGAAGACATGTTTCTAGGAAAAAAACTTCTTAAGTGTAAACCTATTCCATATAAAAGAATGATGTTCATTTTAAAATTCAGTTGGTGAATAACTGTGGTTTTTGGCTTTTTAAAAAAATGTTTTTGTGTTTTTAATTAAAAGAAAGAGTAAGAAAAAACCCATAATAACTTGTTTATTTCAACATACCAGTGTTCTTTATAGTAAAGAGTAATAGGCATTTATCCTGGTTCAACTACATAGTGACAAATGGCTATTCAAAATATTAGTGTTTCCATAAGCTGAAGCACAGGTAACCACACAGAAAAATACACTGTCTACAACCAAGCCTCTCTTTTTTTTTTTTCTCAGATGAAAGATAAATTAATATATTGGTGGCAATATTAAAAATTTCTGCCTAACTAGTACATATCTTTATAGCTGATAAAACTTTAGAGGCAAATGAATTTACTGTCAAAATAAATTCAACTAGATTACAAAGGAAATGTACTATTTTCATAAATATATGAAAAAGAAGTATCCATTTAGAACACGCTTCATACAAAGGTGAATATTTACTTCAGGATATGGTAAATTTCATGAAAGTGTTGACAGAATCATTCAGTAGCTGAATATAATTTTAAATTATTTCATTGCATATTCAAAAATCATAGAATCATAGAACGCATTGGGTAAGACAGGAAATAATTTAGTCCAACCCTCCTGGAGTTAGCAGGGACATCTTCAACTAGATCAGATTGCTCAGTACTTCATCCAGCCTGACCTTGAATGTCTGCAGGGATGGGGCTTCCACCACCTCACTGGGCAACCTATTCTAGTGTTTCATCACTCCAATTGAAAATAATGTCTTCATCTTGATTTTTATATTACACTTAATTTGAGCTTCTATATAAAATTTTAACTGTAAAATACAATAAAGAATTAATAACAAAACTCTTGTTTGTTGTATCATAACTTAGTAGTTATAAATAGCTTTCACGTGGTAGAATATATTGTCTTTTACTGCATGAGTTTATACTTTTCAGCAGACAGGCTGTAATTTGATAGTGTCATTTTCCCAGAATAACATGGTGTCATTTCAGAATACATGCATTTTTTAATGCAATCAGCTATGATATCCTATCATCATGCTTTCTAAAAATACGTAATTACATATGGTTGAAGCAGACAAGATTTTGCCTGCAGCGCCCCCCACCATGCTACCACCCCAAATGTACAAATCAGTAATGACAGAAGTCAAGACATCTAGAAAAGGTCACTCTGCTGGGCTGCTTCTTATTTGGGCATTTAGTGTGAGACCCTGTGATTTGATTTCAGAAGAGTTTACGGGAGGAGTTGCCTCTAACAATGTCTCAGCTTTGGCATCCTGAGGCAAAGGCATCCAAAGTTACTCTGGGAAAGATTATGACAATTTTTAAAGTCTCCGTCAACATTTCTTATAGTGGCCAAAGAGAGCATATTTACTTTCATAAACTCGTATCTTTGGTGGCACAACACAACCTACCCTCATTAAAAACATAGATGTTGTATATGTTTGATATCCAAACAACCACTTCCTCCCAGCTGGATCTCCTCAAATTAGTATGGAGCATGTGTGCCAAATGCAGACCTTGAAGCCTTGTAGGAACCCTACCTCTATAGCCATGCCGTAACGTAAGCCTCTTGGCATTTCTAAAACAGCAGTTCCACATAGCAAAGCTGTGCTTATCTTGATTTGTTTTCAGATTTTGTCATTCCCTCTAACAGCTGTCTCTTGAGGAGTGCAGCACAGTCTCTGTAGACAAATCTCCCCATGGGAATTCTTCTCCAAGGGAAATCTTGCAGTGTGGCAATTAACAGCTCACATGTTTAGAGTGATGCATACCAGGCATGTCTTGTTGGTTAGAGAAGTCCTGACATGGAAAGTTGACTTGCCTCAGTAACGGGTGTAAAACATGTGTGTGCCTCCTCTACATAGTAAAATGTGCCCCTGTGGCACGTAGAAAGATGTTCAAATTTGATATCCACAAATGCAACAAAGAATTGGTATTTTTAAGTGCATCTTTTGTGCCTGATGCTGTAATTTTATCTAGCTTACTTAGCTGTCTCATTATTTTCCAACTGTTACAGAATGTTTATGTTTTTCTACAGGTGCCTGGGGTTACAGCAAGGCTTGGATTCACCAAAGGTCTGTTATAGCTTTACTGAAAGCTCTAGTGCAGGAGGCCTGATTGAAAGCCTTCTCTCAGAATGAGTTCAGAATGAGCTTAACTCCCATGTCATACTTTCCTTCTGATAAACGAATGGTATTTTATTATGTTTTACTCTGTTCAGAAGCTATTGTCATAGCAACTTCCCCTTGAGTTGTCCTTGGGTGGTTACTTTTCATCTTCAGGGCTATCTATGTTACTGTACTAATTTTACCTGAAATATTACATGTGGACTTCAAGACCTAGCTTCCAACTTTGTTTTTGTAGCTTAAGGGAATAAACACCACCTAAAAAAGCATATTTGTATGCTTATACCCTGCAAATGATATGACCACCTGCTTCTGCTATGGGATTATAAATAACTGAGTACAACAGTCTTATTTGGAATGATGTTACACTTAGCATAATAGTACAGGATTAATAATTTTCATTTTAGTGTATTAGTTTTTCAGAAAGGGGAATATAATTGAAATGTAGTCATAATGCATATAACAAAATGCACAACAGAAAAATCTAATAAAGTCCCAAAACTGAAGCAGCTTTAAAAAGGGGACACATACAATCACCCTAAGACAGTTCTAAATCTCTGGAGAGCTTGAAACAGCTTGTAAAATTCAAAAATTCTCTTCCTGTTTCCCCATGTGCTGCTACTGCAGCTGTTCCTGCAAAAAGTTCCCTCTGTAGAAGTTAGTTTTAATACCAGTTGGAAAATGAGACAAAAATATTTTTGCTATGATCAGACTAGATGAATTTCACACCTCTCTGTAAAAAGAGAGGCTGGGCCAACAGCAGTGAAGTCACACTTAATCCTTGTTCTGAGAGTGTAAGACAAACGTAAGTCCTGTGCTCTTTCTTGGCTGGTAAATAAATGCGGGCAAAATCGGCCCTTTCCCTTTGTCTGCTAGGATGTCTTGCAATACATAGGAGGCATTAGAAAGAAACACAATATACAGCAACCTGCAGATCATGAAGGCTGACTCAACAAATGTTGCTGTTGCTATATGCAACATCCTTCCTCATCCATTTGCAAGAATGGGTGTTCAGGTTATTGTTCCTGCTGCCACACTAAGAAGGTGAAAGGAACTGGCAGCACTGAGTGGCCAGTTCCCGCCTTCTGTTCTTGAGCTGGTCTTACAGGAAGGATCTTTGTCTGTCTGTCAGGCTAATTAGCTTGGCAGCTAATTAGAGCTAACAAGCCTGAAACACAAAATAAACATGACATCTTTGCTCTGCCTTTTATTAATCTGGCATTCTTTTCATTTCGGTGAAGCTTATTCATGTCATGTAGATTGAAATACCAGATTGATCTTGTTACCCATATGACTGCCCTAAGCACATGGCAATGCCTCTCTTAATGTCAAGAAGCGTTTGAATAATACAATTTAAGTCATAGTGTTAACATGGATTATCCCAATGGGGGCTCATTAAGAAATGTGGTTGGAGGATCAAACTAAACTAATGATTAAGTGGAAGGAGACACAGAAGAATTGTCTTCAAATAAACTGTAAGATAATGATGTTTTGACCTGGATACAATAAGTATTGAAAAGGATATAGTTGCTAAAAATGACGACTACAATTATTGCATTTTAATACATATGACATGGTGATAATATGAATAGCTGTTTCATGAGTCATGGAAATTATAATCTTAATACAGTTGAGTTTATTCTGCTGCACATTACAAAAGGAAATAGTTTTAGCTTATGCTGCTGAAAGATAGTAATTGTTTTCACTGTTTATAGCATGTAAAACTACCAAAATAAGTAAAATTACTAATTGTCCATCAATTCAGTCTCCACTGGGCTGCACTTTTCCATGTCTGAACAGGATGCTTGAAAATGAAAAGGCTATATTGAAGCCTCTACATGCTGTTACGGTGCCTAAACACAGAAAATCCACTGCATTAGTACAGTATGTATGTATTAGGCAAATTTGTATCACAGAAAGTGTATATGCTAGCTGACCTCTAGACTCTGATAAACAGAAACTACAGGCATTGCAGTTGTACACAGGCTCACTTGTCCTGTTTATGGTTTTAATTTTGCCTTACAGGAAGGACTTAAACATACCATCTCTCAAAGTTACCAGTCTGTACAACGAAGAGAGTTATTCTTCCCCACACAGATAATTATTTAGAAGGCTAGATGAAGAACTACCTTTTCAGGTGACACTTCTACTGCCACTAGTGAAAGTAATGCTACCATCATTGTTCACATATAAATGACTACAAGCACTGCAGGCAAACTGGAGCCTATTCCTTACTGATTTATGAAAGGCTCAGACACTACATTGACAAATATTATAGAAGATGTTACGAACATCATAGAAAACATTACAGTTACAAACATGGCTTTTTTTTATTTCATCTCATCCATGAAACATTGTTTTTAAGGTAACCACTTTATTAAGCAACTTTGTAAAAAGAAAAGGAGAAATAAAGTAAAAAGAAAATAGAGCTATTTTGGATGGATGGAAATTACGAAGTATTCCAGCATTTACCTCAATGAGACTACTACTGATTGACAACAGGTTAAACTGGTTTTGTGCCCAGGTGGCACAAAAGGTCAATGGCATTCTGGCTTGTATCAGCAATAGTGGCCAGCAGGACTAGGGACATAATTCCCCCCCCTGTACCAGGCACTGGTGACGCCTCACCTCGTGTGATGTGTGCAGTTCTGGGCCCCTCACTTCAAGAAAGATATTGAGATGATGGAGCAGGTCCAGAGGAGAGCGACAAGTCTGATGAAGTGACTAGAGGGAAAGTCTGATGAGGAGAGACTGAGGGAGATGGGAGAAGAGGAAGCTCAGGGAGGGGGGACCTTCTAACTCCTTAAATCTGCCTAGGAAGGGAAGTTGTAGACAGGTGGGGGACGGCCTTTTCTCCCAGGCAAGGTCTGAAGCTGTGCCAGGAAAGGGTTAGGTTGGATGTTAGGAAGCACTTCCTCACAGGAACGGTGACCAAACATTGGAATGGACTGCCCAGGGAGATGGTGGAATCCCCATCCCTGGAGGTGTTTTCCAGGAAAACATTAGACAGGGCACTTAGTACTATGGTCTACCTGATGTGGTGATGTTAGGTCACAGACTGGACTTGATGATCTTAGTGCTCTTTTCCATCCTCAATAATTCTGTGACTGTGGGACTGACCATGATTAGGACAGCAAACTTCCATAATAATCCAAATAGATACCTAAATAGTATATCTAGATATGTTATGTTTAATGCTTCTTTACAATCGAGGTTCTATAAGGAAAGCCTCACCTATACTTGTGTGTCAGGAATGTATATACTCAGAAAGAGGCCTCAAGGGAAGTATTAAATCACTTCTATTATTAAAAGACACCTTTCTTTTTTTAAAGGAAATAACTGTAACTAATTATGTAGCTCTGTGCCAGCAACTCACAGGTCATGAGTACACTTGGAAAGAAAAGTGTAATGTGTGTTCTTAAAGGTGTAGCTAGGATAGTGCAAAGTTCAATCTGGAAAGATTTCAGCTAAATGTAATCAGGATAAATTATTGCTTTGGGGAAAACTTTAGGAAATGGCTTCACGGAAAAACCTTTTGAGAGAAAGGGAAGAGAAAAGTAGGTGTCATTTTCTTGGGTAATTGTTCCATTTACAAAAACAGGTATGAGAAACAGGATAGTGAAACCTAGGGCTGAAGGATGGGTTAATCATGACCTAGATAGCAGGCTTTGCCCATGTATGTATTCCCAAGCTTTCCTTGAATTTACAGTCCAAGACTTTCATATTGCATCACTCTTCCTCTTGGGGTTATTCAACAGGACTGACAGTTAATACTGCTGTCATAGTATCGTAACAGAGGGTATTTATCTTACCCTTTAATACAGGATTACATTGGTTTTGAGGATATAACATAGAATTGAAGAATCATAGAATGTCTTAGGTTAGACATGACCTCAGAAATCATCTACTTCTAACACCCCTGTCCTAGCCAGGGACATCTCTCACCAAACCAGGTTGCCCTGCACCCCATCCAATCTGGCCTTGAACACTTCCAGGGGGGAAGCATCCACAACCTCCCTGGGCAACCTGTTGCAGTGCCTCAACACCCTCATAGTGAGAAATTTCTTCCTAAGATTCTGCTCTCTTTTAGCTTGAAACCATTTCCCCTTGTTATATCACTAGTGTCCCTCATTAAAAGTCCCTGTACAGCTTTCTTGTAGCCCCCTTCAGGTACTGAAAGGCTGCTATAGATTCCCCCAGGAGCCTTCTGTTCTCCAGGCTGAAAAGCCTGGCCTTGAACATTTCCACAGAGGGAGCAGGGATATCAGCTCTAATGCATTCAATCAGCAACTAAGTAAATGAAGGATGTTTACTGCATCCTTGATTAATGTATTACAATATATTAGTATCTTTACTAGTACTTTTACCTATTAAAGTAAAGCCACTGTTTCCTTGGATTAAATATTTAAGACATAAACAGGGCTGAAATGAAATAAAATTGTCTAATGAGCAACCCATACTAGAAGTAGTAGATGCTTATTGCAATGTTTAATATGGCATACTTAAATTACAATAGTTTTGAGACTACTTTTTACGGCACTGGTTAGACAGCACCTGGACTATTGTGTTCAGTTTTGGGCCCCTCAGTTTAGGAAGGATGTTGAGGTGCTTGAATGAGTCCAAAGAAGATCAACTGGAATAGTAAAAGGCCTGGAAGGTGAGCCCTATGAAGAGAGGCTGATGGAGCTGGGTCTGTTTAGCCTGGAAAAGGGCTCAGGGGTGACCTTATCACTGTCTATAACTATCTAAAAGGTGGTTGTAGTCAGGCGAGGGTCAGTCTTTTCACCCTGGACACTGGAGACAGGACAAGGGGTCACAGTCTTAAGCTCCATTGGGGGAGGTTTAGACTTGACATTAGGAAAAGGTTTTTCACTGAAAGAGTGATCCAGTTTTGGAATGGGCTGCCCATGGAGGTGGTTGAGTCACCATTCCTGGAGGTGTTCAAGGTTAGTCTGGATGAAGTGCTGAGTGGCATGATCTAGATATCAGATGTTTAGGTTTACTTGGTTGGTTTTAGGTTGGACTGAATGATCTTTAAGGTCTTTTCCAGCCTCATTATTACTGTGATACTGTGATACTCCTTTGTTGTTTCATGCTGATGGCAAATTGTAAAATGCTTATGAAATAGACTTTTAAAATCCTTTTATTTAACTGCTTGGTTTTCAGTTAGGGAGAAAAATTGTATGTGTGGGAAGATTTTCAGGCCTGTCACCAAGCTGCTAACAAGTTTTTTTGTGAAATACACTACATTATTATAACAATTATTATTTTATTTCAATATACTTCTCCAGTGCTTCTGCTGTGCTCAGTTTATAAGCAAAAAAAGACAAAACTTCATGCCAAAGATATGAAAGGAACTAATCTGTTCACCTACCTCATTAGGAGGAATTGCTCAAGAACATGTTGTCCTTATATGCTGATTGCCCCTGTATGGCTGCCAATGTCAGCAAGACCTTGGGTACATCTGTCATCCTAGTGACTAGATCTGAAACATCTTTGTGTGTATTTGTTCCTGTGAGTTTTCTTCTTGTATATAAGTATAAGCATCTGGAATCAGGTCAGAACACTTCAGACACAGGCTAGACAGTAAAGACTCTTTTTTTCTTATCTACAAGAACCATTTCTGATAATTGAATTAATATTGAAAGTCAGCTTTCTGTCCGTACTGCATGAATAAAAAAAATAAATTCCTTTAAAGACACTAACTAAGCAAACAAGGATTTTGCAATTGCAAAACCAATAATTGTGGAGATGGTTAGGACATGTCACTTTGCTGTCTGGGTATAATAATGTCTTTTAGATGCTTAGCTAGAAAGATTTGTTGTATCAGTGATTGTGTTGAATTATTCACTGGTTATCAAAGTAGTCAGTGAGTTTTCTAGCTACTGCTCCAAGTATCACTGCAGCAGCCTCAGTCATTCAATTTTGTGCAAGAGTGATTCCTCATTAATGAGTGTTGACTCTGTCCAACAGAACTTGTGATCCTTCCTTAAATGCCTGCTCTTGTCTTTTTGCCAACTCCTATTTGTTTTTAATCTGCTTAAAGTATGCTTTACCTGCAGTGTTCCCAAAGGTGATAGTTTATGAGATATAGCAATAGGGCTACATGACTTGCATACATCTACTGAAATGGTAGGCTCTTGCACATTGCTTCAAAATCTAACAAGCATTCAACGTTATTCCTCATCTAGCCGGTAAAACTTTGTGATTTCATTCTGATTTTATGATGAAACAATGATACAAGTAACTGATAAGTAAAGATAAATACACTGAAATAACAAAACTGAATCAAAGGCCAAGCGTAGGGTTATACAGAATATAACATGCAGAAAATGAGGGTGATGAAGATGTCACTTTGCGATTCAAGTATTCTTCTGCATTTCTGCACATTCACATTTATTTTGCTCACACACAAGAAAAGACATGAGCACTGATGTTTAATTCAGTGTTTAGGATATGGCATTTGCATTGAAGTGTTACCTTGGACAAGAAATAGAAGCTGAAATTCTGCACACCCAATTTCATTGTCTCTATTTGGGCTCCACATGTAATTTTTCAAAATGGATCCCATTTGTCCAACAGAGGACCCTCTCAACTAAGACAAAGTACATATGTCTTGCAAAGCTTACATTTGTAAATTGTCTGAAAGGCAGAAGCTCTGTTCTTGAAAGAGGTCAGACTAGTTCTAGGTCTAGCAGGTGTTTTTCCTTCTGACTTATGAGGAAAGGATGAGGGAGCTGGGTCTCTTGAGCTTGGAGAAGAGGAGACTGAGGGGAGACCTCATGAGTGTCTATAAATATGTGAGGGGTGGGTGTCAGGAGGATGGAGCCAGGCTCTTCTCAAGGTCATCTGGTGACAGGACAAGGGGCAATGGGTGCAAGCAGGAAGGAGATTCCATATCAATACTAGAAGAAACTTCTTCCCAGTGAGGATAACGCAGCAGTGGAACAGGCCGTCTGGGGGGTTGTGGAGTCTCCTTCTCTGGAGACTTTCAAGACCTGCCTGGATCTGTTCCTGTGTGACTTGGTCTAGGTGATCCTGCTGTGGTGGGGAGGATTGGACTAGATGATCTTTTGAGGTCCCTTCCGATCTCTCCTGATTCTATGATTCTGCATTTAGTGATAAAATTATAATCTTTCCAAGTCTTTCCTAGCAATCCTATTTACAAATAGACATGCTGCTGCAAGCAGGAGCCAGAGACTCTCTTCAAAAACAAAGATGAGAGTTTGTGATCAATGGTATTGCCTGGAATTAAGTCTTTATTTTTCAAATGGTAACGGAAGAAAGTGTAATGATAAATGGCAGGAAATGCCATGCCTCGCTTACAAATGTAAGTTCCTTCAAACATACGTCAAAAGTGAACCTTCAGGGTGGCAGGCATGTGTACATCTTAATCATGCAGAATGGTTATTCACAGAACTGTTTCTCAGACGTTAAAGAGCTCTACCATGCAGCCAGCTGTTGATAAGAGGCTGCGTCCCTAGCTGAGCTTGGGCATGCTGGGTACATCTTTTGAATTTATCAATCAGACAGCTTCCAGCAAAGGTCTTTCACACTCCAGGTTTCTACCAGTGAAGACTGTTGTTAGGCTAAACCTTACAGGTTTCACACAATTCTGCTACAGAATATTGTTGTATCGTTATTGTCAAAATGATATTTCCCTGTGGTGAATCAGCAAGGTAGAGAAAATCATAGAATCATTAGGGATCAGAAGGAACCTCAAAAGATCATCTAGTCCAATCCTCCCCACCACAGCAGAATCACCTAGACCAAGTCACACAGGAACACATCCAGGCAGGTCATGAACATCTCCAGAGAAGGAGAATCCACAACCCCCTTGGCAGCCTGTACCAATGCTCTGTTACCCTCATTGTCAAGAAGTTCCTTCTGATATTTATATGGAACCCCTTATGTTCCAGCTTGCACCCATTGCCCCTTGTCCTATCACCAGATGACCTTGAGAAGAGCCTGGCTCTATTGCCCTGACGCACACCCCTCACATATTTATATACATTAATCAGGTCTACCTCTCCAAGGGCCTCTTCTCCAAGCTCAAGAGACCCAGCTCCCACAGCCTTTCAATGCAATTGACATCATACAGTGAGATTGAGCTTTGCTGAATCTGGTCTAAGTTTATCAGGTGTTTAACCAAATTGCATAACTCTGCTGCTCCATATTTTAGGACAGCGATACTATCAGGCATAGATTGATAGCAAGAGCATTTCAGCTTTGCCATTGTGTTTATCATCCATCTGTAAACTTAAGT
Organism: Upupa epops; assembly: GCA_013397515.1. Taxonomy (NCBI): domain Eukaryota; kingdom Metazoa; phylum Chordata; class Aves; order Bucerotiformes; family Upupidae; genus Upupa; species Upupa epops. Next base: position 48,808 of record VZRI01006425.1, on the reverse strand, counting down.
CATCTAGAGTTGGGAGAAAGTTTTTGCCATAGTTAAGGAGATAAGAGCTCTTGGTGACATTGATTTAGTTGTTCTCTGTCACAAAATATCTTTTCTGGCATTTAGATGTATCCAAGAACAAGTCAACTTGCTTTAATACACGTAGTACAGGGAATAAACTAGTGTACCCAGTGGGAAGGAGTGAGCTGTCCGGAAAAGTGATGTTATTAATTTCTGAATAATCCTCCCAAGACTGAATGGTTACACATCTGCAGAATTTTATGCATGTGGAAATAAGCAGTCCACTGACTCTCACACTTATCACTTTTACTTCCTTTTTTCCCCTCATTCCATCTGTTCACATAGCACCTGTATTTTTATACCTTACTGATTCTCCATCTGTTTCTATAATCTGTGTCCTTTTCCTCTGCTTGCAGCCCTTGAAATTTCTAGTAGAGGCAGAAAGACATTAGGAATGATTGCCTCAACATGTTCATCCTACAAAGTCTTTACACTAATGCTTTCAGTTCCTGCCTGCTGCGCATCTCTCAAGCCTGTTCTTGCTCTTCCATGGCAGCTTTAGACAGCTTTATAATAGTCCACCATGTGGTTCCAATCTTATTTCAGCCAGCTGTTGCTGTTCATACAATTTGTACCCTTGTCCATGCACAATCTCTGTTAGAGACTATGATCCAGCAGCAGGATTGCTATAGACCACTGTGACCTGCTTTCTAGCTGCAGTGACTGACTGACTTAGCTCGAAGTATACTGACAAAGTAGATTTCCTTCTCAGCTGGATGTTACCACACTTGGATTAAAAACATTTCCCTTTTTACATTGATATGGGCCAGCTAGGAAGCTTATTCTCATCCCTCACCTTTCTTTCACAAAAGCTGGAGAGGATAAATAAAGTACTGCCATTCAGTGAAATATAATGCTGGAAGTGGATCCTGTGGTATGTTAAAGCTGCAACACATTAAGTGAAGATTTAATTGTGTTCATGTCTTTCATTAAAAACCATATGAAACACACTCATATAGTAATATTAGAAATTTAATAGAGAGTGAAAATGATCATGCATAAGTCCAGTAATGTAACATCTGCTATATCAGACACATCGCTCAAATAAAATGAAATATTACAAACAAACTGGCACTTGATTAACCTTGATTAGAGTGACCCTTGAGATTATACTTTGAAAACATTTTTTGTTCACATAGGAAAACAGCCAAAAATATAGAAAAGTAGCCTTAGGTACAAGCATAAGTCAGTGCAGCATCTTTCCAGCCTTTCCTTAGCCGATACTGTCTTAGGCTTGTCTGTCTCCTTCTGAAGTTGTCACTCGTAGCTTTGTCGGCTCCCACGTATTTTCTATTCCTCTTCTTGTTTCACCTATGCTAGCACAGCCCAAAGACTGCTCTCTGATGCATGTTTCTATAAATGCTATTAAAGTTACACCCACATTCAGGTTCTGCATTATGATTCTCCAGCAGGAACAAGCTGCATAAATGGAGAGTATTAAGGTCTTGAGAACTTTGGAACTCCCAACACACATAATCTCAAAGTAACAGTAGCAGTTAATCATAGGGTGGCACTGCAAGTATCCTAACCAGATGAAAGTAGATCATGTTCCTATATCACATATAATTTGGAATGAGGAGTATTTGGTTACAGTTGCAGCTGTGCCACTACTCGTAAAGTTAAAGATTTGTTAATTTTCTAAAGAATGATCCAGGTTTCATTAAAACTAGCAGAGGTGCACATAGTAAGACCATCTGTAAGGCTGTAACTGTTGTAAGGGTAAAACTCTTAGATCATAAGGCAGCTTTTTTCCAAACTACAAGTCATAGCCATTTTCTTATAATAAGTGATCCTGTCAATCCAAATGGATTATCAAAATGGAAAATCTTCAGGAGTTATTATTCCAAAGGACTGAGTCTCTCTGCCATTTTTAGTTTATCATAATGCAATACAATCTGTCACTGTATGTCAATTTGCTCATATACACTTCGCCTGTAATGCTTTCAGTGTAACAAAATAGAGTTGCTCCCACCATTTCTTAATCTTCTGCTGGCATTCAAGCCATTTTGAGAAGGTGACCTAGTATCATTCTTTCAGGCATCCAGTTAATCTGGTACAAAAGAACTTTAAATTAATAGCTGCTGTAGTCTGTTTTATTGGAGAAGACCTGGAACTTCGTATAAATTTAAAACTGTTCTGGATACCTAAGACATTACTGGAAGGATATGTATACATACTTATTATTCACAGAATTATAGAATATGTTTGGCTGGAAAAGACCTATAAGATCAAGTTCAGCCTTCAACCCAGCACTGACAGATCATCACTAAACCATCTTCCTAAGCACTAGATCCACAAATTGTTTAAATGCCTCTAGGGGTGGTAACTCCACCAATGTCCTGGGCAGCCTATTCCAATGTTTGATAACCTTTTTGGTGAAGAAGTTATTTCTAATATCCACTGTAAACCTCCCATAGTGCAGCTTGTATTTCCTCTGGTCCTATTGCTAGCTACAAGAGAGAAGAGGCTGTCCCTTTCCTTGGTACAACCTCCTTTTGGGAGTTGAAGAGAGAGATAAGGTCTCCCCTTTACTAAAGTTGAGGTCAAAAAAGTCCACAGTTCTTTCCTCATCAACTAAGTTGGTCACCTTGTTGTAGAAGGAAACCAGGTTAGTTAGGCAGGACCTGCCTTCTGTGAATCCATGCTGAACTAGGCCTGATCACCTGATTGTCCTGCATGTGCTGGGTGATGGTGCTCAAAATGACCTGCTCCATAACCTTTTCTGGCACTGTTCCTTCAATCCTATATTAAATCAGGCTTTGAGGTGCCTTTATCCCTAAAGCTCTAAAAACACTGTGGAAATACTAACCCCCACAATACTCTTTCCACAGAAGTAAACGTGAAACCCATGGACTATATGTGACTTGTTCAAGGTCAGAGCCAAGGCTGCATATGCATCTTGGCTTTAGGGCTTCTGCTCTAATAAGTAAGCTACAATCCCAAATTCTGGGAAAATATTCAAAGATAAAAATACATACATTTTCAGTGGTCTGGTGGGACTGGCTACAAATGAGGCATAGTTCAGAAGACTGCAAAATAACCTCATGCAGGTGAAATCTGAAACTTCAATTTCATATGCTATTAGTAATAAAATGTGATTGAACTCAAATGAATAATGAGCCTAAAATGAGGAATGGTGTGATAACGTTTTCCATGGTTCAATTAGACAGCCATCTGTAGTACTGTCTAGTAATAGCTACATTGCCCAGTTTAGAAGACACTTAAATGCCTGTTTCTGATTTTCAAAAACACAAACACATTATCCATGAGATCTTGGTCACTGTGTGAAAAATATAACATGAAATGTGTGTGCATTGACCCACTTCCAATGGATCTGAGTTTAATAGGAAGCCTGTCTAATAGTCAGTTAACTGGAAAATAATAGATATAGCTGAACCTATACCAGCTACTCAAAAAACTTACCTCAGCTTGAGTATCTTTTTGCCTTCAGTTTCTGTTTGGATCCCCTGTTTGGTAATGTTTCCTAATGAATTCTTGTTCCACAGGGCCAAGTATAGAACTGTCTTCTGTCACATTGTAGAAACTTTGAAAAGCACTGACTCCTGACACAGAGCTTATGTTCAATATGGGGTATTTTTTCCTCAGTATCTTAAGTTCAGAAGGTTCTCATATGCCATCATATGCTACAGAACTGGGACATTTTTACTATACTTAGACTGGAATGATAATAAAATACTTTCCTGTACTGCAGAAGGTATTGGTCTAAGGTGAGAACCAGGTAATACGGGAATTGTGAAGAAGCTGGAGCAAGCAGAAGAAAGTAAAGTCCAACCTTATCATCCATGGAAGAAATGACTGTGTTGAGTATTTTCAGAAATCTAATATTAATCCAGAGAAGATTGGAGTGATGACATTCTGAGTTTTAAAACTGGCTAATACAGAATTTATTAGAGTCTGGAAGGCAGGAATTCTTTCACTAATGGGAAGAAATCCACTGAAGAAGGTTGGCTGCATGTTTTACCTGGTAGAAAACAATTACTACACCACCTGAGAAAAAAGTAAAAAAGGTAGTAGAAACCCTCTTTACAAAAAAGGAAGTTTAGCATAACCTAGGTTATGTCTTTCACTTTCTTGATAGAGATTAAAATTGGTTAAATCTATTACTTTGTGACTCTTACAATGCACACAGAAAAGTGTCGTGTTGACACATCAGTCAGGATTTAGACACATTCTAGTTAGTTGACAGTGCCTGTCACCAAAAGGGCAATGACCTGATGCACAGTGAATGCAGTGTATTGTCTAAATACTGTCTCTTAAAACAGTATTTATATTAATGTCAACCTGCCCTTGACAAACTTTCATTGTCCTATAGCTCTGTTGCAATTCGTAAATAATTTGCTCAGGATTACCTGTCTCTAAATAGCTGAATCCTTCCGCAAACAAAAAGAAAGTGTTTTATGACTTTTTTTTATATAAAGACGGTGAGTTTCCTTCTAGGAAAGCAAGGAAGTTAGAAGTTAGGCTGCTTTGCCTATGGGAGTGAGTATAAGGTTCCCTGAAATTATAATTTTTCTTCTAATAAATGCTAAATTAGAATGAATATCACACTTCTGGAGGTCCTATAGGACCAGACTCAGACCACTGAATTACTGATAATTCTATTTTACAGAATTTCAATGTGGCTGTAGGGTTCTCCAGCACTTAAAATGTCTTTTTAACATGGATGATAAGCACCTTACACAACTTTGCATTTCACCTATCTTAATCCTTACATACATAGATGCTTATAAAGTTTTAGCAGTCTATAAACCTTAAAAAATGCTAGCGTATCCATTACTTCATGCAGAAAGAAAACACCTTAAATATGACATTGTGAAAATTCAAAGTTAAAAAAAGCCTTTATTTCAAGCTGATTAAGTGTTTATAACACTAAGTAATACTTTTTAATATGCATCTAGTAATAGCTGTAATTAATGAAAAAAGTTCATGTCCAACTACAAGGTTTTAAAAAACACTATGTAAAAATTAAAATTATTCTAACTACTGCAGTTGTCAATAGACTCTATATATTTGTCTCTCACATACTAAAGTTAGACAGCAATGTGTATTTTCACAGATATAGCAGTGAACTTCCTTCTAGTAAAGGAGATGCTGGAAAAACCTGTTGTGTGAGATAAGGTGATATAATAAACAAGAGTTTATTGTCAGAGACTTTGAATGGTACTTGATTGAGCTGGTTAGTGACTAGGTAGAAGGTCTGTGACTAGTATGGCTCATTTTTAAATACAATTTAGTATTCTATTGCCTAAAACTGCATGTTAATTAATAATTTGAAATTATCTGCAGGATATTCACCTATGAACATTTTTAAAAATAGATTCCTTATTAAGCTTTTCCCCAAACATATTGTTGGACTGATTACAAATTAGCCTGCATCTATTGCAAGATCTGCACATGTAAATTACTATTAGATATCCACAAGCATCTTTCATTGAAGCAGTTACAGAGTTGTATTCAAAGCCAAAACTTAGGCAGCCACTGCCTAAGACACAAACAACCCATGCCTCTTCCCAAATAACCTAGGTAAGCTATGACCAGAGGCTAAATTACAATTAGCTTATGTCAGGAAACAGAAATTAACATTAAATTAAAGACATGAATACGAGTACGTGTGGCATATGAGGCTATTCAGTTAATAAAGCTTCATTCCACCATTATTATGTCATCTAGAGGCTGTAGCTGAAGGTCACAACTGGAGTTTCATTTTGTTGGTTGCCAATAAATATCATAACACTCAACTGAATTTAGTACAGTAAAACAAATCCTAAGCTCTGTTGTAAAATACTGCTTTTCTAAGGCAGCCACTCATTGAGGCCTTCAATTAGTTTGAATGCAGCTTGAGGGTATTTTGTTTTACAGCCTCCTGAAAGCTTAGTACCGCACATAAGACCGCAGCATTGGCAGGGCTCCGACACTTGACACGTATCTGTGAATACTGGTATACATTCAATCTTTAGCAGCACCACTGACTTGTGCAGTGGGTCTACCAGTGAGAAAACAGGGTATTATGTCTTCATTCCAGAGGTTCATCTTTTATGAGGAATAAAAGAATCTTTTTCCAATTAGAAATGGTTTAAGATCCTCAAGTTCAACCACAAAACTAACTCTACTAAGCCCAGCACTAAACCATGACCTTGAACACTGTATCTACATGTCAGTTAACACTGACATGTTTAAAATGCCAGTTAACCACACATCCTTCCAATATGGTGACTAAGTTGGGTTATTATTTTTTTCATTATTTTTTGTTATTTGAAGAACACAGAGTTCCAAATAGGAAAGAGAATTCTAAACCTATATTCATTCTGAAATTAAAGGTCACTTTTGTATTGTGGGATACCACATACAACCTCAGTAAGATAAAAGTGCTGATGAAGTCAGCAAGCAATTAAGGACATGACTCCTACACAACCTCTTCAGTTTACTAGTCACTTAATCATACAAGGTGCTGAGCCTTGTCACCCAGGACCTAAAACACATGATCAATTTTAAACATGTGACTCAGTTATGAGATTCTGTGAGATTACTTGTGTATAACATCAGACACCTGTTTAAATGCTTTGCTGGATCAAAGTAGGAATGATCAGTATTTTGCATTATTGCTCATTAACTGTGTTTTATCTCTTCCTCCTATTGGAATAACACCTTGGATATATACTTAAGTAGTGGGGTGAGAAAGAGCATATTCAGATTGTATTGAGAATCAGTGTTCCAAACCTTACTGCATAGACTGATATTTGATAATGACAGTGGTTCTGATTTGCTTCTAATTTATTTTCAGTTGTAAATTTCCAGTTCCCAGCTATTAAGCTCCAGACAAGTGTTACAGACAAGAAAGCAAAGCAGATAGTTGCAAATATTGCTTTTCCTATTTATTGTCAAAAATAAACACCTAATTCCAAATGTGAGTTTATCCAGGGGAGAACAAAGTGTAAGCGTCACCAAAAACTGCAAATAAATTGAGTGTCTGCATTTGAATATATGGTCTCCCTGTATGGTTTTAGCATGCCCGAAGTCTGATTTTTCCAGGGTTAAGTGGATTTAGACCTGGAAGACACTAGATTAGTTAGTATTCAGAGCTGCTTTCAGGATTCATAATTTTCCACAATTTTCTTTGTGTTTCACAATTAATTTAATTGTACGTAAGTTTCCATTGGCCTAACTGGAATACGGCAGCAGTCCAGTACTACTACTTTTATAGTTACTATTACTTTGCTCCCCAAGTAAATTTTTTAAATTGTACATCATAGACTTTGCAGCCCTACAGTATGTTAAGCTGGTGATTGGTTTCAGGGGCTCCATTTGTGACAGCAGCACTTCTTTGCAAATGCCACATGGCAAAGTTGGCTGCTGGACTTAAAGAATTACCCAATGCAAACAGGCATCCTTGGATGTATTGTACTTTACAATGAAACTTCCTTTCCTTCCCTTCCCTTTTAGTCACAGTCTAGAGTCAAAGCCAAGTGGTTCCTATAAGCAATTAACTAAATCCATCTGGCCTACGCACTTCCAGTATGCAAGATAGCAAGTAAAGTGAATGGAAAATACTAAAATGTAAGGTAAGAAATATTTAGTCCTCCAAACTAATTACATTAAAAAAACCTTAGTATTGCTCTTCACAATCACTATGCTAATACCTCAATGACATTCTGGAATGCTTTGTCAGTGGAAACACCACTGTTTGAAATTGCACAAAGCTATGGGAGAAAAACTCACACTGCTTTGTGTTTTCACGATGGTGGCACACAGAAGACTCAAATATTTGCTGTTACTACAGCAAATTTGCTGTAACACTTGCTGTATTATTCCATTAGAAGTTTCTGGACCTTTCTGAAAGGGCCAAAGGAGGTCAAAGAACTGGAGACCTGTTTCCACAAAACAATTTTGCAAAGTGGTGCAGAATGAAGTCCTGGTTCTCTGTTCTCTTATTACAATTCAGTACAGGGTGAAGTGTTTGCAGCTTCTCTGTACCATTTGGATGATGTCAAAAGCCTCACTTGGAAAATGAGCAAGTAATGGTTTAAGAGAGACTTTTTATAGGTCTTTTTCTTGATTTTATGGGGTTTTTTTTGCTGTGCATTGTTTTAAGGCACTATTAACTGCTATTTCTGTTATCTCCTTGGTTAGCCTATCTGTGTTTTAATGGTGATTGGTACTATTCTGTATTAAGAGTACCCCCTGGTATCTTCCACCTTTCTTCTCTCCTGTGACAAAATCTATGACTGGAAGGAAAAATGATTAGTACAAACAGTAATAAACAAGGCCTGATATGCAGGAGTCAAGAATGCTTTCAAGTATGTGGATTGATATTAATTAAATGCACTTACAAACCTCATAAAACACAATATGGCTTAACTAATACAACTCCTAAAGTAATTCCTGATGTCATCTTTTTTCACAGCCTAAGCACATCTATCAACATTCCATTAATGCATAAACCATACTCTTCTTTTCCAATGAAAAATGGTCCTAAAGTCAGGAAATAGCACATCTAACCAAACACCATGTGATTCAGGACATTTGGTAAGAGGAAAATGGGAAAAGGAAGTATGGTTTGTCCTAAGTATGAAACAAAATAGAAAGATAGCAAAGAACTGCCATATTAAAAAGAAAAAAAATGTTCAAGGAAAATACTTATTAAAGTACTAAAATTCTATTCATATCATGTGGCTTAAGACAGACAATGGACTTTCTTTTTCTCTTTTTATTCATCTGGATTGAGTGCAAGGGTTCCAGTACTCTGGAGGTGATCACTCTGAATGACCCCATAAAGTGTTCTGCTGAGGTATGTTTTTGCCCTGCCAGCTGGAGGGTTTTGCCAGGGTTGAGTGCCAAAATAGATCTCAATATGAAAAGTTTTAACTAATTCAAGGAAATCGCTATGTAACCTCGCTGCCAATAGAAGTGTTCGCATATACTGTTATAGAGACTTGATGAAGTTGAATGAATTCATATTTGCAAAGTTCTTTGATAAAGTGTTATAGATTATGATTTATGTCATCATGCTAAATATGTACTTCAGTCTTTGATCAGGGATTGGGCATGTGCAAAATAAACAGCATTTTCAAATGATATACACAGAAACAGATTGACAGGACAAACACTAATCAATCCTCATATGCAAATATACAGTTACATGCAGCCATGTTACTCATATGGATATTAGTATCACTTCCTGCAAATAAAACAAGGACACCAGATTCATGCTTATATGTATTTTATATCATCACAAGATCTTCTTCTGTGTCTCAGAGAGCAAACATTTTGCATTACCACAAAAATCCCTGAGAATTATTTCATTATAGAATTTTGTATCCAGCATCAATCTAATCACTATAAATGTATTATTTTCCACCCTTCTCCCATGAAAAAGTAGGAATAACAAGCTACATTATAGAAATGAAGCTCAGAGTTAATTATGAAAGCCTTGTGTGATTATATGTAAAGTTCGATTGATCATTTGCTCATCTCCATCATTTGAAGTCAAGACCACCTACCTGACTGATAGAGATTTAGCCCCTTGACTAGTAAACAGTGTTTATTATTATTTTATTGGTCTTCTCTGTGTTAGTTTTTGCGCTGCTACAGCTACTGATGTTACATAAACACCAACAGCACATTCTGTTGGGAAAACAAAAACGTAAAGAAGGAGGATTTTGGTCACAAATACTAACTACATTTGCTGGTTAAACTATTGCTTAAAGTAATACCAGTGCATCCCATAAGGGACTGTTGATGAGGCAATGGGAAGTCTGGTGTTTCAGAGAATAAATACATAACAAATTGTGGGAACTTCAACTTTTTTACCTTGAAAAGTATTTAGAGAATCTTGGGCTCCTTGTTCAATATTTGCTCTGTAACTTTAATCAAATACGAAGGTTTTATATATAATCCTTAAACAAAGAAGTTGTGGCAAAGTAGTCTATGGTATATTGGTATATAAAGGCTTTTAACCTTTTAAAATACAGTTTTGCTCAAGATAATAACATGTGAACGTTTTCTTCATTTCCTCAGACTCAGATTTTATTTTGCCTTTTGGCAAGACTAGGGTGTACATGTTTATTCTCTCTGTTTAATTTCTCAAGAAAAAAAAAAGTCAAAATGTATGAACATATAAACCTCACACTGTTATTCCATTCATTATTTAAAAAACCCTGTCATGCCAGATTAATCCCTAGTTAAATAATATGTCAGCATTGAAGCTATGCCACTTACTTGCTGAAATCTTTAGTTTTAAATGTATATAATTTCATAAAGTTTCTTAATACTGTCTTTGGTATTTAGTTCATGGACCCTTGAGAATCCTGTTTTACAGTCTCTTCATATAGTGTATGTTTTCCTTCTTTTTTAATCATGATTTTCTTTATGTGCAGAAGGTTTTCTCATAGAAGCAAAACAAAAAAACACACTGTGATTTATACTTGATTTATACAGGTACAGTTAGGCAACTTTAGATTTGTTGTGCTTATTGCACTTAATAAACTTTAATAAATAAAATATCTTGTTCTTCCTCACTTCCACACTTAATTGCTAAAACCCAGAGTGTCCCATGTATTGAGATCATTGCTAAATGGAGGTTTGGTATTTTAATTGCAAAGATGCAGGTTTGATGACTATTTTAAATACTTTGTCTGTACACAGAATATCCACAAGAGGGAACCGTTTTACATAAAGAGGACTTCCTTGCTACTACAATACTGCTTTATGGAACCAAAGCCTCCAGATTTATGTTGGGCTGGCATTACTTTATCCCAGACTATGCTTTATGATAGCAACAGGAAAATCACAGGTAAACACAGCATTCATTATGTTCTGCAAATAGTATTCAATTAAACAAGTAAATTTTGAGTAAATATATTAAATAGAAAGCTAATTTGAAAACTAATTAGGGTAAGTTGTTTGCTCGGAACAGATCTGTCCAGGAAACAGAGCAGGAAAACCTTGTTTGACCCGAAGGCAATGTGAAATGCAGTTGTTGCCTCAGTAAATGAAGCATACAGCCCCAGTGTGCTTTTTTGCAAACACATTCTAAAACCTGTATTAGAAAGCAGGCCTTTCCCTGCTCAAAGGAGGAGTAAGCTCAAATGGGACTTGAGTGATACTCATCCAAGTATCATTTGTATTTCTGCCCATGAATCAGTGATCAAATTACAAAGTTACCTACTTTACATATGCTTTGTCTTTCGCTGACAATTCCTATTCAACTAACTTTTCACTGGTAATGTAAATCTCAGCATGTATGTAAGTTCCATCATAAATATTTATAGAAGTGAGACCTGTTTATATAAATACGAGTTTTGTTTATACAGGTAACAGGAAAGGTGTCTCCCTGGAGACATAGTGTGACATTTAAAAACTAGAACTCCTGAAGTATCTGTTGGTTGATGAATATTTTTGGGCAACAGAACTTGAAATCATCAGTCACTTTATACAAGTGAACACAATAAATCTTCTACCCTTGTCCAAGTCTGTGTGTAAAAGTTGTGTAAACATGATCAAATAAAAATATTTTAAACTACTTTCTGTACTTTAAAAGCATTTTTTAAAGTGCTTTCTGTTTGGACTTTTCATTAGGAACATCCTTTTTATTTGGGGGTACAGTATTATGGAGATGCTATTTTAGAAGTGCCTAATGGTCCTGTTTGTGTTTATGAAACTAGTCTACAGCACTCCAGTGCAACAGTGCAAACAAATACTTTCTAAGTCATAACCTCTGAATGTGTAAGTGAGAAAACATATGCCAACTGCAGCCTCTATCAAAATCTCTTGGGTTCTCTCAAAACCACAGTCAAAGAAAATGTATGCTGTATCCATAGCTTCAGAGATCCAGCCCTTGTGATCTATCAGACAAGAACAGAGAAGAAACTCCACCATGTGAGAGCCTTCCCTACGATAATGCTGTGCTACTGCTGTTCATTAGCCAGGTCTTTCGAGGTCCACAGGACTTGCGGTTTCCATTAGCTGTAAGAACCTGGTACTTCTTTAGAGCAGACATAGAGTGACTGTGCTATGATGCACCTTGTTCCACTGCTGATGTTGGCTGACGGATAGAAGGATCCATAGGTATGTGTGCAGCTATCAAAAGGGCGCTGCTTGAACTTGAGTAACAACACAGGAATGAAGAGCAAATGACCATCAGAACCAGGTTCTGAGCCCAGGTCCCGAGGTGCGTGATCCTATCATGACATTTTGCAGTCCACGTTTTCTAGCTAGAAGGGGCATCAGCCATGGCACAACAGTCCAGGGTTGTACAGTGCAGTCATGACATGGGAATTTATTTCAACCTGATTGTTTTCAGTATCCAGAAATCCTTCACTTAATTCCCTCCTACAAAAGCCTCTTGGGAGGCTATGTAACTTAACTATCCATTTTCTTCTGGGATACAGTAATGTATTTTCTTACTTGTATATACATCCATGCTAATACTTTCTCTATTCAGAGACCTTTATTAATCCCTTCTTAAAGAAGGAAGCCCCCTCTTGAAGTAACCGACCACACTGAGGCATCATGATAAAATCACATAGTGGTGTTAATGCACAAAAACCCATAGGTGAAAAAGCTAGAGAGCGCCATAAAAAGCTTAGAGAACTCATAAAGTCTCATTACCATCATTTAGGCAGAAAACAAAAATAAACAAACCTATAGCAGATGCAGAAACCGCAACTACTACTGGTAAAGGTTAAGGGATTACTATTTCATAATGATGGCTCTGTGCATATGTAGTAACTAGATTAGCTGGGGAAATGTCACGCACACATACGCTGCTGTATTTTACCCTTGGAAAGATGTCAAGAGGATCTGCATAGTACTTTGTGCAGACAACCTAGTGAGCAGACCATGTGCCAAACGGAGATTGTGATTTATATAGAAGTAAAAGTTAGTATGTATCTGGTTCTCAGCGGGCATTTGGGGAAGAAAAAAAACAACAGCAGGAGATAACGATGCAGATCTTGGTGGATTTGCCTCTCTCTCCTCGCAGGATGTAATTTAAAATTCCTGTTCATGTTTGTAAGGGTTACTTTCAGGATTACTGTTGGGAGCGGCCGCTGCGTTTACGGAGCGTTTGCAGGGTTACCCCGTATCTACTGAAGACAAACCAGCAACTCCTGCAGCGGGAAGCTGCACACCACGCTCGCCGAGATGTATTTCATGCTTCCTTACCGCGTTTCCAACACCCGTCCCCCGCCCCCATCCCCGGGCACCTGCTGCTGCAACTCAACCGTCTCCAGCGAGCGGCCCCGTCCCTCGCCCGTGGGGGTGCTCCGGTTCGAGCGTCCCCGAAGCCCTCGCAGCAACCGTACTGCGGGGTGGGCTGCGTTCGATACGGCGCTCGGCGGTGGTGTGAAGCCGGAGCAGACGATGCGTGGCTGGGAGGGGGGCTGGAGTAGATGCGCACTGTGGCGCGTCTGGGCTGCGGGGCCGTGACAGCGCCGTGCGTTCGCCGCTGCGTCATGACATCCGCCAGCGCTCCTGCCGCCCGCCCCCGCCTCTGCGCGGCCGCGGAGCGCTGTGCGGCGATGGACCCGCACGGCCCGGCGGAACTTGTCTCTCCTGCAGTTCTCGGGCGCAGCCGGGCACCGCCTCGCCGCCACCTGTGAGCGCCTCGGCACCCTTTGCCGCCGTCCCTCGGAGCGCTCTCTCGCTGCCTCCGCCGCCCCGCGAGCGGGGAAAAGCGGCTGCGACACGTTGCGCACAGTGAGCCGGTGGCCCATCGGAGCCCCCACCCCTCTCTCCGCCCCGCGGGGCCCCTCCTGCGCCCGGGCAGGGCTGCGGGTACGAATCCAGCGCGTACCCGGCAGCGGAGCGGGAGGGGCGGGAGCCGGCGGCGACGCCTCTGCTCGAGTGGGAGCAACAGCGCGAGCGGCAGCCCGGCCCGGAGGGAACTCCCGCAGGATGGGCGAGGAGGCGACGACAGCGTGCGCACAGATGGGCCAGCGGAGGATGAATTAGGAGCCACAGGAGGCTGTTGCCGGCTCCGAGCTGGGAAGAGGAGAGGAAGGGGCTGGACTTGGAAGAGGAGGAGGAGGAGGAGGAGGGGGGGGCGCGGGGGGGACCGAGCATCGCTAATCATAAGTTAAAGACGAGTAAAAATCA